>JAMPIV010001306.1:0-40344 GCA_024509875.1 Oreohelix idahoensis | reverse complement strand
TTTAACTCCATATAGCTATTGAGTTTAGTGTTGAGTCATTGGGCCAGTATATCTTTCTTAACTGGTCATACAGAGGACAGTCCTGTAGAACATGCTCAGCAGTTTGTGTGATAGTCGTCTTTGGGTTGGTTCTGTGTTCTCTTCTGATAGTCTGGATAGCTCTCTTTTTCTCAAAGTATGTGACTTCATTATCTTCTTGTTCACATTCTCCTCCCTTTTTTGCAAGTTTATCTGCCTTTTCATTTCCGGGTACACCACAATGAGATGGTACCCACTGAAGTATGGTTCTCTTTTTGGCAGCTACCTTGTTTAGTTCATTTCTCAGATGCGGGAGTTTACCACCCTTGAGAGCTTGCAGGACAGACAGTGCATCTGTGAGGATGACTACCTGGTGGCAGTCAGAGTTGGTGTTATAAATCATATTTGCAGCTTGCTCTAGAGCTTGAACCTCAGCTGTATAGTTGGAACAGAATTTACCAGTGGGAATGTGCCTAGTCTCATAGTGGTTGTCAGGATATGAGATAAAGATACCGGCACCTCCATTCCTAACAGCATTAGTTGCTGATCCATCTGTATAGGCATGTATCCATGATTGATCGGGATAGCTTTCTTGGATCATACTCAATGTAGCAGTTCGTTTTTGCAGATCATTATACTCACATCCACTTGTGAGACCACTGACTGATGTATTAATTTGGAGGGCACTGCTGGCCTGCTCCCATGGTACAGGGTATAGGGTGGGCTTCAGTGGTGTTGTCTTCATGGATAGGTCTTCTTGATGCTGTCTTATAAGTCTTTTCCCCCGATGCACAAAGCTGCTACGCTTTAGACGTCCCAATGCCAGATCATCTAGTCTTGCCTTCATTGGGTGCATTGGCATACTGTTGTACTTTTCCATCTGGATCATGGTTTTTGTGTCTCTTCTATGGGACAATGTCTGTTAATCCAGCAACCTTCTGCATCTCTGTTATTGGTGTAGTTTTCATGGCTCCTGTAATGAGCCTGAGAGCTTGATTTTGCACCTTGTCCAAAGACTGCAGATGTGAGTTAGCAGCTGATGACCATGCTGCTGAGCTAAACTCTAAGTGTGGTCTTATTACTCCATTATAAATCTTCTTTAGATTTCGTTCATTTGCTCCCCAGTTGGTACCTGCTAATTTTCTGAGTATGCCTAGTCGTCTTCGGGCCTTTCCTTCTGCATTTTCAATATGCTTATTCCATGTAAGCCTTTGGTCAAATGTCACCCCAAGATAGGTGGGGTAGCTTTCTTCCTTGATCACGGTTGTCCCTAGGTGTATGTTAGCTGATTTGTCCTTGGGGCGAGGGAGAAACAGTGTTGTGGAGGTTTTGTCTGTGTTTATTGTGATAAGCCATTTCTCTGCCCATGACACTAGCATGTCTGCTGCCCGCTGCATTCTATAATTTGCTGTGGTGACATTTTCATCAGCGCACCAGAGTACTAGGTCATCTGCATATAAGGCAGCTTTAACTCCTGCAGGGAGATCTTTCACCAGGTCATTGATGTAAACAAGGAAGAGTGTTGGGGAAATTACTCCTCCTTGAGGTACCCCCTGATGGAGCAACACTTTTCTGCTCTGCAGACCGTCAAGAGTGACTCTAGTTCTCCTGTTATGCAAGTATGACTGGATCCATTTCATCATGTTGCCTTGGATTCCACTTCTCCTAAGTTTTGCAATGAGGCCATCTTTCCACACCTTGTCAAAGGCCTGCTTGAAGTCGACCCAGATCGTTAGGACCTTTTTCTTCTCCTGGAAGGCATCTTCTATTGCTTGAGACAAGTAAGTAACTTGGTCTTCTATACTGTAGCATAGCATGGTTTGACTTGACTTTTTGATTTTGAATGTAATTGTATATATCACACGTTGGTTGTTTTATTGTTATGTCTAATGAGAGTAGAACTCTTTGGTAGAAGGTGTGTGTCTACGACTGTGTATGAATTTTAATATGTATTTTCAATTTAACCTTGTATTTCTTCTTCTTATCTTCGTTCGCCCTGAAAAGGACGGTGCTTGCGTTGTGTCTGTTTACGGCCTAAGCGGTGTTATGTGCACCTTTCGGGTCGACACATCGACTTTCAGACACGGATTTTTTAGGGAGCGGGTTTTTGTCTTCCATTGCGATCGCCATTGTACGTCAGCCGCAGGACTGCACTGCTGCAGACTGTTTCAGGACCACACGCTGGAGGTGGAGTACGGTCTTGACCAGCTCTGGTTCGTGGTCCTGATGCAAGCAGTACAGCTATGGGTCGCTGGACTGCATTCACTATTGCTGCAGCTCATTGTGGTCCACCATGTATTTTTAAATATTCATCATTCGAACATGAATTGTACAGAAGGATGTGAGAATACCCTGGACAAGAAAAAAAGTAAAAAAACAGAGAAGTTCTGCACTCATTAAACGAACAGGAACATTGGCTTCTAAAATACCATCGCAAATAAGGAAGCTGAAATTTTTCGGTCATATATAAAATACATAATAGTCCTGGAAAAAAACAGTGAATGGAGGGCATGTCCCTGAAAAAAGGGGTTAATGGGGTCGACACTAGAACTACGTGGAACAGGAAATCACAGAGAGTCTGAACTTGTCTTTGGCTGATGCAGGTCGACTTGCCCAGAATCGTGATGCGTTCAGAGCAGCTGTAATGGAGACAACGTTCTGGAAAGAATACGTCACATGATGATGATTTTATTAATGCACCTGTTGTTATGAATATTTACTATAAAGCAATTAAAGGTAGATATTATATAATACAGTAGATCGTCTATAAGTTGACCCCAAAGCGGAGTAGCTAAACCGGTCAACAATACGGAGGTGGTCAACATACGGAACGAGGCCTATTGTTCTGCTACTTTACTTATAGATTATATTGGCGGAATACAGTATCATACTAAATCATACATAATCCACTATCAAATCAAATCATCAACATACTGTTTTATCATGGTTTAATCATTCTTTCTGAAAAAAAGGAGTCAATCTTGGTCTAGTGTTCTTATTCTTATTATCAAACCACCCATAAGTGGACGAAAGCAATCTCAAACGCTGGCTGCAGTTAGCACGTGAATGCCTCGCTTTGGTCTTGGTGTTCGATCAATAAATTTCGCCCTTTTCTTTACGATAAATTAACCACTTCATTGTGGAAAAGCGATCACTAGCCTATGAAGTTTTTAAGCGGTATTCTAAAGAATTAAATTCACGACTATTTAAGGTGGAGTTTACATATTATCCATAGATTCGCTTCAATGGGAGATACATTCCAGGGACGGGACAATCTTGGACCCGATTTTTTAAGGTCGTCATTCTATCAAAGGAGATCATAGAGAGACAGAAAAGTAATGAGAAACTGCAGCACGTGATACCAAAAGTTAATCCGTTGCACGCACTGATTCTAAAGATTGAGGGAAATGTAGCGATATTTTGTACCACTTGCCTTAGTTTTGAGAAAACATGTGTAACGCGAACACGCACACACACACACCACACACACACACACACCACACACACCCAACACACACCACACACACCACACACACAGCACTAGGACAACGCGGCGGGTCTTGCTATGAAGTTTGAAACGTGGCTGAAAAATTTGCGCTTTTCGTCTAGCCGGACCAACATTAATGAAGGGTAGGAAATAGCGATATATATGAAACATGGCCGACCTTAAAAGTTTGCATTAGCTGGAAAGAGAATCCAAATCTACAAGAGCAAGCCTGGTTGTAAGACATTTAAATAATAATAATTCACCCAAAGTGAGATAGAGTATGAATGATATCCAAAAGGATAAAATTCAAAAAGTAAATTGTTTTAAAAATAAATAACAATTTTTCATCGTCATCACATCTGCTAAAAGTTAGCTAATAATCCGGTATAAAATTTTATTTGTAACTTCATACACTCAACGGATTCTCGAAAAAAAAAAACTTGGATAGAATGAAAGGGGTGGATCGGGCCCTCTATACTGGGGTAAAAGAAAGAGGATACCTAGGAAGGAAAAGGAAAGAGTATAAGTGTGTAGTGACAAAAAGAACAAAAGAAGTACAGAATAAGCACATATCGCCTCAAAACCCAGAGAATAACTAAAAAGCTTATCGAACTTCAACCGGTTGCTTTCTCGTTACGTGAGAGTGCGCCAAAAATATAAGGACACAGCGGTCGCGTTTTTAAAAATCACCACACCCCAATCCAGAAGGCCAAAGTGAGAAGAATTGAAGACAGTATCTAGCAATAAAAGTTTTTTTTCACGCTGCATGCAGAGGCAGATCATCCTACAACCAATACAAGCCTCACCGTGCCGCTTATTAATCCTAAGTGGGTATGTAAGTTTATTAAAGATCTGTTTGACTAATATCAATTTATTTCATATGTAGTTTACGATTTGATTTGGTATCAGCCATAATAAAAAGGGAATGACGCATAAAATCGAGAATAACCTCCACCGGCCATTGTCAGGATGCATAACCATTAAATATGGTTAGCCAACAATTCATGGCTAGTTCTTTACTGGAAGCTTACGGATATACCAGCAAGAACATAAGTGACTTGGCATCCCATAAGTGGAAGGCCACAAGGTTATATACTTAAACCTATTGTAACATAAAATGTGATTTAATCCATGAATCTTTGTTATTTTGCACAATGGACAATAATCTTATCATTGCTATCTCTGTAACATAAATACGATGGAATCATTCATTTCTATACAAACACTGAAAGACATGGTAGCCTCATGAACAGCAGTGGATTGGTGCGATTGTTTTGGATACACCGGGCCACCTATTACCTTTTGTTCCAGGTTTTATGATCGTCCATGATCGAGTTTAATGATCATTCCTGATCGAAGCTCATGATCGAGTTCTTGATCGAATAATAAGGACTTGAGTGACCTTTGATCCTGCTAACTGAAGCCTTAGTTGTCAATCTTCAAACACCTTAGTCCCCCTTAGTTATCGGGCGGGATGAAGGAAAGTTACTTCTGACCTATCAGTGTGTCTCAGCGAACCTCGCTCGAACAAACACACAGATGCGTTTTTCTGTATTCAATTCAACAAACACTGTGAGCCGTTTCCAACGCGCGATGGTCGATGATGATAACAGCTGAGATGACTAGTAGCAAGATATGTCAAAAATATACTGGGACAGACTTTATAATTTTTATTGGAAAGACTTCATCCAAGATTTTTTTTACTACTTAATATTTTTTAATTTGTACCTATAATAATCTACATTTCACCATCTTCCCACAACCATTTCTCATTACAAGGGATATATAAGATGTAACATAATAAATTATGAAAATTGTATCTAATTTGACTTGGTAAATTTTTAACTGTTAAAATTTTGAGTAACTTTTTCTAATTTAATAATATTATCAGAATAGGGTATACTATCGCGAAAATGGCACACTATACTTCTGAAGCCTAAAAACTAATGTCCAGCTCAGAGCATTCTACAGCGTAATCAATTGTGATACCAGTACACTTTTCTGGCACTGGGACTTTTTTTTTCATACTTTCTGGAGAGAGATTCTACTTCCTCTCTACCACTATCATCACACCAGAAAACCTTTCGCTACCAGCAGGGCTCCTTCCCATGCTGCACCGCCTTTTGCGACCTCCATACCATTCTCAGCTCCTCGTACCTCTTGACCGACCGTGTCTCTGCGACTTGGGTTGTTATTTTAATTAAGAATCTCTATGTGACTTGTGAATGGTCCGTATAGAATTTCTGGTTCCGTATTAAAATTGGCGAGTTTTCTTACTGATGTACAGAGATGCCTCTTAAACGTTTTGTTCGGTCCTATAAATTCAGAATAGTCAAATTTATTAATCTGAGGCAAGGTAGAGTGTCTACGTTTACGATTTCTGATGGAAGATGCAGTACTGCAGTTTTATGTCCAAATTTTTTACGTTATTATCGCATGTTCGCGGCCCATGCTTTCACTGGCGTTTTCGACAAAAAACTCTCAATCAGCGCGGATTGTTTATTGCGCCTCTAAATGTAACCTAATAATTCAAAGTAAAATTAATGAATAAGTTTCTCATGTAATATTTCTCATAACTCGTGCGTTTGAAGAATATTAAACATCAGCGTTACCATATATGCAGAATTAATTATTGATTTTGTTGTTTGGTTAGTATTGATTATTGTTTTTGTTTGTTATTTTTTTTTTAAATATAAATTTAAATGATAAATAATATATAATATTTCGGTTTTTTTTTGTTTTTTTTTATATTTTGTAAAGTTGACTTATTTTTTTTTTTTTTTCTTACTATTAAAATAAATAATCGAAGTTTGCGTATTAATCTAAAAAAACTTGACGAGAAAAATAAATAAAAAGTAATTATGCATTCTCAAGCAAACATATCATGCTCGCCATCTACCTGGAGTCTATGTGGTATTAACACGTTTAGTGATTCAATTAAAAAACTATCAGGGAACGGCGATAAGAAAACACCTAGTTCATGGGAAAAAAAAAAGTGAACCGTGAACTAAATATTAGGGCAAAAGTAAATTCTAGTACAGAGATCTACAAAAAAAACGCCTCTGTGCGAAAAACAATCTGAAAAAAACAGTAATGAACGTGAAAGAGGAAAACAGGAAATGAAACGAGGAAATAAGGTTCTTCACTGTATAAAACAAACAATAAAATGTTTCTCCAGTACCGGATTTTCTAAACTAAAAGAAAAATACTAAAAAAAATAAAAAAATTAAACAATGTTTACCTTTAAAATTCTTGTGGATATTTTGCATAATGACTAATTCTATCAGGGAAAGAATCTTTTAAAAGAAAAAAATAAATTATTTAGGCCAAGGAATATTTTTGTAGTTAGGCTTTTTTAATGTACCTTTACTCAAAGGTAATATGCGTTTTATTCAGAGAATATATCTGTATATGTCGCAAAAAAAAGCATAATATGCAATTATGCATTTAATGAGGCTAAAAATTATCCATTGGTGAGTACTTAGAATAGATGAGTCAGTGGAGTAAAAAGTTTTCTTTTTTAGATAAAACTATTTAAAAACAAAATTTTAATAATACATGTCTCCTTATGTGGAAAGAAATAATAAAAAAAAAAAAACTAAAAAGTTATATCTTGATTCATGGAATTAATGCCATATTGAAATGCAATTTTGCCCTTTAAGTCAGAACATAAATTCGAAAAAAAAACGACTCTCATTTGCTAGTAATGATTCTTTGTGTGATTTTACCTCTGTATATCAGATTTTAGAGAATCATCTTTTAAATTATATAATTCGTTAGAAGCACTCTCGCGTCCCTAACTGAAAATTTGTTATGAAGTATATATCCAAAAGACCAATCATAACTCATGATAAAATAAAAGCCCGTTCCCTAACCTCGTTAAATAAATATAATATTTAAAGGGTTGTATAACTTCCATAATATATATATATATCCTAAAATAACTATATATGCAAAAATAGTAATAAATATATTACAATATTATAACGGTTTATAAATTATATTCAAAAAAAAACAATGTCAATTGTCCCCATACCCCAAATAAATCCGGGATCAAAATAAACTTGCGTTTTATCGGTACTAAATTATATATAAATAAATATAATATATTTATATTATATATAGTAAAATAAATAATCTAATATAATATATATATCACTTTATTATAAAAATAAATATGAGGAACTAAAGTATGCTAAATTTATAATATAATAAAGTATTATTTATACAAATTCATTTTAAAAACTGATTATATTTATACCTTCATATTTGTATATTAAACGAAGGATTATTGGCTGTAAACCCAAATTATCTACAAATTGGAATGTTTTTTTTTTTTTCGTTCGGAATTTAATGTTTCAAATCTTAAAAGTAGACTTGATGAATACACGGCCCCTTAACAATGGAAATGATCATCAATTTCAATAAATTATTTTTTTGGTACAGATGAATTTTAATTGCAAGACCTAAGTTGATTTAAGTAATTGTGTTTTAGGTATAAAGATTTAATACTTTAAGCGACAGAACGGTGGAATTCATTGACTCGGAATATTTAACTGGATAGCATGGGATGAAGTGACAAGTTTAATTCTATTAGGATTATTAAGATAATTTGTGTTTTATACACGCATAATATATGTATAAGTATAATCGTGATATATATTGAAGTATTAAGAATATTTAAATATACATATATATAAACTTTATCAGCCTATATCATAATAGGCAATTAAGCTGTACTAGCTTAGATGATTAAAGGCAGGATGATATGTCTGACAATAGGTAAGTCAAAAGTAATAGGACTTAGGACAGTACAAAAGAGAATGTATGTTTTAATTAGAGCATGATGCTAGAAAAGGTTTCAAACCGGATTTATGCCATATATCCTGTTTACGTAGAAAATAAATCCGTTTCATAATGGATGAAGAAAGTCACATCTGTTTATTTTCATGTACCCTATGGATTCAACAAGATGGCGCGCTCAGATGAACTGCATCAGGACAAATTGGAGCACAAAGTTTTGTATGAAACTGAAAGATGGTTGGGCGGTTTAAAAACGTACATTGCCTTCTGCATTGTCGATCAGAGAAAATACAAAATTTGAGTATTAAAATTATCTACGATTAAGCCCCCTTAATATGTATAAATTGGTTCAAACTAATGATGCTGATCATTCCTGTCACTATTTATGATTTATTGCAAGGATGTATATCATGTCGTAGTGATTTTAATTCGGTCTATAATAGCTTGCGTAAGTAGCAGCCCCAGTATTTCATTTTTGGTAGGATCTTAGTCATTAACGATTGCATCTGTAACTACAATCTAGAACAAAAACTGTGTCCGTATGAATTATTTGGATTTCAGTCACAACTTTAAATCATTTTACGCAACTGGTAAGGAATCGAGAGGACTGTAAATATCTGCTGGCATGGAAGATATTCATGTTTATAATATTACAAATGTCGATTATACTAGCATAGTTCTCGAGTCTAGTGCCAAATCATGTAATTCTGCCGAGCTCCTGTAATATCTAAATCTATTAATGTCAACAATTGAACAGTTGTAGGTAAATTACATGGATGGAAGATAGTCTTTCATTGGTCAGGGTGATAAAAACTGGATCAGTCTGGTTACAATGATGGATATTACCATAAACAGATGTTCTGAACTGGTCAAGTGCTAATACTTAACTCAGTATAGTCATACAGTCTCGCCGAAATTGGTTCAGGGAAGGACATTAGACATTATTGTAATTCCTCCAAGTAGACGTCAGACTAGTCCATATTAGAGTCTGTGCTAAGTATTATAAGCGCAATCGAGTTAAACGTGCCAGACCCAAAGGAGGGGTTCCACTTCAGACTGGATCAAACCTTCGTCCACACCTTATTCCAATTGTGAGCGGTATCGCCATCACTCAATCTCAAATATTTGGAACGTCAGATCTGAAGTCCAGAACGGTACCCAGCGAAATTATAACTCATACCTTGATCAATAAATATATTTTAAGTTCAGATTCATGACAGAATTCCCAAACATATGTGGTATAAGTCATTATCAATGGATATCATACGTATAGTATTATTAAAATATAATTTATTCAAGATTACAATATTGGAAGAGACCCCGTATTAGCTTGAACAGAATTAGTATAATTTACTATACAAAGCCCCACATTGAATCCACAGTTATTTTAAGGCAATTGCTTTATATATATTACTGAAGATTAAAGGCAAGTATCTGTCCCCAGGGTTGGATTGCAGAGATTGTCATAGGAAATCGATTCAGTGTTAGAAACTTTCATCATAGGAAGAATCCAGTTTACGAGGAATTTTTGTAAAGTGACTAGTATAAAGAGATATACTGCTGGGAGTTGCCTAAGTCACCTAGAAAGAGCGCACAAGTTCAACCGATTTCCTAGCTAGTAAAACTTTGAGTGAGTTTCTAACAGCCAGAGTTTCAGTAGAAAGCAACCTATTTATGACTTGTGGATCACCGAGAAATCACTTTCTTAATTTATGTATTACTTTTGTCGAAGATGCTAACTAGGATAGCATCAGTATTTAATTCGTATTTGATATGATATTGGAAGGGTCAATAGGCGTGAAAGAATATGAAGGGGGGATGTATAGGTAGCCTGGAAATAGATGAACCAGTGATGTTCTTATAAGACTTGATATGTTTCGATTTTAATTCTATATCATAGTGAAGCAGATGTTACTTGCTATGCACTGGTATAAACTTTGACACCGTGATGACTGACTTGTCCTGACTTATGAAGTCTCTACGTAAACAGTGGGGGGCTTACACTTAATTAAAATTTAGAATTAATGGGCTATATCACTGAAATGCATGTCCTTACTTAAACTATGATTGTATAGACGGTGACATCTGATGAATCTGGGGGACTGGTCTGACATCTGGGCTAGTCAACTTTACAAGTCCCTGTGGAGCCAGGCTAACTTAGCCAAGGCTGATATGTTGCTAGGATTCCATGAAATTCGTCCGTCAAACCAGACTGTTCCAGTATCAGAATAAGGGTGTATGTCTGGCGCATCCGAGTGGTAAATCCCAAAAAGTTGCAGGACCCCAAAGAGTGAACTTCAACTGGTCATTTGGCATCCCCTACTGTTGGGTCTGGATATCCAAGTCTGATATCAGGGGGAAAGGACAGTTTCAGCCAGTATCAAGTATGGAAAGTTGAAAGATAAGTGTCCATGTTTTGACACTGACCACCTATATGTTTGAAGACAGCCATAAGCATTAAACAATATAGTATAACCATGGGATCATGAGTTCAGTTCAACTGATGGACAGCTTTATTCCTTAATATTTCAGAGGACTAAAACTCAGTTAATAGTGATTTCAGTAACTTTAAATATTTAAAATCTTTGTAGTAAAAACGCGCTCTGTAATAGTAACCTTGTGTGTAGTTAGGTTTGTTATTTTATATTATGGTAAGTATGCTAAGTTTTTAAATAGTGGAAAGTAGAATATTAGTAATAATTATGTAAATGTTGGGTTTATGGCCGGTGTTTTAAACTGTACTGAGGATTTTATTCACTTCTTCCATTGTTTATGTTTCAGCCTGAATATTCATTTTACTGTATCCCTAGAATATAATTAATCTTGCAACATAGTCATTGGGAGGATATGACAGTTTAAAAGTCCAATTTAAATAGGTTTCGTTATTACCTATACTGGAAATCAGGGCCCATTGTTTACATTCTGACTATTTTCTATGATATCGAATGAAAGTGATTCATTTCATAAGAATCTAATGGTTGGACTATTTACTTGTTAGAACCAGAACTCTTTACGGCTAACATCTTATCATATAAAATAATTTTAAGCATGGAGTCCCGATTAAAGAATGGATTGTTGTTGTGAGATGGCTGCCCACATTTCCCACAGTGCAAGAGACAACTGTCAGTGAGATTGGCTGTGAGCCACGTCTTGTGGCGTAGTCGTATGTTCGTGCTTCATCCCGATATGAGTGTCGTCTATGCGGGTCATGGCTGATGAAGGCTGGCCACGGAATGGTCTGGTCGTTATAAAGTTGTCAGCGGAGGAACTGGGTGGTGAGTTGTGAGTACCTGTATCGTTCGAAGCGTTATCCTGCTGAAAGTTAAGTGACCCTTGGTGCACTTTGAGGGAAGTTGAAAGGAGTGAAGGTTTCACGAAAGAAGTATTTCACGCGTCGTATCGTTGGGCATTCAGGCGGTCTTCAGATTGTTGCAGTCAACCATTATGCAGGAACTTCTATCACATGAATTTGATGATCTCGCCCCCACATCAGATAGCACCTCCACACTGCATGTGGTGAGCCTATCAAATCTACTGTTTTGGACTTCATTAGCGCTCATGTGACCTCTGCGGTAAACCCTTCTTGACGTCTATGTAAAGTCGCTGGTAGTTTTGTACAAAAAAATGATCTCATCACTAAACAAAACCGGTTATCCAGTCATTCTACCAACGGTTATATTGTACAGCCGAGGACCGGTTGGGACAATTATAGTTCGGTTTCTTCTGGCGTATATGTTTTAGGATCGGTATCAGATCCAGAATCCACACAATGATTTAGAGACATATGTACTCATGTAGTACCAAAAGAAAGATCAGGGCAGAGTCGTTATACTAGACTGATTACAGTGACACGTCTTGATACATGGAAATCGAGTTTGACTTGCTAATAGACAGTTTCTATTAAGGGTGGCGGTAGTAAGGCCACACGCAGGATGACGCATGAGTACACAACTGATTCTGAGGTAATGATACACTGCCGTTATGAAGGCGTTCTTAAAGGACTTGTTATAAAACTAAGTGGGTACATTCATGCGGAGAGACCATGTAAGATACTTTGATACTGTTTCAAACAAATATCGCCTCAATTAAGGAGCGACATTAATCCACTGCCTTACACCAAACAGGTATTTAAAATTTTTTGTATTTCTTAATACACAATAGGGGACTGTTCACAGTTTGTAATTACAGGTTAGATGGAGATGATATTCGTATGTCTGTAGTAAAGGGCCATTTGCACAAATTAAAAGTATTTTTACACTGAATTGTACAACACAGTGAGGGTGTCAATCTTTTATAAGGAGAGTTCAATAGATATGAGTGAGAGAGTATTGTGTATTTATTTTTAGTTCAAAAAACATGTGATAAACGATTCTACGACTCAAATGTAAAAACAAAATTGAAAAAACAAAAATGTCATTTTAACCATCATAATAATTTCCTTATAATGCCCAAAATATTCTAATTACATGAATATGAGTTACAATTAAAAAAACCACTAAACTAGTTACATGACAAGGTCTATCACTACTTTGCAATACGTTGGATGATGTCAGTATAATCGAAAAACTTTTGCAGTAAAACAGTTAAATAACAAAAGGAAAAGTACCGTATTATTTAGTTTTTACCACAATAATATATTATATCCATAAAATTTGCTCATTTAAACCTAAAAACACCACACATATAGCTTATGCCTCGAAGCAACAGATGGGTACAGCACTGAACAGCATGTAAGAAGAGAACTTAGAGACAGACACCCATAAATGATAGACACCCCCAAGATGTTAATAGAACGAGCACGTTGTCCCTACTCCGGATAGCCCGTGAATGTCTGGGTACAGACCCTCCCATTCATCAGTGGACCAGTCTTTTAGTAGTTGGCATCCCAATGCTCCATAAGGAGTCACTAACAGAAAATTAAATAATGATGAGTAAATACAGAAACATAATTATTTTATTACAGCACTGACGTCATACTTTTGGATTTGGTTCTTGAGATCTTAGTTTGTTTTTATTAATTCTTCTTCTTCTGCGTTCGTCCTGAAAAGGACGTTTGTTACGTTGTGTCGCCGTTTACAGCACGCTGCGATATTTGCGGCCTTCGGCCCGACACATCCGATTCCAGCTTGGCATTTTTGAGACCGAGTTTGACTTCCCTTTTCTATCCCTACTTTCTCGGCCACACTGCAGTGATGCAGCCTGTTTCCAGGACCACCACTTGAAGGTCGAGTAGGGTCTTGGTCAGCTCTGGTTCGCTGACCCTGACGCAAGCAGTCAAGCTATGAGTCGCTGACTGCATTCATCTCGTTTGCTGCGTCTTCTGTCCCTTTTATTAATTAATTCTGTTCTTTTTTTCCCGGGGGGGGGGGGGGGGGGGGGGGAGGGGTGGGGGGGGGGGTTGGGGGGGGGGTGGGGGGGGGTACGGATCGGGTTGCTTTGTACACTCTTGGGGAGCGTACCCTGACATGTGGGGGTTGTGTGAAATTCCAGAAGTTTTAGAAGGTGAATTATTACAACACAAAATGATACACAGAACTTAAATGTATGTGTACAAAATAGAATAATGACAACGCAGAACGCAGAACCTTAATCACATTTTTAAAATAATTTTCTCAAACATTATCGACACGACACCGCAGTAGATGATTTATTTATCTAGTTTACTCACGATTACTGTCAAATTTTAAATGTTTACTTTTTATATATTCTAACATTTATTCTTTAAACATATTACGTCAAACATATTTAATATTCCCCAAAAACCAGTTCCAAACCATAGAAATAAGATATCTGAAGAAGGTGGTTGAAGTAACAAGAAGAGACATGGTCAGCCACCAGATGATACGACAAACCCTCAAAACCCAGCCCCTCAGACCCAAGTAGAACAGTCCCAACTACCATGATTGGGCCATGCATGCAGAACAGGAGAGTATTGGCTACCACGACAAGTATGGGAAACTAAGAGCTAAGGATGCAGACCTCTCTGAATAACCGTGGACTAGATCGGAACCAGGTCAGGATGAAAACAGTTGATGGAATATTATGGCGCTCCCTCTGGCAAACATCTACACCCAAGGGCAGAAGAAGAATGACTAAGTAGCAATAGTATATTTAAAATTAATGTCTCGATCACATCAAACCTATCTTTTACAATGTGTTGTATCACAAGGGTAGGTAATAGTTTAATGTGCAAAGGGAGGCAAACTAATTTAAATAAATAAAGGGTTTACGCATCATTGTGTAAGTAAATTGCCCTTATAAGCTTCAACCACTGTTTAGTTAATATTATTGCTTTTTTGCTCTATGAATTATGTACTAGTTTTTGGTATTGTCATATGTGTTTAGTACTTTTTTGTTTTTAATATAAAATAACATTAAATTTGCTAAAGAATAAATGTAAAGCGGTTGGGTTAGTTTACAAAAACATCGGTCATCTTTTCATGAAGTGGACCTTAAAAAAAATATATGTCGAATTAGTATTTCCAAATCGGCTGTCTGTGCCATCAATAAAAACAAAAACTCCCTTTTGGCTAAGATCAAAGTGTCATACTTCTAGGGATCATTTCTAGAGTATGCCGGGTCTTAGCCAGGGCCGGGATCACACACCTTAACACATTAAACCTAATAAAGTCTTATAGACCTCATTTTGAACCCCATAAGGAATTCCCCCCTACTCTACGTTCTAGCACTAGAACCCATGCTCTAAAAAATTAGAATTAAGGGCACCTTTATACCAGGGAAAGGCGAGCAGAAGCTGATTGCTTATGCAGACGAAACCACCTTTTTCCCACCAAACGACAGGTCTATTGCAAACATTCTAAACACATTCACAGACTTTAGTAAAGGTAGCGGAGCTAAAGTCAACGTACAGAAATCTACAATAATGGGCATAGGCAAATGGAAAAACAAAACAGACTTTCCATTTGGGCTTGTACCAACAAACAACAACAAAATCTACGGCATCACTTTTCCTTCACACCCAAGCCGCACTCACAAAGACACATGGCAGAACCTAGCATCACAACTGACAGACATGCTACATAGATACAAATTCAAAACCCATCTAAACTAATTATTTGGACGAAGCACGATTGTAAACACTTTATGTATGTCATTCCCAAATTATTATACGTAGCCTACAGTTTTTGACCCCCCCCCCGAAACAGCAAACCATTACAGACCTAAACAAAAACAGATCAGAAGATTTATTTTTAGTCACACAATCTACAGCTTTAAAACAGAAGACAACTTACTTTTACAAGAAATAAGAAACAGGGAGGGATAGGGCTTGCACTCTAGACATACAGACAAAGATCCCAACCAAGCACTTAGAATCAAACACGTAGGGAATATAATCACAACATCCAGAACAACACGTCGCTAGCACACTATTACGTGGGCTTAGATCTCACCAGACCGAGAGCCACTAAACAATCTCAAAGAACGCCACACCATTTCGGCCCACTGCCCATCATTTTTTACAAGTTCATGCATACAAGCCATTCACGGACAACGACAACTTAAGTCACCAGAGAAATCAAACTACAAGCACCCCCGCTACATCTCAGGATTAAAAGGGGACAGAAATACTTCAAGACAAATTATACTGACACTTTCACCAACTTACACAACCCTCACATCAATGCCAAGGCAAGAGAAGTTACATTTAGAGTCATATACAACATGACACCTACAACAGAAAGACAAGCTCACAGATCCAAACAAACATCACAGTGCCAGCTGTGCAAAACACGCATTCAAGAAACCCAAGATCACATTTACTACACGTGCAATACAGTCATACCTATGAGGAAAGCATTGCAAGATATAATTGCCTCACATATACACAACAACGTTGACTTTTACAAATCTATTTTTCTTAACACGCTCCCAAGATCAACTCCCGAAACACATACAAAACTTCTCATTTTATTATCACAATATAGATATCTCATTTGGAGTTTTAGGAATTTAGCAGTTTTCAAATACCGCCATTTTAATCCACATATACTTTTACAGGTATTTTTGCAAAAAGCACTGATAATTTCATCTGATTTTAATGTACAGCGGAGCAACACTCCTCCGCTCTTTTCATCTTAATTCCCTTCTTCTCTTCATGTACCGGTAAGTACGGGCTAGCCTCTTGAAAGGCGACTCAGAAGTGTGTCCAACTGTTACAAGTTGAAGCCTGCACGACTGAGAACAAAGCAATCCGTAACACATACCGACCTTACTTCTACCCGGGGCCTTCAATAGTGTCTCTCCCGCCCCATTCTGCCTGTCTTTTTGATGCGGTTTTCCAACGCAGACCGACCACTATTCCTGAAACTGGGGTCTTTCATAGCTCTCTATTCTCCCCGCACCGCGTATTGTAAAAGTAAATTTAAATTTGTGTATGCATGTGTATACAATTTGCTAATGTATGCGCGCTAGTTTTTCTTTTCTAATACCATGTATATGGAAACACTAAACACAAATCATAAAATTTGTTTACAGAACCACCTATTGGACACATATATGAGCGAAAATGTATCTCGTAAAAAGTAATGATTGACAACTTTTGTAATCCAGTTTTTGTTTTCTGGATAAACGCTTTCAATGTGTAACACAAATTTTTAGTACAAGTACCGTGTGTGTAGGAGATGGATGCAGGGTTTCCAGGTTTTACCTGCGCTCTTGGTGTGGGTGGTGTGCGGGTGTTTCACATTTGTGGTTTTAAAGTTTAAATTTTTTTGTTTTGAACGTAAAAAATGAATTTTTTTACGAATATAAATATGTTTTCAACCTTGGGATTCAACCCCCCCCCCCCCCCCCCCCACCCCCCCCCCCCCCCACTCTATTTCACCTTGGAATTATTAATGGGCATGGTCTTCTAATTCACAATGAGTGTACAGAAATGCCCACTTTAGTATTTTTTTACTTTCCACACCTTGTATTTACAGTTTATGAATGTATTTTGTTGTATGTTGTAACATTGAACTTGTTTTTTTAGATTTCAAATTGGATACGCTTTAGGGAAACATGATTACAAAAACTTACCCCTTGTACCTTTCTCGAAATCTGCTTAGTGTGGCTAGCCGACTTTATGGCTCTAGGTTTGTGTGCTCAACTTGCCAAGGAGAAAAAAAAGCGTAACGCAAGCACACAATTGGCGCTATTGCTTCAACCTGGGGGCATTCAATATCTCGCCCAGGAAAATCTTCAAGTAACCTTTGTCCTGTCAGCCAAACTCTCCAAATGAAGGACATCCAAATTCTTCTTTGTTTCGAAAAACCAGCTTGATTGTACCGGCTTATCTTCAGAATACAGTTCCCCTACCTTTTCTTTCACCATCGTGTGCGTGCCCGCGTGCGATTTTATATTTATCGCCTTTCTCCCAAAGTATGTCATACTAAGAGGCTTCCAATAATATTAGTATCTAAAGGAATGTAATGAATATGGGTTTCTTAGAATATGTACGTATATGGTTAGACATATGTGCACCAATACTACACATCCTGTTTCTTTTTCTTCTCACATTTGTCTCTCGGGATTTATACATACCAATCTCTTGTCACAAACACATACATTCTACCACTTGGGTTTGCATGTGTACAAAAGTACTTGCGAGAACAGAAGAGTTTTGATTTTACATGTAACCCTTTTATCATGTTTCCTTTGTGTGAAATGCTCATGATTTTAAATTGAAAACTTGTCAATATAATTTCATTCTTACTTGTTGTAAAATGTACACTGATTTGTAAATTGAAATGAAAGAAAATAAAGTTCACTTTGAAAAAAAAAATAAAAATAAAAATAAAAATAAATCAATAAAAACAAAAATGATAAAACACGACAACCAAACAACGTATACAAATAGTATATCATCACAGACTGTTCCTACTTCTACCTGACTTCTATTGGTCCCCTCCATTTGTTAACTATGACGTTATTGGCCTCTTCAATGACAAGCCAGAGTAAACTGTTCGTCCCCGCGGCCCCGCCGCCCCCCCCCCCCCCCCCCCCCCCCCCCCCCGCCCCCCCCCCCCCCCACTCTTACTTATCCGGTTTCTGTTCCACCCTTTCCAACATCTATCCCCCCACATACCAGTGTTCCTGTTGATTTTATACTAACACACGTAACCTGGGTTGCCAATTTGGCTTTGTTGACGCCAAATTCTACAAATCTGGCTTTTTCTTTTAATTCGTTTTTTTTTTCTGGCTTTCTTTAACAATCGGTTGGCGTCAAAAGAATTCTTCTGGCTTTTTTTTTTCTACATGCTAAAATTGCTTGCACTGAAAGAAATGCGTGCATTTAAATTGTATAATATAAATACAAAACATAACGAATGAAGCTAATATAAACTGCAATCCATTATCTACGGTTATATAGACATCTATGCTGGGAGCCGCACTGTTGTAATGGAAAAGACGTTGCGCTAACGACCAGGTTTTCAAGGTTCAAGCCCGAGCGCGGGCATTTGTAGAAATGTCATCGAGCGGGATTTGACTGAAAAACCTGAACGGCTCCTGCAGATAAACCCTCTGTGGATGGGAAGGAGCGAAGCTCCTGACCGGGTTGGAAGGAAAGTCCACTGACCCCCCAGCCTCGCAATGACATGTCATTGGGCCAAAAGGGCTGGAAAGCTCGAGTGCCGCTGGTTAGAGAAAAAAAAAACAATAGACATCTATGCTACCGTTTCCCTCACTGATAAAATGACTGCTGAACATCTGCTTCAAAGTTGCCCCTTATATGTGGTACAGAGAAAGTGCATATGGCCGACGCCAGCTCCTTTCGTGGAAAAGCTTTACGGGGATTCAAATAGCCTCAAACTGACTACTGCTTTCTTTGAGAACATTCAAGTGGACGACGTCTGAGAGTGTACGAAGAAGACGTTTCATTCCCTTTATACAATATGACGTACTGATAATTAGCATTTGTTATATCTGGTTGTAAACGGGCAGGGTAAGTGTTTGTGGCAGTATAGCCATGAAATCGACCAGAGTCCGACAAACTGGATCGGATGGTGCATAAACCTTGGTTGGTTGTAATAACTCAATTTGTGGTCTAGCTTTAAAGAGTTCTCTCTGTGCGCAACTTAAATGTATCTGCCATTCACTGGCTTTGTGATTCTTCTTCTTTTTCTGCGTTCGTCCTGCAAAGGACTGCTCGTTACGTTGTGTCGCCGTTTACAGCAAAGCTGCGATATCTGCGCCTTTCGGCCGACACATCCGTTTTCGGCATGGCATTTTTGGGACCGGGTTAGCCTTCCCTCTTCGATCCCTACTCTCTCAGCCAGACTGCAGTGATGCAGCCTGTTTCCAGGACCACCATGTGGAAGTGGAGTAGGGTCTTTGTCAGCTCTGGTTTGCTGACCCTGACGCAAGCAGTCAAGCTATGGGTCGCTTACTGCATTCCTCAATTTTGATGCGTCTTTGGTCCCTACTTTGTGATTTAAAATGCAGTTTTCACATTACCATCGCATATCGAATTTTAGTTACCAGAAATACTGTGACAGTACGGACTGTTACGTCGGATTAACACTAAGGTGCTGCCACTTAATTATAGTTAGGGTAAGAATACTTAGCAAGATTAAACACTAAGTATTTGAGCGTGTCTAGTTAGTGTAATAACACTAGCCACAAATCCTATGAGTGATTTAATTAAAGTGTTCAGGAATGACGTCATCGAACTTGGGGTAGAATTGCTCAGTAGCTAGGACGGAAGTGATGGTTTGAGAGAAGGGTGTTAAGTGAGTTGATTTTAGGCACGAGACGAGCGAGGCAGTGATTTTGGGGTTTGGACCATCTTGTAAGTTCGATGGCTGTGTGTTATTTCTTGGGATGACTGGTTTGTATACCACAGAAGCACATGTATTTATGAACTATTATGAAGTTGTCAGAGTGTGCAGACACTTAATAAAGGTGTTCATTCATTTTTAATCCAGCTTGAACTTATTTCCTGAACGTCAGTAGGAAGTGTCGTTTGTTTACATCAGGTAATTGAGAAAAGAATGTTACCATATTTTCGACGATCATGCAGCCTAAAACATAAACACAGTTACGAGTCTCCAAAAGAACCACCTGGGTTATGTTCCTATTCTGTAATCACCATCTCTGGCAGTCGCCAGTAAAACAACAGATGAACATTGATAAAACATAAACACAGTTACGAGTCTCCAAAAGAACCACCTGGGTTATGTTCCTATTCTGTAATCACCATCTCTGGCAGTCGCCAGTAAAACAACAGATGAACATTGATAAAAGATTCCACCCCATTCTCACCCTGTCACACTAGACTTGATTTGTCACCGTGACCAAGCCCGGTCACATCTAACTTGATTTGGTGCCGTTCCCGTCCACTCCCCCGGCCACATAACCTAAATTCTTTCGCCATTGTGAGCTGAGACGACAATTGTGCAAAGAATTGTTTTGCGTTGTGAACACAACTACAAAATATAAACCTGCTGAGCTTTCCTCTCCCATATGAAAAACCATCATCTACTAGGTGGCTCGTACGAGAAAAGGTTATGTTTAATATTTTGATGAACTGGGATGAGCTGAAGGCTTATTTAACTTCTGCTGAGCTCAGCTATTAAAAGACATTTGTCAGACCACAAAGATTATATGTGATTTGTGTTTGCTACATTTATTGTACACGAATATGAAAGACTGAATGTTTTTGTTTCAGCAAAACAAAGCTCAGTCTGTACAAATAACTATTTTGACACCAGCAGTCTTCAGATGAGAATGTGGGATGTCAGTGGGCAGAATAAAAAAAGCATTCATCAAGTTGATATTGATGCAACGCCACTAGCAGAATGGTAAGTCTATATATACTAGTCGCCATTAAAAACACATCGCATTAGTTTATGAACCACAACTCGTTGTGCTAAATTTAAAATACATGAAACCACTGATTTTACATTTCTGATCCATTTACTAACCCAAATTTGCTGTATTATTAAACATGAGACAATTCAGAACCGGCTCCTAAGCAGTTGTCAACCCTAGGTGTAAAAACAAAAGTCGCACTCACTGTCATTCAGTCACAGCCATCATTAATACAGTGTTTGCGCTGACAAGTCTCCGTGTGCCAGGTGTATGAGATGCTGTTTGAGTTGCTGTTTGGAAGCGATTGCGCAGATGTAACAATAGAATTTGGCGATCTTGAGCTAGTGTTGTTACACGAGGTTGACCAAGCCTGGGACGGTCATTGGTGGTAACTGTCGCCCGAAATCGCTGGTTCAGCCTCACTATAGTGGACTGGTCACAATTGAAATGTCTTGCAACTTCTCTGGTCGCCATTCCACTGCTGAGCATACCAACAGCTTGCCATCGCTCTTGTGACGATAGTCGTGGCATGACAAAAACGTTAACAGACTTTCTTTCGATGAAAACAGATAATGGCTTTTTACTCGCTGAAACTTAAGTAATGCGTGTTGCCAAATTTCAATGTGATTCGACTTTTAATAAAACCAGAATTTATCAAAAACCTTGTTTTGCACGTGCACGCAAAATTTGAAGCAAACATCACATCGACAGTAAAGTGGGAATACATGAACTTCATCACTTGCACACTTTCGGGGTTTGAAAATCGCTCACTTGCATAAACATTTCAACAGTGAAAACATGTCACGATTTCGACGCGTTTTTAATGGCGGCTAGTATATCTTGATAGATTTTCCCTAGATTTTTATTACGGTAATGTATTACCAGTAATTGTAGCGCCACTAGCAGAATGGTAAGATTATATATCTCGGTCGATTTTCACTAGATGTTTATAACGTTAAAGTGTGATTAACAGTTTTAGCGTCTCTAGTAGAATCATCATCATCATCATCATCATCATTTTCCTTTTCGTTCCTTGTGGAGCATACAGCCACCACTACAGCTAATCCCCTTACATGAACCCTACGTCAAACATTTACAAGTTCTTGTAGCAGTGACGTGTGGAGCATACAGCCACCACTACAGCTTGTCCACTTACATAAAGCCTACGTCAAACATTTACATGTTCTTGTAGCAGTGATATCTGTAGCTGGTCCACTTACATAAAGCCTACCTCAAACATTTACATGTTCTTGTAGCAGTGATATCTGTAGCTGGTCCACTTACATAAAGCCTACGTCAAACATTTACATGTTCTTGTAGCAGTGATATCTGTAGAAGTATGTTTTACATGAAAGGGCTGACAGCCTCATGCACAACATCATATTAGTTGCCTTATACGACATACTTGAGGAAGTAGTAATCCCATTCTGTCTCTGTCTCATCAGAGACCCCTCAAGAACAACGGGCGACAATTTCCAAAATAGTTACTAGTAAATATTCAAATATTTCTAACGCCGACATTTGTTGCTCTCATAAGGCAACGCAATTTGAGCCCAATATGTGAAAACTGGTCTTTCTGAATTCCTATCTTCTTTGAGTGGGATACGTTCCTACAGCAGAAAATGTTCGTGAGGCCCATCAAGAAATAGAAAATGTCACAGCAAGATGTTTGTCTGTGCAAGAAGATTCTCTCAGTCAAGTTAGACCTAGACGTCCCTCAGCTAGAGATACTTGTCAAGGCCGGTCAAAACTAAGCCCTGTGATAATTTTGAACAAGGTTTCAAGGCCCCCATGTCCAAAGTTACCTTTCTTACACACTGTAGAAAACAATATCATCCCATTAGAAGATCAATGCAGAAAAAATAACTTTTGTTGACTAGAGAGAAAAACTACAATATAAGAAAGATGGACTCCACACAGAAAGTGAACTGTTTGGGTGTACTCTAACATAAGGCATTTAAAAAGCTCGCCCAATTGCCCTTACGTGTCTAATAACATAAGTGAGTAGTGCTGTAGTTGAGAGGATATTCTCTCTTGTACCATCAGTTACGATAAAAGCAAGAAACAGAAGGCAGCTGCATCTGCTGGAAGTTATTTTTATGATAGATATAACATTAGTATTCATTCATTCATAACCCTTCACTCCCAAAGGAGCATAGGCCTTCAACAAACACATGCCATCATCTCAAGTTCTTTCCACGTTCTCCTCATCATTTTCACCTCTGTTTCCAGCTCTCTTCTCCATGTGCTTCTTGGTCTACCTCTGCCTCTCTTGCCCTGGGGGTTCCACATAAGAGAATACACAAGGCAACATGGATATCACCAGACCATAGAACAGAAAATCAGATTGATCATATATGCATAAATAAGAAGTTTAGATCATCATTGCAGGATGTAAAGGTATACAGAGGAGCAGATGTGGCATCAGATCACCACCTTCTGATAGCCAAAGTAAAAATGAAACTCAAGAGATATGCAACGATGCAACATTATAGACAACAATTTAATATAGGACATCTAAGAAATCAAGAAACAATAGACAAATTTGCGGTCACAATATCCAACAAATTCCAAGTGCTCCAACAGCTGGAAGATGTAGAGAATACAGAAGACTATTGGCAACATTAGTATAGTTTGTTTATTAATTTATGGTTATTTAAATTCATTATATGTGAATGTGCATGGATGAATGATTAGTTTTTGGTAATTAGGAATGCGAGGTTAAGTATACACATACACATACACATTTGTTTAGGACATGGGATTTCTTACTAGAGGTGGGGTAAACTGTTGTGTAACAGTGTTAACTGGGAATATTGTGGGTAGGCAATAGGAAGGAGTATGGGTTGTTTATTGTTGTGAGGTTGTTGTGTTCGTTCGTTCGTTCGTTTGTCGACTATATTGTTGTTATACCCTGTTCAACCTGAAAATTGGTTATAATTAGGGTATATTGTGCGTTTGGTTTCTTCGGTGCTAGCAGGTTGTTAGTCCTGAAAAGGACCTCTAGCTGACTGTCTGGATACCTCTTCGTTGCTTGTCTGTTTATGGTGTCGTGGCGTGTTCATGGTGTTCATATCCTGCCTCCCTATCTGGCTTGTGTGGCTTTCTTTGTTTTTGCCTTCCTCGCTTCTGATTCTTGTGTCTTCCTGCTCTCCTGTATTTGAAGTACAAGGTAGAGCTTTTTCTATTATTGCTGGGAGAAGTTTTTCTAGTATTTCCTCTTTGATTTCTTCGTCTGATTGCTCGTTTGTTTTGGTCGCTCTTGTATTTGATGTCATTTCCTCTACGACTCTTCGCTCTGTTTCGATTCTCTTGAGGATTTCTGAGTTTTCTTCCTTCAGTTCTGTCAGCTTCTTGACATCTCTTTCTATTTGTTGCTGTATTCTTTTCATGTCGTCCATCATTTCCCTAATGCTCTTCTGATCTATGACATCTTCACTGTCAATTTGTTTTTCGGGAGTTTGCCTGCTTTTGTTATCGCCCTGGAGTTTCCGTTTCATTTCTTTTACTACCGCTGTCAGCTGAGGTAACTGTCTTCTGTCAATCATGCGCTGTTTGTCTGCAACATCCGCAGCCACTCTGTGTTTTGCCTCTTTGAAAGGTATGTTTTTGGACACGGCCTCCTTCAAGATGCTCTTTGTTTCCTGAAACACACGGCAGCCTCGGTACCTTGCCCCGTGGTTTCCGAGGCAGTTTGCACAGGTACGGTTTGAATTATTCGCTTTGTAATTGATATCCTTCATCGCCTTGGGACAGTCGCGATATGGGTGGCCACCCGCACAATACCGGCAAACTGCATCTCTCCTGCACGTTTTCTTTGTGTGTGAAAACTGCTGGCAGTTAGAGCACTGCATGACCGGAGGGATATATGCCTCTGTCCTCTTTGAAGTAGATTTTAGCGTCAATCTCTCAGGTCTTGTCGACCCCTCAATGGTTATTACAATCAGGTTTGTGTCTTTGTTGTCCCATGTTTTTAGCCTTTCGACCTGCGTGAATTTGACTTCTGCGTTTTCGGTCTGTAGGTTGATGTGAATCTCGCTTACGGGCCATCTGGTGTCCACCCCTCTTACGACAAACTTCTTTGTATTCTTGTATCTTTCCACCACCACTTCTTATACGTGATGTTTGGCAGAGAGAGGTATGGTCACTGTTCACGTGTTTTAGGTGTGAGTGCGTGAGCTAACAGTGAGTTGGCTGGGATAGCTAGAGATTGGAGAAAGGGGGGGGGGGGGTCGGCCGAGAGATGTTGAAGTGTCGAGATGTGTTTTTGCAAGGATAGTTGTGAAGATTGTCGACAGCCACCCTTTACTTGTGATTCGGGAAGTTCTGTGATTTATACTGTTCAAAATAAGAAACTCATAGCTATCCGAGGGGCGTTTTTATGAGTTTGTAAGTAAAATTTGGTGCTAGGGTATATAAAAACCAGCCTAAAATGTTCTTTTCAGTGTCAAATGCACGTGTTGACCTGAATTGCGTTCGTTTTTGTAATCGTTACAACGCAGTGGTCAATAGTGTTTATGACGCAATTTTTGACCACAGCTCATGTTGCGCGCACGTGAAAGCAACAAAATTTGGGGTGAACACTATTCACTGACTACGCAACTGAAACCCTATAAAAGGATAACGCTACACACAAAAAATTCAGTTCATTTACAAGCAGACATTTATGGCGTCTCTATCGATAAATTTAAGGAACATTGCTATTGGCCGACTACATGCAGGCGAAAGTCAAAGTCAGGTTGCTAGGCATCTAAACGAGCATCAGAGTACCATCAGTCGACTTTGGCACCAGTTCCAAGCCACTGGCTTAGTTGAAGACCGGCATCGCAGTGGACGACCCAGAGTGACAACAGCAGCGGAGGATCGCTTTATTCGGCTTCGTTACCTCAGAGACAGGTTTACAACAGCTTCCTCAACTGCCCAGCCATTGCCTGCAGGACGTCATGTGTCTGATCAAACTGTCCGGAATAGACTGCATGACGCTGGACTTTGGGCACAACGACCTCACCGAGGACCTGTCCTTACGCGCCGACATCGCCAAAATCGACTTCTTTGGGCCAACCAGCATCGTCCCTGGGCAGCTGACAATCAATGGAGACGTGTCTGGTTTAGTGACGAATCTTTCTTTTTGTTGCAGCGTCATGGTAGACGGCGTAGGGTCTACCGTAGGCGAAATGAACGTTTTGCCCAAAATTGCGTTGACGATGCTACGCCGCACGGCGGTGGAGGTGCAATGGTGTGGGGAATGATCAGTTACAACGGAAGGAGTCAAATGGTGCACATTGAAGGAGGCTTGAATGCGCAACGATGCGTCAATGAAATTCTTCGACCCCATGTCCTTCCTCTTTTGGCTGCCCAAAGGTCTGTGTTTCAACAGGACAACGCCAGACCCCATTGTGTACGGTTGACCACGCAGTTCCTGACTGCCAACAACATTCTCACATTTCCCTGGTCATCCCTGTCTCCAGACATGAGTCCGATTGAGCACCTGTGGGATGAGCTGCATAGACGTGTTTGTCGCCGAGACGTTGCTCAAGCCAATCATCGTGATCTGTTCCAGGCACTCCAGGAAGAGTGGGCAGCCATCCCACAGGCCCACATCAGACGTCTGATTGCTTCCATGCACAGGAGATGCCAGTCGCTGATCGATGCAAGAGGAGGCCACACACCATACTAACGGGAAAGCCCGTACGCTAAAAAACTCTCGTGACCCAGATGCAAAACAAATGTCAATTGATTGGTTGAACCCTAAGGTATTCTTGTGTGCAATTTGAACAATTAACTCATTAAATTAAAAAAGTTATTGAAGGTCAAAATTATGGCTATGTGTGTGCCTTCCGTAGCTATGCGTTTCTATTTTTGAACAGTATAGATTAAGTGCTCTAGAGATATATGAGAGCTAGGAGAAATATTGGAGTATGGGCGTGAGAGTATGTCGCATAGAGATTATGATCAATAAATTTTCTATATTTCTGTTCTTTTCTACCCGTGTCCTCTACGTTATTATCGCTCTTTTATCCTTTTTCCTGTATTTTTCGCATTCGTTCGTTTGCGAAAAATATATTACTTTCCCATTCTGACTTTACCGTTTCGTTTCTCATACTGGGCGGTCGCCTGTAGTTCTGTGTTGAGGTAATATAATATATCTAGTAATTGTGTTGAGTGATCTAGTGATATATCGCGTATTTCATTTTACTAGTTAGATTTCTGTGCAGAGTAGATTAAATTTAAAGTCTGTTATATTCTCTAAGTTTTACAGTGGATAGCAGGATAAATTATTATTTCTAGCTTAAACTCAGACAGCTATAAATAAATTTAATCAGAGTGCTAACAATCAGCCGAGATTATTTTAAACCAACTTATAACTGCACTGATTCATCACTGAGTATTGACGAAATACGTATGTATTTCTAATTCATGATGATTGATTTTATGAATATAACTTATTTCACGGGAAGGTTTTAAACGATAAGTCAAGCCTCCGCTTGCAGTTGATAATGTAAGTTATAACTGAAGTACATAATATGTATAGTATTTTCTATCTTGTTTTTCTTTATTCAGTGAAACTGGGGTAGCCCAACTTGCCAGCGTTTAAGTGAGAGAACATCTGTGAAGAACTAAAACATTTTCCTTAAAGACTTGGTGTATAACCTTTACAGAACTTTAAGATTTTAATGAAGTAATGGGCCCAAGGAGCCTAATTTAGTTCTTCCAGAGGAAACCCTCAAGTACTGTTCAACCCTTGCGGCAAGTAACATATTTCCTATCAGTGATATTCCGACGGAGTTTTGACTAGTGGTGTGGTGACCAAATACAGTCCTATCCTAAAAGTAGACATCGACCTGACATTCCTCATTTCTAGAAACCTAAGCTATTGACACTGTGCTCGTTTGTTAATGTTCGTGCCTGGACAAATTTTAAATTGACTTAAACAGACATCCGAAAAATAAGAACACCCAAAGAATCGTTCCCTGAAGCAGAGAAATCAACCAGTCTTTTTGGAACTGGGGATTTCTTGGTCAAGAATGCCATTGACGATTCTGTATGTGAATGTCCTAAACATTATGTTTCCAGATGCTGCTACCAAAGCTGTAAGTATGCAAGAGAGCACGTGGCCACGGCTGAATGAATAGAGTGAATGCAGGTCTGAGTGTGTCTTTATTGTTGTATTTTGGCACACATTTTGCTGTCTTAACTTTCTTTATGCACGTTTTTGTTGCTAACAATATTTTCCCTTAGAATAGATCAGAGTGTCAAGTCTGTTCATACCTTTAAAGGGAAACTTTAGACTAAATCATATGTATCCGTGACTCTTTGGGCTATCACTTTTCTTCTAACAGGACTGTGGGCTATTCATCGAGGGAAAGGATCATCCTGTGGGTCTATCATTATTGTAGCAAATTCTTGACTTTGATGACGATTTGTATATGGGCTCGATTTAATTTTTATGTGTTGTGTCGTGATTTTATTATGATAATTAAAATCCAATTTAATTTAATCAGCGTGTTGGTCAGTTCGTCCCAAAATATCTATATAATCCTAGTTATAGTTTTTCCACGTCGGTGCGTCTAACTGTCGTCTTGTATGTGAGTGCACGTGAGTGCTATCTAATACATATATTAATATATGTGGTTAATAGGCTGTCTGACTCCTCTAAATCTGTTGTAGAAGATAGGGCTGAAAGAGAGAAGATTCTTGATTTTCAGAGACAGCCTCTATTGATTTTCTACCACATCACCCGTGGAAATCTATTTCTATTATTATCTCTGACTGTGAGTATCACTAATTCTAATCTATTCAGAAGGGACCAACCCAAGTCTTAATTCCCCTATAAAAAATCTACGACAAATGTGGGCACGTTTCTGGGAATTGAAGCTTAAATCCTGAGCAAGGACGACAAATGTAGACTCGTCTATCGGGATTTTCAACTTAGAATAGGAAGACGAGTACGATAAATATAAGCTCGTCTGAATTTTCTTTATTCTGAAATAGAGTAAGAGTGTGATTGTCTCGTGGTTTTGTGTATCTTTTAAATAACTATTCCCCTAGACAAACGATCTGTTTATGGGCGTGCTGACCACACAATTAATAATTGGTTTTTCCACATCAATTTTTGAGCATATATAAATTTAAGTTACAGGTTGATTTTGTCGGAATATATGTTAATATTGATTTTGTAATACTAAACGCTGGTAAAGTTTGTGAGTGTATAACATTCACAGGGTTCTGAAGCAGAAAGGTGTTTGAACTAAGTTAAGGAGTGCGTTTCGGACTATTTCGTCCAGATTAATTGCCTCCCTTACCCTAACTGTCTTCAGGGGTGAACTTGTAGTGGACTTAAAAATTAAGAGGATTTTTTCCTCTTTAGTTTTTTTAACAATAATTATTTTGTTTCCACTGTATCAACTTTTTTTTCAGTGGATAATCGTAACTACCATTTAATTGGCATAGTCGCTTGCATTAGAACTTTTAGAGCCAGAAATAGCAGCGATAGTTAGATAGAAATATTATAGGAGGAGGTATCCAAGATTAAAGTATATCATCTTTTGTTTTGGTATTTTCTCGCAAGTGGTAGGAACCAGAGTATCCTTTTTCTTCTTTTCTTCCTTGAGTAGTCTCAGTCACTAATTTATTATGGCCGAGAGGGCGAAACTGAGGCAGATGCTCAGACAGGAAGCAATGGAAGAGGGCTTGGATAGCGACGAAGCGAAAGCTTTCGTCAGGGAAGAACTTGAGAGATATGATGTGGAGCAGAAATAAAAAGTATCGGAGAGGAAAGAAGCATAAGACCGGCTATTACAGCAGAGAAAGATGGATGAGGAAATTGAAATCCGCAGGGAGAGACTGCAAGAGAAGGAGAGAGAGGAAAGAGAGAAGGTGAGACAGCATGAGAAGGAGAGAGAAAAGAGACAGCATGAGTTGGCTCTTAAAACTCTAGAATTCCAAAGTCGTGGTGCTGCCTATACCTCCAGCAATGGAGAGTCTTCTCCTCATTCTTCCTTAACTGATCCTTCTAACACTCAATCTCTTCAACTCAATTCTATGTCTTTTGCTTTAGAATCTTTCCCTTGTCCAAATGAGAAGATTGACATGTATCTAGAAACATTTGAGAAAATTGCAAATCTGTACGGTCTAGAGAGGTCGCGTTGGAATATGAAGCTTTCTCAGGCGTTGAAAAGCAGTGCGTATGATGTTTACGCCAAACTGGAAAGCAGCCAACAAGACAACTACGACGTCTTGAAGAAAGCGTTAATGGAGCGCTTTGAAATGAACGTGCGCAAATTTTTGCAACTGTTTCGCAACAGCAGAAAGGAGAATTCTGAAACTTTTCAGCAGTTCTCGTCTCGTTTAAAGGAATATCTGACAAAGTGCCTAGAGCTCTCGCAGCTCCCCTCTACTTATGAAGGTCTTGAGGAATTTGTTATAACAGAACAAATAAAGAACACTTTGTCTGCTGATACCAGAAGATTTCTAGCTGAGCAGGGTGCAGAAAAGCTTGAAGACATTTTGGAAAAGTCAGAGCGATATCAAAATGCGCTGGCTGAACTACCGGCCACAAAGCGTAAACCGACAGAAGAGCATTTTCGAAAAAATAACTTAGACCAATTTTCTCATGCTTCTAATCAGAATAACCACAGAGAAACTGGACCTCAAAATCCCCCTCCTGAAAAATCCAAGTTCTACAAAAACAAGTACCCCAACCACAGTAAACAGTCTGATCAACCCGACCGCCCTACATGGCAGCGCAGCCAGAATGGACAAGGTTGCAATGGGAAAACCCCTGAGCACGGGACTAATGATCAGAGCGAGCACACTGAGCATAAACACATCTAATGCTTGCTGACAGTCTCGCAAGACGGAATTATTGACAGTGATTCCCTTACCGCGAGGTACTGTTATTTTGAACGTTTCTCATACTTTTTGTTTATTTGACACGGGGCTTTCTTATGATTGCATTGTTGCCAGAAACCTGGTCAAACCCGGTCAAGAGACAGGAGAGACCGTCAAACTTTGTGGAGTTTCTAAGAGTGATGCACCTACAGCGCTTCCCATCGCACTGGTGGAGATCCACTCTGATTTTGTCAGAGGCGTGATCAAAGCGGCTGTTATGGATGACACCATCTACCCAGTCATACTTGGCGGTAGATACGTGTTTATTGGGAAACCGGAAGAGCCGATTGTGGCAGCAGTAACTACAAGAGGGCAAACCAAGAATGAACGGGAGCCTGCGCCAAATTTGTTACCTAGGGAACTTAAAGAAGCGCAACAAAAGGACCCTACACTGGCACCCTGCTTTAGGAAACTGCCCATGGCTAAGGAACCCAGACAGCACGGGGACATTTTTTCTAAGGATGGCGTACTTTATCGCAGAACAGGCAAGCCTGACCAAGGTTACAACCAGCTCCTAGTACCGAAACAGTACAGAAGCCAAATCCTAGAAATGGGGCACTCTCTTCCCTTCATCGGACATATGGGACAGAACGCCACAAACCAACGGATAACCACTCATTATTGGTGGCCAGGAGTAAATACTGATATTATCAGATATGTCAAATCCTGTGCCCAGTGCCAACGTGTGCCACCCAAGCAACGGACACCCCCAGTCCACATCGGTGAAATGCCAATAATGGGAACACCTTTTGAACGGGTAGTGATCGACATTTTAGGACCCTTCCAGAGGACTAAAAGAAGGAACAGGTTTATCCTCACCTTAGTCGACACATGCACTATGTAGGCAGAAGCTATACCGCTATCATGCGCAGATGCCAAGCATGTCGCAGAAGCCCTCGTGCAGATTTTCACTCGGTTGGGATTCCATCAGCAAGTGTTGACGGATAACGGATCGCCATACCGAAATGTTGATAGATGAGATCGTTAAGATCTTGAGGGACCAGCACATCTACACTAAGCCTTTACACTCTGGCCAGAAGTGGGTTAGTAGAACGTGTTAACGGAAGCCTCAGCATGATGCTAAGTAAACTGGCACAAGTGAAACCTGACGATTGGGACCTTTGTATTCCTGCAGCTTTATTTGGCTACAGAGAATCTCCTCATAGGTCCACAGGATTTCCGCCAGCCACGCTTTTATTCGGCAGAGCTATAAAGGGGCCACTTGAAGCCTTACTTCAGTCTCTGGCAGACGAGAAGGCGGATGAGACAGTTGTCTCAGCAAATAAATATGTGTCGGTTTTAAAGGAAAGGTTGAAACTAGGATGGGACCTAGCAACGACCAACTTTAAGCGAGCACGCACAAAGCACGCTAACCGATACAGGAAAGTCGCGAAAGAAAGAGAACTGGAAGCAGGAGAGAAAGATTTGGTGTTACTATCTCCCGGGAACAACAAACTGAGGATCGGATGGCTAGGGCCGTTTAACGTCCTGAAAAAGATTTCTAAGGCTAACTACCAGATCTCTATTGAAGGAAAGGAGAAGGTTTTCTATTTAAATCTGTTAAAGAAATTCTTGGAAAGACCGGTGCCGACCTCCGAACATCTCCTGACGATCGCCAAAATTGACGAAGATGACGTTAGTGGCAGGGAAATTCCACTGCAATCACACGGAATATTTCAAAAATGTCAAAAGCGGCGACGCTCTTTCAAGCGCGCATGGGAGACATTCCAGGGAAAGGAAACTTTGGGAGTAGATTTGAGTAGGAATTGGAAAGAGACCGAGGGGGGAGATGAGAGGGAAGAAGACAGACACCCTGAAGCTACGGATATATGAAATTTATTTCCATAACGTAGACATGGAGTGCTTCCATATGTTAAAGGGGAGACGTTCTGTCGCATAGAGATTATGATCAATAAATTTTCTATATTTCTGTTCTTTTCTACCCGTGTCCTCTACGTTATTATCGCTCTTTTATCCTTTTTCCTGTATTTTTCGCATTCGTTCGTTTGCGAAAAATATATTACTTTCCCATTCTGACTTTACCGTTTCGTTTCTCATACTGGAAACGCAGTTATGGCATAAGATGTCATGGTAACGTATAGTGTGACTATTCGTCCAGTCAGACACAGAAAGCAGACATGTGTCTATACTTCTCTCATGACACGGCGCTCCTGGGCTAGATTCTCGACGTAAACGTGTGAGAAATTCATTTCGTCTGACATGATGGCAGACATATCGTCTACATTTTCCCCTGTCAGAGTGTTTCTTCGGCCAGATTTCTAGGCCTAAGGTGTGGAAACTGTCATCTGCATGGCTCAGGAATAGCCGTATGTCGGGAGAAGGTGCCATAGACGCGAAGTGGCAGTTTATGGCAGGTCTCTTGCCTTGACGTAAGTGTTAAGACGAGCAGGGGAGACGATTTCGGGGTCTCGCAATAGCGTGCATCCTTTGTCTGGGTTTTAAGATATTAACGAGAATGTTAAACTTTATTTCATTCAGTCCTCAAGATTCGCAGTAGACAGGTTGCTCGTGGAAAGAATAAGCTGTATAGCGAAGTTCTCAGTTTGTTCGAAAATTTGCCGAGCTTCTAGACTTCAAATATATATATCAGCATATAATTCTAAGTTGTGCGGTCGCCTGTAGTTCTGTGTTGAGGTAATATAATATATCTAGTAATTGTGTTGAGTGATCTAGTGATATATCGCGTATTTCATTTTACTAGTTAGATTTCTGTGCAGAGTAGATTAAATTTAAAGTCTGTTATATTCTCTAAGTTTTACAGTGGATAGCAGAATAAATTATTATTTCTAGCTTAAACTCAGACAGCTATAAATAAATTTAATCAGAGTGCTAACAATCAGTCGAGAATATTTTAAACCAACTTATAACTGCACTGATTCATCACTGAGTATTGACGAAATACGTATGTATTTCTAATTCATGATGATTGATTTTATGAATATAACTTATTTCACGGGAAGGTTTTAAACGATAAGTCAAGCCTCCGCTTGCAGTTGATAATGTAAGTTATAACTGAAGTACATAATATGTATAGTATTTTCTATGTTGTTTTTCTTTATTCAGTAAAACTGGGGTAACCCAACTTGCCAGCGTTTAAGTGAGAGAATATCTGTGAAGAACTAAAACATTTTCCTTAAAGACTTGGTGTATAACCTTTACAAGAACTTTAAGATTTTAATGAAGTAACGGGCACACGGAGCCTGATTTAATTCTTCCAGAGGAAACCCTCAAGTACTGTTCAACCCTTGCGGCAAGTAACATATTTCCTATCAGTGATATTCCGACGGAGTTTTGACTAGTGGTGTGGTGACCAAATACAGTCCTATCCTAAAAGTAGACATCGACCTGACATTCCTCATTTCTAGAAACCTAAGCTATTGACACTGTGCTCGTTTGTTAATGTTCGTGCCTGGACAAATTTTAATGTGACTTAAACAGACATCCGAAAAATAAGAACACCCAAGGAATCGTTCCCTGAAGCAGAGAATTCAACCCGTCTTTTTGGAACTGGGGATTTCTTGGTCAAGAATGCCATTGACGATTCTGTATGTGAATGTCCTAAAAATTATGTTTCCAGATGCTGCTACAAAAGCTGTAAGTATGCAAGAGAGCACGTGGCCACGGCTGAATGAATAGAGTGAATGCAGGTCTGAGTGTGTCTTTATTGTTGTATTTTGGCACCCATTTTGCGTCTTAACTTTCTTTATGCAAGTTTTTGTTGCTAACAATATTTTCCCTTAGAATAGATCAGAGTATCAAGTCTGTTCATACCTTTAAAGGGAAACTTTAGACTAAATCATGTATCCGTGACTCTTTGGGCTATCACTTTTCTTCTAACAGGACTGTGGGCTATTCATCGAGGGAAAGGATCATCCTGTGGGTCTATCATTATTGTAGCAAATTCTTGACTTTGATGACTATTTGTATATGTGCTCGATGTAATTTTTATGTGTTGTGTCGGGATTTTATTATGATAATTAAAATCCAATTTAACTTAACAGCGTGTTGGTCAGTTCGTCCCAAAATATCTATATAATCCTTGTTATAGTTTTTCCACGTCGGTGCGTCTAACTGTCGTCTTGTATGTGAGTGCACGTGAGTGGTATCTAATACATATATTAATATATGTGGTCAATAGACTGTCTGACTCCTCTAAATCTGTTGTAGAAGATAGGGATGAAAGAGAGAAGATTCTTGATTTTCAGAGACAGCCTCTATTGATTTTCTACCACCTCACCCGTGGAAATCTATTTCTATTATTATCTCTGACTGTGACTATCACTCATTCTAATCTATTCAGAAGGGACCAACCCAAGTCTTAATTCCCCTATAAAAAATCTACGACAGAGTAGAGGCGGTGTCGTAGATTTGTGATAGGTGAATTAAGACTAGATTGGTCCCTTCTGAATAGCAATAGAACACGTGATATATCAGTGGAAGTTGATAAAATAGAAATAGATTTCACGAGTGAGATGGAGGAAATATATTAGAGTCTGTCTCTGACGCTCGAGAAATTTTTCTAAGTCAGCCTATCATCTACAACAGATTTAGATTAGTCATACAGTCTAGTATAATTTATATTAATATATATATATATCCCTCACATACACACACACATAAGTGACGACAATAGACGCACACACATGAAACTATGACAATGAAAATATAGATATTTTGGGAACGAGCTGACCGACACACTGGAAAAAGTTTCTGTAAATTTTATTATCATAGGAAAATTTACCACAACCACATAAATGTTAATATCAAGCATAGAAAATACATATAAGGTAATGAATTACTGCAAGTATAATAGACCTATAGGTGTAATCTTTTCCCTCGATGTTTAGCCAACGATCCTGTTAGAAGAAAATTGATAGCCCCAAAGAGTCACGGATATATACGCTATAGTCTCAGATTTCCCTCTAAGGTTAAGGACAGAATTTATACTCTAATCTATCATAAGAGAAGAAAAACCTGCATTAGTAACAAGTTGCATAAATGAAATTATAAAGTGGGTGTACCAATCATACAACAAGAATCACTCAGTCTACTTTCACTCTGTTCTTTCAGCAGGGATCCCTGTCTCACTTTCTTACCTAATAGCTTGCTGGTGTTCGCCGTCTGGCGCACTTTATGACACACACACCGTTAATCTGTTTTTCTTTCTGATGAAGCGGATTCTCAGCTCTGCAGATCTTGGTTTCATCCAATGGGTCCTGGGAGCGTCCTCTTCATGAGATATTTTGTTCAGATTTAAGTTAGTGTCACTTTACTCAGTTCTGGTAAGAATTAGTGTTAAGCGGGCTCACAGTGTCAGAATCACGAGGTTTCCCTTACTTAGGAAAATGACCGGTTGGTAATTGTTTTCGATAGGTAATTATTGGTCACACCACAATTTGTCAAAATGTCGGAATGTTAAAAGTTTGTAATTTCTCTCGCCCCAGGGCTGCATGTACATGAGAGTTTGTGAAGAAATATAATCTGGCTCAATAGGCCAAGTATAGGTATTTAGTCTTTAAAACCCGTTAGTGAGATTTGTAGTCTGTCTATTTCTGGAGGCAAACACACTGCCAGACAAGTGTTAACTTGTAGACCCACGTGGTTTAAGCTAAAATGTTTCTACTTCACAGATAATTCTCATCAGTACTAAAACCGCTGGTAAAGTTGGGCTACCCCAGTTTCACTAGATAAAAGAAAAAGCAACATATAAAATACTTATATATAATATTCACTACGGTTATAACTTACATTATAAACTGCAAGCGTAGAGCTTGTATTATCGTTAAACTCCCGTGAAATAATTATGTTCATAAAATCAATCATCATGAATTAGAAATACAAACGTATTTCGTCAATACTCAATGATGAATCAGTGCAGTTATAAGTTAGTTTAAAATATTCTCGGCTGATTATTAGCAATTTAATTAAATTCATTTACAGCTGCATGAGTTTAAGCTAGAAATGATAATTTTTTATATATGTTATTACCTCCACACAGAACTACAGACTAACACCATGAACTAGAATAATTCAATATAAGGGTATTCTAGAACTCGGCAAAAATGTCGAGAAACTTAGAACTTCGCAATACACAAGATATTTTCTAGCACGATCGGTCTGTCTACTGCAACTGGAGGAGGACTGAATGAAATCAAGTCTAAACTGCGGGTATAGATATTTGAAAACAGACAAAGGATGCCACGCTATTTCTCAAAACCCCGAAATAGTCTCCCGTCTCCCCCTCTCCTCTTAACACTTCACATTAACTCAGACGCCGGCCATAAACTGCCAATGCGCGTCTTTACACCTCCTGCTCATCATCATCATCAGTTGCCATCTCCACATCCAAGGTTGGCTGTAATGGATCTCCAACGTCTTCTGTCTCTTGTCTTGGTGGTGCACTCTGATAGACTCTTTCCTGTCCATCTCTTGATGTTATCTTCCCACTTATAGCGCTGTCTTCCCCTTGCACGTTTGCCTTCAACTCTCTCTTCTGTTATGGTCTTCTGCAAGGTGTTATGCCTTTTTATGTGGCCAAAGTATTTTAGCTGCCGAACTTTGACCTCCCTCATTAGTTCTCTTTTCATACCTAGATTTTCTAGGACCTCCTTATTTGTTTTCATCTCTTTCCATAAGATACGCCCCATTCTTCTATATATCCACATTTCAAGAGCCTCAATTCTTTCTTCCAAATGCTTATTCATCGTCCATGTTTCTGCACCATACAGAAATGCAGAATATATATAACACTTTATGATTCTCAGTTTTAATTTGTGAGATAACTGTTTGGATGTCAGTATATGTTTCATGTTGTTGAATGTAGCTTTGGCCATTCCTATTCTCTTCTTGATTTCTCTTGTCTAACTCCTGCTAACTACGGTCATTTCTGACCGATGCTTGTTGGCGCCTCCTCACACCTCACGCCGAGAAACTTAGCCATAGAAGCGCTCGTGTCATGGAAAAGTGAGACGAATTGTCTGCCATCCTGTCTGTCGAGAACGAATTTCTCACACTATTCGGTCTCGTCACTTCTTTACTTAATAGCAATAAGATGTGTTTCTAAATGAGAAAAGAAACAGGCGAAAGTTTGAATGGGAGAGTTATATTTTCGCAATCAAACGAATGCAAAAAAAAAATAAAAGAGCGATAATCGAGTAGAAGATACGGGTAGAGTAAGAAAAGAATATAGAAATTTTATTGATCATAATCTCTATGCCACAGGCGGGAATACACCACCCATGAGTTTCTAGTTTATGTTTGATCGACCAGAGGAGATTATTGTTGCTGTAGATGTACTGTGAATCGCATAACTTGTTTTGTCAAATAAATTGTGGTACTGTTCTACACAGCGTGTTATTCGATGACTTACAGATATGCAAGTATCAGTGTGAACTGTTTTGAAGTTTACCCAACTAGAGCCCATGAATCCGGGCATACCCTGGGTGTTAAACATTTTAGAACACCATCGTAACACAGAGCCTAATTGTGTTCGAATAAATGTTGTCATGATTTCACTACATCGTCAACAATGTTAAAACACTATACTTCTGACAATGTGTACGGCGAAGGTTCCAGTGGGGATGTCATTGATGACCTCGATCCAGAGCCGGATTAACGTAGTAGCAAAAGTAGCATATGCTACGGGCCCCGCGCTTTTAGGGGCCCCGGGCCAATAAATATGTACATAATTTTTTGGTCATCTTCTAATACGAGCGTTAAACCAATGATCTTGTGATTTACGCCATCTTTAGCGCCTTTTCATTTGGTGTCACGAAATTGTGAGAGAAAGAGCATAAGAGGGTGACTTAGTGTGACTCTTCATTATTTTTATCTTAACTGTTTGCGGACGGAAGCCATTTAAGTGGCGTTGAAAATTTGGTCACATTTGGACGGAAGCCACTTTTTTGGCTCTAGGCGACTGCCCCTCTAATTTTGTTTCGTTCTTTGTGAAATGAATTTGCATTAACAATAAAAACTAGAATTTAGGAAACGGAAACTTCCTGTTTTAATTGAGGTATACGGCGTGCTCGCACTCTCTTTCGATCTTGATTACAATTTCTTGATTTGTAAGGTTAGAAAACTAAAAAAATGAGCAGTAGACACAGAGATATTGGACGTAATTATGCTTCTGGAAGTGAAAAACGTAAAGCGAAGGAAGAAAAAGAAAGAAGAGATCAACTTGTGATATCAAAAATACGTAAGCTGACAGAATATTTTGATGTTAATGGTGGTGGTACTCTAACCGCTGAAGCTGGAAGTACAGGAACAACTAGTACTAGTGCAGGCTGTGCAGCAGAAAACATACAGCAAAACCCAGTATACATTGAGTCTGAATGTGAAAGAATAAGTGAAACGAAGAAATACTCTAATGATATTGGTGACTGGCCGAACAATATATATCCACGGGAAGTGAAAAATATCAACATGTTGATAGTGCCTTCTCTTCATCCGTGCGATTGTATGACACTGAAAAGAAAACTCGATACTGTCAGAAGTCTTATTTTACACATATTCATAAACTTACAAACAAGCAACATACAAGAAAATGGTGATGCTATTCAGAAAGTAAAGGGTGCCTATTCTGTTTCCCATTCAAGCTTATGAGTTCAGAATGTTCATCAAAGTTTACTGTGGAAGGGTTTAATGACTGGGAAAATGCAAGCAATCTATTGCGTCGACATGAAGAAAGCTCCTCACATAGACAAGCTTTAATTTCACTGTTGATGCGTAAAAACAAAGGTGAACGTGTCGATTCCCAACTTGTGAAACAAATGGACATTCAAGAAAAATCTTGGCACAAACTTCTAGAGCGAATAATTGAAGTTGTGAAGTTTTTAGCAGAACGAGGCCTTTCATATCGTGGCAGTGATGAAATTGTTGGATCCCCTTGTAACGGGAATTACTTAGGGTTGTTATAATTACTGGCCAAGTTTGACCCTTTTCTGGCAGAGCATATGAATAAGTTTGCGCATTACATTCCGTGTTTTGCACATTCACTAAATTTGGTTGGAAAATGTGCTGCTGAAGGTTGTCAAGAAGCAGTCATTTTCTTTGGATTTGTTGAAAGCTGTACACCTTCTTTTCTGCTTCTACCTACCGGTGGGGTCTCCTTTCTACTGCATTATGTGCTGGCGGTACTCATAAAGTCCCATTTGCCCTTTGTGAAAAGACTGTCAGATACCAGGTGGTCCGCTCGGGCAGATGCAACAAAAGCACTTTTACACAGCTTTTCTGCAATAAAACAAGTCTTGCAAACAGGAATAATGATCATACTGTGAGATCAAGTATTACAGCGTTTTCAAATGACCAGT
>JAMPIV010001305.1:7500-417934 GCA_024509875.1 Oreohelix idahoensis | reverse complement strand
GGAAGGCAGTATTTGTGAACTAAGAAGTCCTATTTTCATCGATGGATCTTCTTGTTTTCCATATATGAACTTTAATATTTAAGGCCAGAATGTTTAATTGAATAAAGTGGCAGTTTGTTTATTTTCATAAAAATAACTTTGCCATTACTGTAAAACTGAGCCTATTTTGCAACATATACTATCATACACATAATTTATATATATTTATGTTTACATGTTATTTGTTTGTATAGTATGTTAGTTTCTATGTCAGCGGGTGTGTTTAAGGTTGGGCGGCGTCCTCACAACAGAATATCCCACGTCATAGAGGGTCCGTTGTGGGCGTTTTCTATAGGTGCAATTTTCTTGATTGAAAATTTGCTGCGACAACTGTTGCTTTTGTGTTAGCTGTGAAGTCTGTAATTATTGTTATTTTTGTAATATTTCTTTGTTCTTTAGTTTTGTTTTGATTTGTTTGTAATTTGTTGGTCTAACCTTTTCTATCTTTCAGTTCTATTCATAATTTATATTCATATATTGTGACGTCATTTGTGTTGTTATTCTTTGCAGATTCAGTGATTATTTTCATTGATTTCCCTATTTGATTTATTTTGATTTCTGCAAACGTTCTTGTATTGTCAGTCCTATTTGTACTTTATGTATTCTGTTGGTTGACATATGTTTTATATAGGTATATTTCATAAGACACAATTGCCTGTGCACTGCACTTGGATTATGGTATAAACCAGTACCTGATTATTATTACTATTATACAAGACCTTATTAAAGGCTTGTGACCCACAGATATTGGGATAGTATACTGATTAATCAAGTCATTGAGAACTTGTGGTATTATTATTGATTCAGGTGATTAGTATTATTGTTAGACATCATGTCTACTTTAGATTACTTCATTACACAAGGGAAAGCCCTTGATAAGACTGGTCAACAATTAGAACAATGGGTGTTGCTCAATATGACAAAGCATTAGCTGCAGAAGAGAGAAGAGCTATGGCAGAAGAGAAAAGATTAGCTGCAGAAGAAAGAAAAGCTATGGCGGAAGAGAAAGATTAGAAAGAGAAGCTGAGGCTGCTGCTGAACAAAAGAAATTGCAGATGCAGGTAGAGGAAAGGAGATTTGAAGCTGAACAAAAAAAATTGGAAAGATAAGCTGCGGCTGAACAAAAAAGATTAGACAGTGAAGCTGAACAAAAAAGATTAGACAGGGAAGCTGAACAAAAAAGATTAGACAGTGAAGCTGAACAAAAAAGATTAGACAGGGAAGCTGAACAAAAAAGATTAGACAGAGAGGCTGAAGAAAAAAAAGCAATAAGAGAACATGAATTTGAGTTGGAGAAATTAAGATTGACAAGTATGAGTAATGTTAATCAGGCATCTAGTGGTAATGATAAACCTTCTACTTACAAGGTTAAGGTTCCACCGTTCAATCAGTCCAGTGACGATATTACATTCTGGCTGGATAGATTTGAACGTTCTTGTCGTACACATAATGTGGATAAATCACAATACGCTAATCAATTATCAGAAAACTTGAAAGGTGAATCTTTGACTAGATTATGCCTTGTAGGAGAGGCAGATAAGGATAATTATGATGTCATTAGGGCGGCTTTGATAAAAAAATATCAGCTAAGTGAGGAAGGCTATCGCGTTTTATTTAAAACGATGGTACCTGAGACGGGTGTAGAATTCTCAGAATTCACTGCAAAGGCACGTCTCACAGTTGATCGTTGGATTGAGCTTTCCAAAACAGAAAAAACGTATGAAGGACTTATGGATTTGTTGCTCAGAGATAAGATTATGTCATGTGTGAACAAACCTTTCCTTGAATTTATACATGAGCGTAAACCTAAATCTCTAAAAGAAATGGAAGAATATTGTTCCCAATATGTCACTGCACACCCCGACGTGACTTTTGGCAACACTAAGATTAAGGAGAGTATGCCAGTTGCTTCAGCAACACCATACAATCCCAATTATTCACACAGATTTCAGGGACCTCAAAACAGATTTGATAAAAAAGGTAACCATAATAGTTATCAAAACCAAGGTAACCAATCATTTCAGGGTTCTTCTTCAAAGAACTGGAGACGACCTGATAGCTCTCGACACAGGGGTGGTCATAATTATAGGAATTTCCGTAGAGGAAGTAATTATAGAAACTATCAGGGTTATCCGTCTTGGAGTCAACAAGATCATAATTACAGAGATACTCATTATAATGAATATGATAATGGTAACCAAGGGAACTATGACTCAAACCCAAATAGGGGTTACAATAGAGGTAACAATAACTACAGAGGTGATAATAACCGAGGTAGATCTCAAAACAAAAGACATAAACCACATTTTCAGGCAAACTCTGCACAACAAGAGTCCCATGAAGCCTATAAACAGAGTAAAGATAATAATGATGCTAGTAATATGGCATGTGCCGCTTTTGATTTTGGGAGAGCATCTCAGTGCCCCCAATGCAAAACGTTATTTGAGCCAACCACAGTGTCTACTTTAAGCTGTGGCCATCCTCTTCCTGCTCTTCCAGCATCAGTCGCGCATGATGGAAGAGGTTCTCTTGTCTTACATAAGGGTTTAGTGAATAACAATCCAGTCTCTGTGCTATTTGATTCTGGATGCACCACAATTGGTGTTAGGCAGTCACTCGTAGATCCTTCCCGTGCCACTGGACAAGTAGTCAAATGTGTAACATTTGGCGGCACATTAGACAAATACTCTACTGCTATCATTAGGATTGCTACTCCTTTCTTTACAGGAGATGTACACGCATGTCTTCTTCCGAATCCGATCGCTGACCTCATCATCGGTCGCATTCATGGAGTCAAGGAATGCACTCCGCAACAAATTTCCACGCGGGAAAGGCAAAACATGCAGATTGCTAACGCTGTAGTCACTAGAGCTCAGGCTCTTAATATGCCTCAAACTTCATCTATTGAAGATAATGAAGTGCATAACCAAGATAATCCCTTGGTAATTTCTCGTGACTCGTTTATAAAACAGCAAGAAGATGATCCCACTCTGAAGAAATTCTTCATTCTTGCAACTAAAGGTGATCCGAATAAAGACACAAGTCGTAAATCGTGGATTACAAAGAAGAATGGCGTACTTGTACGTATGGTTCAAGACTCCATTACGTCAAGTCATTCTCAAATCCTGGTTCCCAAGAATTTGAGAGTTAAAATTTTGCAGCACGCTCACGACTCTCAGTGTGCTGGACACATGGGTTTTTCCCGTACTAAGTCAAGAGTCCTTGCGGCTTTCTTTTGGCCATTGGTAAACAAGGACATACGTATTTATTGTCGATCTTGTAAAGTATGTCAGGAAGTTAAATCCAAAGGTCCACGGCATGCTGCACCCATTCAGGCGGCGGACATTCCTATTCGGCCGTTTCAAAAAATGGCCATAGACATTATTGGTCCATTTAAGATCAAGTCTGCCAGAGGACATCAGTTTATCTTGACGTGTGTTGATATGTGCACACGTTGGCCAGAGGCTATTCCTCTGAAGAGCATTACTACTGCTGATATTGCAGATGCTCTTTGGCTTATATTTTCTCGTCTGGGGTTCCCCGGAGAGATATTGTCAGACCATGGCACCCAACTAATATCAGATACCATGTCTCAAGTAATGTCTACTCTGCAGATAGATAGATCTTTAAGTAGTATCTACCATCCAATGTCTAATGGTATGGTCGAACGCCTTAATAGAACACTTAAAAACTTACTGGGGAAGATAACTGAGGATCATCCTCAAGACTGGGACAGAGTTTTACCTGCTGCCCTCTTCGCTTACAGAGAGGTACCCAATGAACATACGGGATTTTCTCCCTTTGAACTCGTCTTTGGCGCGCATCCGCGTGGCCCTATGTCGTTGCTTCACGATCTCATAACATCTGACAATATTGACGATGACACAAAGTCATCCTACGAATATGTCATCGCGTTGAGACAAAAAAATTATCGAAGCATGCAAATTAGCAACTTCTTCTTCTGAATTTGCGAAACAGAAGGCAAGGCAATTTGCCAATAAGAAGAGATGCTTACGACAACTTTGTCCTGGTGACAAAGCATTTGTATTACTACCTTGTAGGGAAAACAGATTACTTATTTCTTGGAAAGGTCCGTACGATATAATATCGAAAATTTCCGATGTCGACTATATTGTCGATATTGATGGGAAGCATAAAACCTTCCACATCAATATGCTTACTGAATTCCATGAACGTCCGGATTATTTGCAACCCATTTTCCAAGCAACGGACAATTCTCCAGTACAACATGGTCATTACTCATCACTGTCCGTGATACAGGATGAGGAAACAAGTTTTTCAGATGTAAATCTTCCTCTTCCAATGATCCCACTTCATTCCAGTGAATCATGGAAGAACGTTACTGTCTCTCCTGATTTGTCTCTAGGAGAACAGCGACAAGTTTCAACTATGTTGCAAACATTTCAGGATGTACTCACTGACATCCCTGGACAAACGAATGTCATTCAACATGACATTGGTCTAACTGACCATACTCCTATTAGGGTTAGACCTTATCCTATACCTATACATTTTCAAGCACAGGTCGAGAAAGAGTTGGATGAGATGATAGATTTGAAAATAATCGAACCATCCACCTCTGCATATTCTTCGCCGATGGTTATTGTGCGTAAAAAAGACAATAACATACGTCTTTGCGTTGACTATCGAAAATTGAATCAAGTAACGAAGTTCGATGCCGAACCTATGCCTTTACTGGAAGAGCTACTTACTCGACTCTCCAAATCTCATTTTTTCACTAAACTTGATTTGTCTAAAGGATATTGGCAAGTTCCTTTATCTGAACGCGCCAAACCTCTCACGGCTTTTTCAACACCTAGAGGTTTGTTCCAATGGAATTTTATGCCTTTCGGTCTTATGAACGCACCAGCTACATTCGTACGCATGATGCGCCGAATCCTATCTTATCGGTCAGATGTCATTGCATATCTAGACGACATCTGTCTTTTCAGCGATACTTGGGAAGATCACTATTCAGGGTTAGATGAATTGCTGTCTACTTTGCGTGAGCACAACCTGACAGCGAAACCCTCTAAAGCCTATATTGGTTTTAGCGAAATTTCTTTCCTAGGCCACCGAGTTGGTCATGGTTTCCTAAAGACAGAGGACCATAATACTAGTAAGATACTTAACATCTCAATCCCTAAGACTAAAAAACAGGTGAGAAGTCTGTTAGGTCTTATTCAATTTTATGGCAGATTCATTCAGAATCTATCCTCTATCATGGCACCTCTCTCAACACTTCTAAAGAAAGGTTCGCCTAATGTGGTCCACTGGTCTCAGGAATGCCAATGCTCTCTGGATAAGATTAAAACATTGTTTTCAACACCACCTATTTTAGTGCTACCTACTAAAGATAAGACATTCGTTCTTCGTAGTGACGCTTCATCCACTGGGATTGGAGCGGCACTAATGCAAGAGTACTCTGGAACTCTGCATCCTGTAATGTATATTTCCAGAAAACTTAATGCGGCAGAAAGGAATTATTCGGTTTTAGACCGTGAGCTATTAGCTATGGTTTGGTCGATCTTCAAACTACAGAGATTCCTTCTAGGCGCACATTTCATAGTAGAAACCGACCAAAAAGCTCTTACTGCTATACAGAGTAAGAATTTGAAGAGCTCGAGGTCTACTCGATATGCAATTGCTCTTCAACCTTTTCATTTCTCTGTGCGAGCTATTCGTGGATCAGATAATGTGATGGCAGACATTCTGTCAAGATGCCCACATGATTCCACATAACTATTAGGGCTTAGATTTCTTGATATGTCTAGTTCTATAGTAGTTCCTTTTCTATATCATGATAGATACACATTTGTAATTTAATAATATAATGATTGTATCACTACATAGCGGTTCATTGATGTTTATTCACCGCTGTGCTTTGATGATTTTTTCTTCATAAATCATAAATTTAAGATATCTAATACGAAATGATGATATGAATTTTTAGGCATTGTGTAATTGCCAGAATTGTATTATACTTTGATGACACCTTCCTGGAAAAATATACTTGTAGAGAAATAATTTCTCTCAGTTTATGAGACACATTCTCACCAGTCGCTCCATAAGTCGACTTAGCCTCATATTAGGCGTTATAGGTATTCCTGATATTTTCATCTGCGCATTATTCATGCGTTGTGAGCCTATTGTACGTTGCTCCTAGATGTATTTCAAAAAGAAAAAAAAATGTTCCATTTTTTTTTTCCCGGGAGGTGTGGTAAGACTGTTACGTGCAGTCTTTGATATCTTACAATATTATACATTGGTATTCTTGTTATCTTCGCAAATATTTTGAAAGCAAAATAGTGCTTAAGGGAAAGTCATTATTGAGTTACTTCCCTTGAAAGTTGTGTCGGCTCTTTCGATCAAACTCCGCGGATAAATCCATTTTACTGCGATTTATTCGTTGTTTGGGTAATAATAGATTGTTCTTGCTTCAGAATATCTATGGCCTGAATTTATGTGTATTGTTTGTCTGAGTAGGACGAGTCTGTCTTATATCTGTATATCTTTACATATCTAAGTCGAACTATATGTTCTGTTGTCTCTAGAGAGGTCAAAGGCTATTCGGCGGATGTGTCGCTAGAGTGTGGTGTGATTTGGCTTCGTCCTGATAGGGACTGTGTTTCCATGTCGGCCTGTCGCCGGGGAAAAGTGATCTCAGTATTTGTGGGGAAGGTGATAGTCGTCTAAACCTATCGTGTATGCTTTACCCCAGTGTTTATTCGTATTGCCAAGGAATGGCAGTTTCATATTTCCTATACCAAGGTAATCAAAGATACTCTTATGAACTCTCGATCGAAGCCACCATTTTCGATAGTTACGATTTGAATGTCTAAGAGAATATATTTGACTCGATGAAAACGACTTCGATTCCTAGCAGCACTATATTCTGTAGAATGCAGTCAACTGTTCATGATCAAATCTACAGAGCAATGCAATGTTTTATGAATGACTAACTTTAGGACAGATTCATTATCTGTATCCAAACGTGAGTGACAGCTCACGAGTGAAGCCATCTTGGAACCAAAACATGTAGTGACTTTCAAGAAGAGAAAAGGGATGCCCGTATTATCGCTTGATCAGTCCAGAGATCACTGCTACACATGAGAACCCATTGCTAGCGGTTCAATATTATTATATGGAAAAATATGTGCTGAACATTATGTTGAAGAATCGTCGCTAGACGAGATTAGGTTTAGAAGCCATCTGAAATATTGTTTATAAGCTGACGTGCTCAGTCAGTGAAGTCAGATGATATATATGTATGGGCGATACTGAGTGCTTGGCTACTGACAGTCCATTATACACTTATTCTACATGAGTGCCCATGTATCATTGCAAGACCATTTGTCCACTGTACTATGATGTATTATGGCAACCTGTGATTTGTCACTATCTGTGCTGTCGAGTGTGTACGTCCAATTAAACTTTAGAAAAGGTACACAGTCGTTGGTGTCGATGACTTCCAGCCATACATGAGTGTGAGAAAAGAACATTTTTTGTCAACACCACGAACCTTTATCATCATTCGCACATTATACACTCAATCCATGTCTACACACCACTGCGTAGGTCAAGTTGACATTCCATACACTACAGTGGAGCAAACAACACCATAGAGATCTTATCAACTGATGATGATGTCTGCTTCCATCCACTTATATCTATCTTTTGGTGGATATCATTAACGGGAATAAAAATCCAACGTTATCAACTTTATCAGTAGACATACAGTCAAATGAAAGACTTACATACAAACGCCCTTCAGCTCCCTTTAGAGCATAGCTTGCTACAAACTTATGCCAAGTCTTCCTGTCCTGTACCGTCTGCTCAAAGTCTTTCCGCGTTTCGCTCAGTCCTTTTACGTCTGTTTCCAGTGCCCTTCTCATTGTGTTCTATTGTCTTCCTCTACCTATCCTAAATTGTGGATTCAAGAACGAGAACTACCTTCTAATGCTATAAACAGTTGTCCTCAGTGTGTATCCTATCTATCGCATCTGTCTACAAGGAACACACTGCTTTAATTTGGGTGAGGAAACAACATCCGAGCTTTCCAATGTCAACCATTGGCAATTGCTCATAGTCTAAGAGGAAGTTCCTTAGTAGGCAGAGGAGGCACATACATTTGCTTCGAAAAAAAAAATTATCGTCATGATTGCAAGATACAAAATGCGTGCTGACCCTTGACCTCTACTGGGCTAAACCAAATGAGACGCCTACGCCGAAAATTGAGTCGACCAGCACGTCTTCTGGTATTCATGAGTTCATTTCTAGCTGTGGTTTTTAAATACAGTAGTGAGACTGTCGTCTGCTGGAGAAATCAGCCGACCTAGATCACCACAATAATAACGGGGTAGTTGGACTTTTTCAGTGTCCCGTTGTTGAAGTTAACAGTCTATCAATATTGGCTAGATGCTAGTACACTTAGCCGACCAAACCACATTTTTTACGTTCCTAAAACATGAGAAAGCAAATATTGACCAGATGAGTATGTCACAGCTCCGTACACAAGTACAGCCACACTAATATACACACAGACACGCCATCTCTGGCAGCTAAACTTAACATGGTTACTGGAACGGCATTCAATACCTTTCAGAGTTCATTAGAGACTATGAGCGGGTAATTTGTGTAACAGGTTGTGACTGGCAAAGCTCTGCCTATACAATTACATTTCGGAACACCCGGATAGCATTAAAATCTTAAACAATAATGAATAATGGAGAAAAATAACTTCGGAAGAGGATTGTGGGTAGCTAAAAGAGAAAACCTTAATTTGTCACGTTTTAAGAACCTTGATGTCTGTTTTGGTGTTGGGGTTAGGGCTTCATCGGCAGACTACACATTCATTATATTGAAGTTATTGCTGCCTAGTGCAGCAGCAGCTGTTGTTTCACATTTTAAAATTATTGATGCTATTACCCGGGAGTAGATAGAAATCTGCCGTTGGATGGCATGACATGATATCGTAGATCTCTAGGTGACGGGGGGAAGAAAGACTTTTTATACTTGAGAAAATTCGGACTGCCTTCTCCTGCCCTTATTTATAAACTTGAGTTCCCAGGATAAAAGTACTTTTCTCGCGTTCCCGGTGAAAACTCACCAACTAGCTTGCTAAAATTCACTTCATTCGTAAGCTATATAAAATAGGAACGCAATCTTCAGTGTGAAGTGCAACTGGCTGCTGGTAAACTATCATTTAGTTTGAATGTTCAACCGCTCTAGCGATGGAATTGACGGAAGCGCATCATCCAGCAGAGATTAAAGTTACCCTTAAGATGTAATTATTCCAAATACTGAAAACGTCCGATTTACTGAGTGTTTAGATCGCTGGCCTTTCGCGGCAGAGGTGCTGGATTCGATTCATGTTATCGACATGCTCCAGTTTACCCAGCTGTAAATTGATAACTGACTTTACTGACTTTGAAGGAAAAAGCAGCGAAGAAGGGAAATGGTCACCCTACCTCTCGACGCTGGACCTAGTATAGTAAAATCTCAAACACTTCACACCTCTATGGTAGTATCTACTGGCTATGGGACTACCTTTACCCTTATTTAGGTCTTTAGATAGCTCAGTATTTCTAAAGTAGATCTCCACAGCTCTTGCGTTGCCTTCAACTGCTATAACCTGTCAAAATGAGCCGTCGCTGTTCTCAGTTTTGCAGACATTCAAAAAGTTCATTAATTTTCATACGGATACCCGTTCACGGCCTATCTTTCAATCTATCTCATGGGCACATTCCCTCTGTCGACGTCATTGCTGTGTCTCTCACAGGCCTCTCTCTCTCCCACGGTCCTATCGTGGCTGGGGCTGTCAACTATGTCTGGACAGTAAATCAGTCTGATGACAGAGATGAGGTTCTGAGATCTGCCTGACCATGAGTTTCAGGGTCACGCTAGAGGTCATCTCGATTCTCATCCACCACCGCCCAGCGCCGGAGTACCAGCTTTTAGATACTTATTTATGATTCGGTTAAACTTGTTTAACAACCCACCATCGCTTTATTCTTCTCTGGTCTCCCTGTTGTGCTGTCAGCTTGTCTGTAATTTCATCTAGGGTCGTTAAAAGAAGAACATGGCCGACACTTGACCTGGAAGGGAACAACTCTTTAGCCTATTAACTTTGAGCTAACTAGTAAGCTTTGTATTTTTGTTTGTTTGTTTTCGTGTACTTAAAACATCGCTATTAAAAAATTAAACATTTGTATTCAAAGTTAGCGGCGTTTACAGTATTAAGGAACTGCCGAAGAGTGTCTGAAACAGGGGTTCTAAAACTGTGGTCCACGTAGCTCCATCAATGAATTCTAGCGAGTCCATAAACATAGTCTAAAATTTAAAATGTAACATTTTAAATTATGCGTTTAAGTACATTTTTTTAATGAGAAAGGGGTCCTTAAGCCTTCACCAGACAATTAAAGGAGTCTGTAGCCTTTACCGCACACTCAAAGGGAACCATGGCACAAACAAGTTAAGAAACCGTGGCCTGAAAACATCTGTCATTAAAGTAACGGAAAAACTTGAGAGTCAGGTTCGGAAAACAAAACAAAAACAATCGAAACAAGCCATGACTTGATTAATGTCTATTCTATTTATATCACCAATTTAGCCACCCATGGTCCCCGGGGGACACAGAAATAATAAGACAACTGTTTTATCAGGCGTGTCGTAGGAGACGACTAACATGGGGTTGACAACGTCATCACCTATAAAAAAGTGCTACAGAAACCACAACTAAAAGACCAGTTGAATGGTTCGATGCAGGCTTCTTGTAAATGGTCCAGCTGTATAAGGAGTTATAAGAGAAAATATGATGAGGGCCATGGTTATACATCTGCTTGTGTGTGTGTGTATGTGTGTGTGTATGCGTGTGTGTATGTGTGTGTATGTGTGTGTGCCTTCTTAGATACCATTGACAGCCACATAGTAAGTCATCTGTTTACGTTCTATTTCTTTCTTTCTGTCTTTGTTATTTAAGCATGACTTTTTTTAATGTTTATTTTTTTGGTTATTGTTATTGTCGATCAGAATCGACGTCACTGTACTCCGGGCAAACACATAGGTGCTCAATCTCCCTTAGCAAATGTCGAACGGTATGAGTATTAATTGTTCCTGTTGTGTGCTGGTTGTATACACGCCGGATGCATCCTCTCATATGTCCATCTCTGCTAATCTTACGTTTGATGCCAAATGTCAGCAATCTTGGCCTTGATGGCTCATCGATTGCAGTAATTATTCTCTAATAAGCGGTCATTAATTGCCTTCAGTATTTCTCCCTTATGCCTAAATGTTGTGTGTGGTTTGTTGAACCATTAGTTAAACACATGTCCCAATAAAAACGACGCTATCGCTGTCGTTTGTTTAAGCATTAGTTATACACATGTCCCAATAAAAACGACGCTATCGCTGAGGATTATTAAGTCATGAGTAAGTATTTTACTGAATAAGTCACTGTCTATAGATAACTGCATTGTCCTATTGGCAGAGTGGTTAGAGTGCTGGCCTCTCGCGGCAAGGTTTCCGGGTCCTGGGTTCTAAACATCGAGCTTCAGGCTTCAATCTATCCGGCTATAAATATGTATCTGACTCTTCTCAAGAGCAAGGGAAGGAAAAAACAGCGAAGAAAGGTACTGGTCATCCCACGTTATAAAGCAGGACCTGGCATAGTGAAGTTTCTAACATTTCACTGCCCTACGACAGTAATTTGGTGGGACCACCTTTACATGTGCTATAGCTATCTATACATGATGATAGTTAGGTACGTAAACGATTCATTGTGTTGGGAACACAACTTCGCGATGTGTCATTTCACTTTTCTTTGTGAAGACTATGCCAGCACAGGCAGGAACTTGAGAGAACTGCAACGTGTAATCTTGAGATAGACCGTCAAGTACAGACATGATTGGAAACGACCTAAGCATACGGCAAAGAGCTAAAAATTTGACGACACTCTGACACATAAGAGAAAGAAGAATAAGACCGACACGCCTGCGCAGAACACGAGGATTGAATTTGAAGGACAACATGACAAACGTGGATCTGATGGAAGGAACAAGACAAATGTCAGTGTGACTATATTTGAAGAGATGACCTTGGCATTGAATAGGATACGGATTTAGAAAACCAACTGATAGCACTACAAAATAAGCCTTGCTCTGGAATACCCAGGGTAAGAGATAAATGTACGGAGAAGGGAACTGGGGTCAATTTAAAAGGGATAAATAAGGCATGAAAACATCTTGAACGGATGGCACAGTACAGCAAGGCTTATCGTGAAATTGTTCATAGACTATGTGGACCAGAAGAAGGAGTGAGCTAAAGGTATTTGAGTAGATGTAATAGGTAGTCAAGTTGCTGATACTGCCGTACCCGAGTGAAGTGTTAGAGACTTCACTATAGTAGGTCCGGCATCGAGAGGTGAGATGGCCAGTTCCCTTCCTCGCTGCTTTTTCCTTCCTTAACTCAGCAAAGGCAGGTACCCATTTATAGCTGGGTAGACTGAAGAATGTCGAAGCTGTGAATCAAACATTTGCCCTGAGAGGCCAGTGGTCTAATCACTGTGTCAGTCGTACGTTCAGTGGTGGATGCACGTCTTAAAAAACAAACCTAACAAATTTCAAACAATTTTTTTAAAATAGTCCAGTAAACACAACGTACTTTGTCTAGCAAATCTATCTTATTTGAGAGAATCACTGGACATGAACTTGACAATCAAACTGTCACCGGACCCAAGGACGATAGAAGAAAACTACGCCCACGTATCGAGTCCACCGCCAACCAAACAAACAAGCAGCGTCGGAGCGGACGCATTAAAAAATGCGTACCCTGGGTGTAGAATATCGACTTTGGTTCCGATTACCATAGAGATACCAATCTCTCCGACGCTGCCATTCATTTCACTGAATTGGCATTTCATCTACATTTTCAGCGTTATTATTTTGTCTCCAATAGAAAACCAAGTAGCCATTGACCTTGTCTACACCTCTACACCTGCCTCTGTACATATTTTTTTGGTGATGGTTTTTGATATAGCCGTTTTATCATGTTTTGCCTTAAGTTAAACCTACAACGGCACTGAAAAGCCACTTCCAATTTTTAAACCCTTATTTCTTCACGCCTAGCCAATATAGGCACAAAATGCTATGTGATATTACTATTACAACTGAGTGTGAGATCCTGCCTGTTCAACACGTGATTTCATCCTTTTTCAGATCCCCAAGGAGCATAGGCCTTCAACAAAATTATTCCATGTCTTCCTGTCACGTGCCATCAACTCAAGGTCTTCCTCATCCCCTTCATGTCTGTCTCCAGTTCTCTTGTCTCCCTCTACATCTCTTGTCTTCCTCTACATCTCTTGTCTCCCTCTACATCTCTTGTCTCCCTCTACATCTCTTGTCTCCCTCTACATCTCTTGTCTCCCTTTACATCTCTTGTCTCCCTCTACATCTCTTGTCTCCCTCTACATCTCTTGTCGCCCTCTACATCTCTTGTCTCCCTCTACATCTCTTGTCTCCCTCTACATCTCTTGTCGCCCTCTACATCTCTTGTCTCCCTCTACATCTCTTACCATGAGGAGACTGCCTTGTGATACTATCAACAGGTTAGTGTCGACAGGTTTCCTCAATGAGTGTTCTATCCATCTCCAACGTATTGTTCTCATCTCTTGTTCCAGTGTCACGTGTCTGGTTCTTGCCATCAGTTCCACATTTACTGATCTTTGTCATATCATTTCTATTCTTTTATTCTGCACAAACACACACACACACACATACACACACACACATTTATGAAAGTCTGTAGCTTTTTGGTTGTTGTTGTTTTTTATTTTGTTCTTCATGTTTCAGAACCATACAATATTGGACACTGATTTGACATTTGAATTGAAAACTCAGATTTTACGTTGGACCTGATTTCTTTTGATTTTCATGTATTTCCGAAGATATATACGAGCAGGGGCGCATTCCCATGGTCAGTTATGACTGAAGGGGCTATTATTATTATTATTAATATATATATATATACTATTATTATGTTATAATAATTATATTATCATTATATATAAATAAATAAATATAAATATATATATATATATTTAGTGCTGTTATCCTTTGTCATTTGAACAGACCCATAATTACAATTGTCCTGTGTTACTCTGGTCTCGTCTAGTACTCAAGTCTTACTGAGGAGACTGACAGAATCGGACTTCTGCTGGCTCTGTCATGTCGTAAGACGCGAGTAAATGGAGTTTGCATGGGGCTGGTAACTCCATCATGTGAAACACAGATCGTTTTAAACTACAGCTGAAAGAGCATATAAGATATAAAAAAAATGAAGAATAGCTTTTGTAAAATAAAAAAAAAAAAGAGTTTTGCTTTGTTTTGTCGAGGCATGTCTCGGTCAACCTGAACATAAGGTCCGTCATTTATAGTGTGACGCATGTCCAAATATAAATGGCTTTGTGGCCTTCCTATTTCGAAGAATGGATGAGAAAAGCCAATGAAGAAAAGAATATAGTCACAAAGATAAGGCACGACGGCCAACCTTTATTGAACATATGAGAAGAAGAGCTGCAGTCGAAAAATGTTGTGACAACCGGAAAAATAGATGTCACGGAGAAACAGAGAAAGACAGTGAAAAAAGGCAGGCTCCAATTGAAGATGATGAAAAGGGATTGATGGATTTGTGTATCCCATTAAAACATTACCAGATACAGAGAGAACAGAAGTATTACATCCTTAGGCATGACGTATATTACGATAAAGAAGAGTTTGTGTAGGGGCGAGCAAACTCATCATGTTAAATCATTGCTACATAAACCACTACTGTAAGATTACATGAATGTATTTGTATAAGAGCTCCAACATGGCGCACGCTCCAACATGGCGCACGCTCCAAAGTCAGCGAATAGGGAAATATTGGAGACGTTGATGATGATAATTGAAGCATAAAAGTTTTTTTCATTTTCACAAATACAGTTTCAAGAGAGGTGACATTACAGCTCCATGAGGATTATAGGTCTTGGAGAAATTCACGCCAAATTGTCCTGTTTGGTTTGGTGTTTGGTTTTTGATGTTTGGTTCAGTGTTTGGTGTTTGGTTCATGCACAGGTAAACTTGTAATTCTCTTATACCTGGAGTTCCCGGTGCCAAATCCACGTGGGTATAATTCGAGTTTATAGAGTCCTTTATTTTAAACAGCGTATTCTGTCTTGTGTCGACCGCTAAAGGTCCTTCCAAGTTTCATTTATTCTTTCGTGTATGTCTCTTGTTCTTTTCTGCGTGTATTTTTCCTGGGTGGGACTGCCAGTTTTTCTCTCGTGTCACTTAGAAAATACATCTTTCAAATTGTCATACCATTCCGGGGGTGACAGAATCAATAGAACATTGTCTTTCACTACAAACCTTGTGCGATGTTAATGGCGTACTGCCGCGTAATGTCCCCGCTGTTTCGTCCACACCCGTGACTTAAGTGCGCAGAATTACTTTCCCTCCATTTTACCACCTCGCACTGACTTAATCTACTTGAACATCCCTTCAACACATTGACGCCTGCGTTCTTGTTCACTCAAGTTCTGTTCTCTTCTTGCAGGTACAACTCAGCTGAAATAATGTGTTCATCGCCTTTGTCGTTCTTTCTCATATAACATCATCTATTTAGAAGTTGCCGGTCTATCTCATGCGTCTCTCATCTCTCTTATATAACATCATCTATTTAAAAGTTAGAGGTATGTCTCATGCGTCTCTCATCTCTCTCATATAACATCATCTATTTAGAAGTTAGAGGTCTGTCTCAGGCGTCTCTCATCTCTCTCATATAACATCATCTATTTAGAAGTTAGAGGTATGTCTCATGCGTCTCTCATCTCTCTCATATAACATCATCTATTTAGAAGTTAGAGGTATGTCTCATGCGTCTCTCATCTCTCTCATATAACATCATCTATTTAGAAGTTAGAGGTCTGTCTCAGGCGCCTCTCATCTCTCTCATATAACATCAACTATTTAGAAGTTGCCGGTCTGATTCGCTGACCCTGACGCAAGCAGTCAAGCTATGGGTCGCTGACTGCATTCTCTATTGTTACGTCTTTGGGTTCCATCTTTCTCATATAACATCATCTATTTAGAAGTTGCCGGTCTGTCTCAGGCGTCTCTCATATCATGACCATCATCTCCATTTTATCTCCTTATGGAGCATGGAGCTACTACAACATGAGGTCTCCGTGCCCCAGCCTGCACTACAACAATCAAGTGCTCTTACAGCGATGGTTTCTATAGCAACTTGTTTGACATAATCAGGTTGCCAACCACATGCACATCTTGACATCAGTCTTTACGACATGCCTGAGGGTACAGTAACCTTTGTCTCTCTAGAGATTCCCCCAGGAACGACACGGGCTCTCTCTCATACAACCACAGCTCCTCTCATACAACCACAGCTCCTCTCATCTCCATACAGTTTCTCCGTCAATATGGGTTAGTGAAGATCATACTGTCAGTCTGCTTCTCTCGTGGAAGTTACATTCTTGGAGGCCGTTTTTGCTGTTTGCTTGTCTTCCCCCCATGGAGACATGTCTACCTGCCCGATTTATTATTGAACAGACAATATTGGGTCCTGTACTGTATAGTCCCAGGGGGTCTCTGATATGACAATATTGGGGCCTGTCCTGTATAGTCCTAGGGGTCTCTGACATGACAGAGAAAGAATAAGACTACTATACCCGCGGGCATGCCGTACAAGACGATAATATGAGGTTGCACGTGGGGCTGGCAAACTGCTATAGAGGAAATGGCTAAGGGTACCACCAGGTCTGTCACACGTAGCACTGTACTGCAAAGAGTCAAAACTTGCGCTTCCTTTCAAGTCAGTTGTTGAAGAGTACAAAGTGGGAACGGCAAGGCTCACAATGATGCTGCGCGAATCAGCAATGACGTAGTTAAGTCCATTCATCCCACACTGAAGGAAGTGGAGAGTGGAAGAAGCTGTTGATGCTGCCCAAGAGTCACTCAAGCTAAGGGAGGTAATCGGATACACACAGACGAATAGACGTGGATTTGGCCATGGAGACATCCGCTGGTGGTCCAAGGCATTAAGCAGGGTGCGCAGAGACATGGTAATTCAGGAGATACGAGGAGCTGAGAATGATAAGAGGTTGCAAAAAGCGATGAAGCAGGCCCAACAAGGCCAATGGACTACATTGGAAGAAGCCCTGCAAAGGTCCTTGACATGGAATGATATATGGCATATGACACCTCTTAGGCTCAGCTTCGTTGTTAGATCAATGTATGATCTTCTGCCATCGGCCACAAACCTTGTGAGATGGGAAAAGTCGGATGATGAGCAGTGCCCCCTGTGCCAGGGGAGGCAGACACTTGAACACGTTCTCTCAGCTTGCAAGGTGTCATTGGGGCAAGGGCGATACACATGGCGTCACAACAAAGTGCTAAGTGAGCTGGCTGCGACCTGGCAAGGATGAAGGTTAATAGCAAAGTCAGGCCGAGCACCGCAAATACATACTTTCTGAGAGCAGGAAAGTCAGCACACCCCAAACCGAGTAAATCAGGTAGCAGTTTACCATCTCTTCTTGACTATGCAGATGACTGGGAGATGGCGGTAGACCTACCTGGACGAGGTGCATATCCAGAGAGTATCAGAAAATCTCGAAAACGGCCGGATATAGTGCTGCATTCTTCATCATCGCAACAGGTTACATTGACCGTGCCATTTGAATCCAGATTGGACGAGCAACATTCGTTCTAAGCGGCAATGTATAGTTATCTGGCCGCGGATCTGAGACACGATGGGTTCACTGCAAGGGTCATGGCTGTTGAGATGGGTGCAAGAGGGCTCGTGGCTGCGTCAGTGTGTGATTTATTAAAACTGTTGGGGCTGATGGGACAGTTAAGAACGAGGGCACTGAAGAGGCTTAGTGAAACTCCGTAGAAGGCATCATGCTGGCTGTGGAACAACCGCAATGTGCTATGGAATTCGGGACAGTAAAATCTAGCAATACACTGAGTTTTTCGTTGTATTGGTGAAAGAACGGCGGCTCTACAGGTAACCCGCAGTGTGTTATATGAGGTGTCGTGTGCAGTTAGATTTCAGTTGCCAGCTCGTAATGGCTTCACGCTTCGTCGGCTTCACGCAGGTGTGTCAGAGGTGTGATGCGGAACAACCGCAATAATTTGTCTTTATTTTGTTACTTTCACAATTGCCTCCGTCTAGCGGAATTGTGGATTTTAAAGCTGCAACCAAGGTGGAATGGGTTCATTTGCTACACAAGACAACAGGAGGCTGAGACACTTGGGAGTCATGACCCAGGTGGGCCCGCCCCCTTAGAGTGTAAAGGAGAATAAGGGGCCGAAACACTTTATCGACGGGGGAACTGCTTCTGATGATCAGATTGCCTCCTGTTGTATCGCTCTGTATAGAGTTTCCTATTATCTCTGTAAAACAGAAGCCGCATAAACCATTTTAGTGAAGAGTTCCCGGCCTTCATTGGAGAAGTGGCAGTCTTCAGTGGAGAGTGCGGTCTTCAGTAAAGAGGTGCAAGCCTGCAGTGGAATGGGGTTGGTCTTCAGCTGGGTGCCAGGCTTCAGTGAAAATGTACAGGCCGTGAATAATGTGATGATCACAACCCATGTTTTCCTCATCCCAGAAATGAACCGAACCTTAAGTGTTCAAGTCGGGATCACTGACCAACATTTACCTCCGCTTACTAACACCAGAACCAATAATACTAACACCAACACACCTCAGTCACGATAAAAGATGAGAAATCAACTAAAATTTTTAATTATATCAATACGTGTGAATAAGTTTAACAGCACTTCGTGAAAACGAACATACTATCTGCTAAAATAACAAGCGTTTTTTAACAGGGTCGACAAGTTAAGATTATAAGGTACTAGGATGTGATATGGAAGTTAAAGACTTTCATAAATGAATGCTTGTGCTGAATATAGGCATTGAAACGGTATGGTGAGATCACCAATATGGAACTAATGGTAGTATGGTGAATCACCAATATGGAACTGATGTTAGTATGGTGAGATCACCAATGCGGAACTGATGGTAGTATGGTGAGATCACCCATGGGGAATTGATGGTAGTATGGTGAGATCACCAATGTGGAACTCATAGTAGCATGGTGAGATTGTGATGACACGTCTGTACGTGTCCTTTTGTGTGATCTCTCACCCCTTCAGCCCTTCGGCAGTAAACTTCTTTTCTTCATGTTTCTTCATTATTTGCTTGTTATGTGGCATAAATCATGCCTTTTCATTCGTTATTTTCACTATTTTGCTCTATGCTGGACATAGCATGGTGAATTCTCTAACACGCCACTCCCCTATGGCATTACTTGCTACGGGGGTAATGCGTATCTTATTGTTTCACACTCCACTCCCAGACTGTTGTTACGATTCGCCAGGTTTGGTGACCCGGCCAACGATAATATTTTATCGCCTAATCTGCCTGACCGCCTGTGGAAACGGGGTGGTCAAACATGTGACCCCATTGGAAAGCTGTTGATCATGTTGACACAAGGCGGTATTGTGATACGATGAAAGAAATCAATATGGTTTGACCATACATCTGTCTGGCGGAGCCACGTAGATAAAGGTGATAAACAGAGGTGCGCCGGAAGTCTTACGTAACAATATGACATCACTATGTAAGAGGCCACGCGTGTATATTAAATTTAATATTTTCAAATACGCGTGGGATGAGTAATGATAAACTTCCGCACCCAAACAGTGCTAGATAGATTGGATTGGTTCGCTATAATCTACTGTGATTTGATTGGAATTTTCGGCGGAAACACAGATGGGATTTGAAACTAAGGATTGTGAGATATAATCTAACAAACTCGGAGTCACAGCACACAGACAGACTGCACCGCAGCGGCAACTAAACACCTCCTACAAGCCAGAGGAAAGAAGATAGGACTTATCATTCCACAACTATAAGTACCAGATCGAGTATTGGGCAACTTTGGAAGTACAAGTAAACCCGCAATTTTAATACAAGACTGGAAACTTGGGAATTTTATCACAAGGAGTCATAAGAGGAATTACAGATTTCCAGACCAAGTGTTTCACCCGTCATAAGAGGAACTACAGATTTCCAGGCCAAGTGTTTCACCCGTCATAAGAGGAATTATAGATTTCCAGACCAAGTGTCTCACCCGTTATAAGAGGAATTATAGATTTCTAGACCAAGTGTTTCACCCGTCATAAGAGGAATTTCTCAGACTTAAGTGATTTGAACAGCATCTAAATACAGGGCTGTGGGTCCATTCTAATCTGCGCCAGGAGAAGTGTGTATTCCCAAAATTTTGGGGTAAGTGTAAACAATTTATTTACTAATGTAAATTTTACAGGTTTTTTGCTAAGTGGTTATATATGAGGTTGGCAACCTCAACATATGAAAATAGTATATGCATGAACCACTACTGCAAGAGCTGGTGATTTTTTCTGACTAGTCGTGCGAGAAACCCGACAGCAAAGATGACCCCAGAACTCCGACGGGTGTAAGGATGAGTAATGAGTGATGATTATATCACATGTGCCTAAAGCGTATGGAATCATGTTGTGAGATTTATATATCTTTTTAATTGTCATCATCATCAGTTGCCATCTCCACAACGAAGGGTGGCTGTAATGGATCGCCAACGTCTTCTGTCTCTTGTCTTGGTGGTGCACTCTGATAGACTCTTTCCTGTCCATCTCTTGATGTTATCTTCCCACTTATAGCGCTGTCTTCCCCTTGCACGTTTGCCTTCAACTCTCCCTTCTGTTATGGTCTTCTGCAAGGTGTTATGCCTTTTTATGTGGCCAAAGTTATTTAGCTGCCGAACTTTGACCTCCCTCGTTAGTTCTCTTTTCATACCTAGATGTTCTAGGACCTCCTTATTTGTTTTCATCTCTTTCCATGAGATACGCCCCATTCTTCTATATATCCACATTTCAAGAGCCTCAATTCTTTCTTCCAAATGCTTATTCATCGTCCATGTTTCTGCACCATACAGAAATGCAGAATATATATAACACTTTATGATTCTCAGTTTTAATTTGTGAGATAACTGTTTGGATGTCAGTATATGTTTCATGTTGTTGAATGTAGCTTTGCCATTCCTATTCTCTTCTTGATTTCTGTTTCACATCTGCCATCTTCTGTTATTATATGACCAAGATATACGTAGCTCTTGACTTGTTCCAGGATTTTTCCATTTACGCTTATCTTTAATGTGGGTTTATCGTCTGTTTTGCTAATTATCATAGTTTTTGTTTTCTCAGTATTAATGTCGAGTCCATATTCATGACTTATACTGTTCACTTGCTTCACTAGTTCTTGTAACTCCTGTTCGCTTTCAGCTAACAACACGGTAGCATCTGCATATCTAAGGTTGTTTATTGACCTTCCACTGATGTTCAGTCTTGATATTTCCTGTATCTGTTTGAATATTTTTTCGGTGTATAAATTAAATAGGCAGGGGGACAGCACACAACCTTGTCTGACACCTCTTTTTATGTCTATGTATGGTGAATAATTCCTTCCCGATCTTACTGTGGCAGTTTGCTCCCAATAAAGGTTACTGAGTATTCTTATATCTTTTCCATCAATACCTATGTCTTTGAGGCATTCAATTATTTTCTCATGATGGACTCTGTCAAAAGCCTTCTTATAGTCAATGAAGCACATATACATACTGATAAGGGTGGAATTAGGATGCCGTCAAATTACCACCTCTATCGACACCAGGTATTACAATGTAAGATGTGGGTGTCTTATCTGGTTTAGATTGTTGCTGTGTGTGTGTTGCAGTAGGACAGTTCAGGGTACACCACAGGCAACATGACGTGTAGAGTCATAAAAATGGTAACTTCGCTTTAGGTTTATACCATTTATTGCACGCCACAAAACAGTCATGATACTTATGTTATTGTCAGCATAGGTACAACGAATGCAGCATTCAAACTCATGTTAACTGACAGTCATGTAGAAGTCAATACTCAATAGTTGTATGGAAAACAAATATCATAGCGAAGCTTGATAAATAATGCATATAACTTCTGCAACCGTGGTCAGCTGCAGATCCTTAATGTTCATAGACAATAATAATTATTCCTTCCTGATGCTAGCAGATCAGATGTATACAATACGTCCGTTTACTGTCTGCACGTGAGTAGCATACATGGATTACAGGTCAGCTCGACCTTTATAACCTTCCTAAGTCTAACCATCTGACTTGGACGTGATCTCTGATATAACGAATCCTGGAACACAGACAATAGTCTTGTTGGTCTAGAGCGACCCATATATATATAATTAGTTCAGGTATAAAGATACCGGTGACTTAATCCTAGTCAAAGTACCTCTCCATTTTGAATCACACAGGCGAGCAAAAAGGCGACAAAATGACGAACCTCTAGATGATAGCATAAAGTTCGTTACAAGAGGAATTACCTTATTTCGGAAAATCAACCATGAACATATGCCTCCAGGCAGGCTTGACTAATACCGGGAAATAGTCTAGTTAGCTAACTAACTCACAAAGACAATGTATTTCCCTCAGAGAATCACAAGACGCAAGGCGCGTCCGCTCGCAATCAGTCCATTTCTCAACTCCCCGACCTGGGCGGAACAACAAAACCACAACCCAGTCGAGACATGCGCAGAGCGACAATCTCTGAGTCGCTGTTCACAATAAGACGATTCTAAGAACATTCGAGATAAAAGTCTTACACAGTCGCGCCTTTTATGGACATGAACAGAAGCGTTAAGAAAGGTTTCAAACATCTACAACAGTTGACTGATACTACCAAATAAGGAGATATGGTCACGCTTCGTTCAAGACATTATAGACCGAACGTGTCTCTATACAAGATGAGGTAAACCCATAAAAAATAGTAGTATCGATATTTCGGGTTCTGTCCCTTTGACCATAAAATATATATAACAGGCATTTCAGTCAAATAATGATCATACATACGAAAAACGAACATACAAAGACTTTGGAAAAAAGTAATTATTTGTGCGTAACATTACCGCACCCTCCCGGGAAAAAAAAATGAAAACATTTTTTTTTAAAAATCCTGGAGCCGGAAAAATCTAGGCTCCTAACGCACGTATGATGCGCGGATATACCTAACAAAATAGCTCAACACTTGGAGCGAAACTGAGATCATATCCCAGGTCCTTAGAGAAAAATGTATCTAAGTATACGCGTATATATCCCAGGAAGGTGCCACCAACACAAACCACAATGATGGCAACATCATAATAAAAGTCAAATTATTCTCATACCAATATATGAAATCAAATATATTATTATGATATCATACAATGTGTTGCAAATAGCGGTGTAATATATTAATATACCGCACTATTTTATTACATTATGTAATGCATCAGTAACTAATAAGTAATACATGTGTTGATCTTCGTTGACATAAAACATTCAATAGAAGAAGATGTGGACATCATCCGCTCCCAATCTAGGACAGGACTTGATATACTCAAAGTTCCACAATGGACACAATCTCGCGTCTTCAATGATGTGCTGCGAAAATATCAATAACACAAATCTTAAAGACAACTGGTAAATCTCTCAATACAATCCTGAAAATAATTTATTTAAATGTGGCCGAGTGATCTTTTGGCCCGTATATCACTAACTAAGCCTTCTTAGATAATTACATGGTACAATGTTATAAATTTCCCCCTAAAAAAGTGAGAAAAAAAATATCTACTAACATGTCATTATAACATTGGACTGTATATCAGGAAATATATATATATATATGACAGAAGAATCATGTGGAATCGTGTGGGCATCTGGACAGAATGTCCGCCATTACATTATCCGAACCACGGATAGCTCGAACCGAGAAATGAAATGGTTGAAGAGCTATGGCATAACGAGTGGACCTCGAGCTCTTCAAGTTTTTTACTCTGAATAGCAGTAAGCGCTTTCTGGTCGGTTTCCACAATGAAATGTGCGCCTAGAAGAAATCTTTGTAACTTCAGAATAGACCATACCATAGCCAATAACTCACGGTCTAAAACCGAGTAATTCTTTTCTGCAGCATTTAATTTCCTAGAGATATACATCACCGGATGCAGAGTATCAGAATACTCCTGCATTAGTGCTGCCCCAATCCCAGTTGACGAGGCGTCACTTCGAAGAACAAAAGTCTTCTCAATAGTAGGTAACCTAAGAATAGGTGGAGATGAAAATAGGTCTTTAACCTGGTCCAATGAGGATTGACATTCTTTTGACCAGCGGATCAAATTAGGCGACCCTTTCTTCAATAAAGTAGAAAGCGGTGCCATAATGGAGGACAGATTCGGAATGAATCGTCCGTAGAATTGGATCAAACCTAATAGACTCCTTACTTGTTTCTTTGTCTTAGGGACCGAAATGTTAAGTATTTTTGAAACATTGTGGTCTTCTGTCTTTAAAAGACCATGACCAACATGATGACCTAGGAAAGAAATCTCACTAAATCCTATAAAGGCTTTAGAGGGTTTTGCAGTCAAGTTATACTCGCGAAGAGTAGACAGTAATTCGTATAAACCCAAATAGTGATCTTCCCAGGAATCACTGAATAGACAGATATCATCTAGATATGCTATGACATCTGTACGATATGCGAGAATTCGCCGCATCATGCGTACGAATGTAGCAGGGGCGTTCATAAGACCAAAAGGCATGAAATTCCATTGGAATAAACCCCTAGGTGTAGAAAAAGCTGTAAAAGGTTTGGCACGTTCAGTTAGCGGGACTTGCCAATAACCTTTAGACAAATCTAGTTTGGTAAAGAATCTAGAATTAGAAAGTTTATTGAGTAGCTCTTCTAATGAAGGCATAGGTTCAGCGTCGAACTTCGTAACTTGGTTCAATTTGCGATAATCTACGCAAATGCGAATGTTATTATCCTTCTTTCGAACAATAACCATAGACGAAGAGTATGCTGAAGTGGATGGTTCAATGATTTCCAAACGTATCATTTCATCCAATTCTTTCTCGACTTGAGACTGGAAATGGATAGGTATTGGATAGGGTCTGACTCTGATAGGATTATGATCAGTTAGCACAATGTCATGTTCAATGACATGTGTGTGTCCCGGGATGTCTGTAAGAACATCCTGAAATGTTTGCAACATCGAAGAAACTTGTCGATGTTCCTCAGCGGAAAGATTTGGAGAAACGGTCACGTTTTTCCAAGATTCCGTAGAATAAAGTGGGACCATAGAAAGAGGAAGATTGACATCAGAAAAAGTAGTTTCCTCATCCTGTATAACTGACAGCGATGAGTATTGACCATGAGGTACTTGAGAATTGTCCGTTGCCTGGAAAATAGGCTGCAAATAGTCTGGTCTTTCATGAAATTCCGTTAGCATATTTATGTGGAAAGTTTTATGCTTTCCATCAATATCGACAACATAGTCGACATCAGAAATTTTGGAGACTATTGCATATGGACCTTTCCATGCAATTAGAAGTCTGTTCTCCCTTGAAGGAAGTAGAACGAGAGCTTTGTCACCTGGACAAAGTTGTCGTAGACATCTATTCTTATTCGCAAACTGCCTTGCCTTTTCTTTAGCAAATTCGGAAGACGAAGTTGCTAGTCTGCATGCCTCAATGATTTTTTTCCTAAGAGCAATGACGTACTCATAAGAAGACTGAGTCTCATCGCTAATATTATCGGCAGTGATTAGATCGTGAAGTAAAGACATAGGGCCGCGCGGTTGCGCGCCAAAGACAAGTTCAAAAGGGGAAAACCCCGTATGTTCATTGGGGACCTCTCTATACGCAAAGAGAGCCGCGGGTAAGACCCTGTCCCAATCCTGAGGATGATCCTCAGTTATTTTACCCAGTAAAGTTTTTAGAGTCCTATTTAAACGTTCGACCAACCCATTAGACATTGGGTGATAGATACTGCTGAGAGACCTTTTTATATGTAGCATAGACATTACCTGTGACATAGTGTCTGATATCAGTTGAGTGCCATGGTCTGACAATATTTCTCCGGGAAAACCCAAGCGAGAAAATATCAGCCAAAGAGCGTCTGCAATATCAGCAGTTGAGATGCTCTTGAGAGGTATTGCCTCTGGCCAACGTGTGCACATATCGACACATGTAAGAATAAATTGATGTCCTCTAGCCGACTTAATTCTAAAAGGACCGATAATATCTATTGCCATTTTTTGAAAAGGGCGAATTGGAATGTCAGCAGCCTGAATAGGCGCAGCATGTCGTGGTCCTTTAGATTTGACCTCCTGACATACTTTGCAAGAGCGACAGTACATTCGTATGTCCTTGCTCACAAATGGCCAAAAGAAAGCCGCAAGAACTCTCGACTTTGTACGGGAAAAACCCATATGTCCAGCACATTGCGAGTCATGAGCATGTTGCAATATTTGCACCCTCATGCTCTTAGGCACAATAATTTGTGAATGAGTGGATGTAGTCGAGTCTTGTACCATACGTACAAGTACGCCGTTCTTCATAGAAATCCAAGATTTTCTATTAGTATTTTGATTAGGATCACCTTTTTTTTGCTAGAATGAAGAATTTTTGTAAAGACGGATCTTCTTCTTGCAATTTGATAAATGAGTCACGTGTAATAGTCAAGTGACTATTTTGTTCATTTACTTCATCATTATTAGTTAATGAAGTTTGAGGTGGATCCAGAGCATGTGCTCTTGTGACCACCATATTGGTAGCTTCAATGTTTTGCTCTTCCCAAACAGCAATCTGCTGTGGGGTACATTCCCTAACTCCGTGAATACGACCAATAATAAGGTCCGCAATAGGGTTTGGAAGTAGACACGCGTGGACCTCTCCCGTGAAGAAAGGAGTAGCAATATGTATTATGGCAGTAGGATATTTTTCCAACGTGCCACCAAATGTGACACATTTGATGACCTTTCCTGTAGCACAGAATGGATCTACAAGAGATTGCCTAACGCCGACAGTAGTACATCCAGAATCAAACAACACCGAGACTGGATTACTATTTACAAGCCCCTTATGTAATATAAGAGAACCTCTCCCATCATGAGCAACATTAGCAGGAAGAGCGGGCAAAGGATGACCACAGCTTAGAGTACTAATGGTTTTCGGATCAAATAAAGTACTGCATTGGATACATTTATTTGCCCTACCAAAGTCAAAAGATGAGCATCCGATAGCATTATGGTCTTTATCATTATTAACCTGTTTATCTGCTCCCTGAGATTCTTGTTGAACAGAGTTTGTCTGTTGATATCTTTTTCTCTTTTGTTGCGATCTACCGCGACCATTATTGCCTCTGCAATTATCATTAAAGTCCCTACTGTAATTTTTATCCTGGTTTGAGTTCCAGTTTCCATAACTGTCATTACCATCTCTATACTGTTGAGAACCTCTATTATCCTGGTATTGAGGTCTCTGAGAAAAATATTTTCCTCTATACCGATTACCTTTATGAAAATTCCTAAAGTTACCGGGAATAGAATACCGTGTAATATTAGGTTGTCTCCAGTTCTGGGAAGAAGAATCTCCCTGAAATTGATTACCCTGGTTCTGGGCACAATTACGGTTACTCTTTTTATTGAAATTTTGCTGGCTACCCTGAAATTTACTCATAAAATTCGGGCCATAAGGTGCTGCCGAAGCAACTGGCAGACCTTCTTTTACCTTAGAGTTGCTAATGGTTATGTGAGGATGTGCAGTAACATACTGGCTACAGTATTCTTCCATTTCTTTTATATTTTTAGGCTTACGCTCATGAAGAAAAGAAAGAAAAGCTTCATTAACAGAAGACATAACCTTGTCTCTAAGAAGTAAGTCCATGAGGGCTTCAAATGTACTTTCTGTCTTAGACAGCTCAACCCATCGTAAAAAAGTAAGACGTATGCCTGAGATGAATTCTGAGAATTCAACTCCAGTTTCTGGTAACATGTTTTTAAATTTAAGACGATATCCGTCTTCGTTAAGTTGGTACTTCTTTAACAATGCCGCCCTGACAACCTCATAGTTGTTCTTGTCAGGCACATCTACCATACCCAACAAAGTCAAAGCATCACCTCTAAGTATCTTGGATAGATGATAAACATATAATGTTTTATCTATATTATGCACCTTACATGCACTTTCAAATCTATCTAGATAAAATGTTATATCATCAATTGAAGCATTGAATGCTGGTAAATTAAGCTTGAAATCAACAGCATTAGACTTATTAGCAGATGATACCTTATTAGCATCATTAGCATTACTAGATAACTTCAACTTTTCTAACTCCAAAGCTAAGAGTTTTTCTTCATGTTCCATTTTTGCTTTTCTCTCATCAGACTCTCTTTGTAACCTTCTTTCTTCAGCCTCAGCCTGTTTTTCTAATCTTTTATTTTCAGCCTCTATTTCAAGTCTCTTATTTTCAGTTTCTTTTTCAAGTCTCTTCTCCTGAGATTCTGCTTCTCTTTTTTGTTTTTCCATTTCCATTTGTAATCTCTTTTCATCTACCTGCATCTGCAGTTTTAAATTTTCAGCATCTATTCTCTTTTGTTCAGTTAGTTCTTTCATTTTCTTTTCCTCCGACTTCAATGCCTTGGCATATTGAACAGTCGCAAATTCTTCTAATTTATCACCTGTCTTCCCAAGGGCTTTACCCTGCTCAATAAAGTACTCAAATGTAGACATGATGTCTAAAATGTGAGTACAGAACCTGAAATAATTAATTATCTTATTTCAATCTTAATAGCAACAAGACTTAATAACGTGCTTGTATAATTACTATGTTTACTCCAATCTCTGTGGGAAACAAGACTTGACACCAATTTGTATTATCAGTTGTACAATAATATCACAAGTCACCTCTTAATTATCAGTGCACTACCCAAATCAGTGCATAACCATCAGTTATTTATCATAACTGCACTACAATAGTGCATAAGCAACAAACCACCAGTTAGTTATGATAAGTGCACTATAGATCAATAGTGCATGAGCATATATGTAACAATAGTGAAAGCTAACTATGCAAGAACTATGCAAACAATAACAAGACAATGTAAACAATAACAAAGGTCACCAACAATGTAAACAATAACAAAGATCAAAGTCGATGTAAACAAAAACAAAGATCAGAGTCAATGTAAACAATAACAAACAAATGACGCTACAGTGTATACACAAAAATATACTTAAAGAACTGAATAATAGAAAAGAGGAGACCTACAAATACAAACAATCGAAATCGAAACTAAAAAACAGAAAGAAAGAGAGAAACAAAAAAAAAAATATACAAAAAACGAAAATAAAGCACAACTCGTCACAACTAAACAGATATAGCAACGATTGTCGCTAGCAAATTCCACAGTAGGAAATTCGCACAGTCCCTAACGAAAACGCTAACAGTAGAACCTCTGTGACGTGGTATCATCTACTGAAAGACACCGCCCAACCGAGAAAAACCCGCAGAAATATAAACATATAAATACAAATCCAAATAACATATAACATATAAACATGTAAATAGGGATCAAATAGGATAGACAGAAGGCTCAGTTAGAACATAAGGGCACAGTTCACAAACAAAACAGGCCACTTAACTTCTATGTATCCACAACGACAGCACAGTTCAGAACAGGATGTGATCAGCATTCTTAGGACAATGATCCAACGTTGATCCATATCTGCTCTCGTAAACTGCCATGACGAAGGAAATGAGCTTCTAATAGGAAACAGCTTCTGACAGGAAACAGCTTCTGAACTTGACCTTCTGAATCTGCAACAGTAATTCTGAGACCGGAACAGTTGTTACGGCACTTGTCCTTCTTTTCAACAGATCAGAAAATCCATTCGCTCGGTACTTGTCCTTCTATTTGTAGACAAACTTCAATACCGCCGAGCAGCGCCGGGTAGTTTCAAAATATCAACAACTGTCAGTACTGCTGCGTCTTTCAAAAAAAAATTTCATCAAAGGTGATAAATAGCAACTGCAATGTTGTCTTGTAGTCTACTGATGATGTCTGGGTTTGTTGACCCCCTTGAGAGTTGGTACCAGAATAAACCAACTATTGGCCACCATGAATTGATAAGGGTGGAATTAGGATGCCGTCAAATTACCACCTCTATCGACACCAGGTATTACAATGTAAGATGTGGGTGTCTTATCTGGTTTAGATTGTTGCTGTGTGTGTGTTGCAGTAGGACAGTTCAGGGTACACCACAGGCAACATGACGTGTAGAGTCATAAAAATGGTAACTTCGCTTTAGGTTTATACCATTTATTGCACGCCACAAAACAGTCATGATACTTATGTTATTGTCAGCATAGGTACAACGAATGCAGCATTCAAACTCATGTTAACTGACAGTCATGTAGAAGTCAATACTCAATAGTTGTATGGAAAACAAATATCATAGCGAAGCTTGATAAATAATGCATATAACTTCTGCAACCGTGGTCAGCTGCAGATCCTTAATGTTCATAGACAATAATAATTATTCCTTCCTGATGCTAGCAGATCAGATGTATACAATACGTCCGTTTACTGTCTGCACGTGAGTAGCATACATGGATTACAGGTCAGCTCGACCTTTATAACCTTCCTAAGTCTAACCATCTGACTTGGACGTGATCTCTGATATAACGAATCCTGGAACACAGACAATAGTCTTGTTGGTCTAGAGCGACCCATATATATATAATTAGTTCAGGTATAAAGATACCGGTGACTTAATCCTAGTCAAAGTACCTCTCCATTTTGAATCACACAGGCGAGCAAAAAGGCGACAAAATGACGAACCTCTAGATGATAGCATAAAGTTCGTTACAAGAGGAATTACCTTATTTCGGAAAATCAACCATGAACATATGCCTCCAGGCAGGCTTGACTAATACCGGGAAATAGTCTAGTTAGCTAACTAACTCACAAAGACAATGTATTTCCCTCAGAGAATCACAAGACGCAAGGCGCGTCCGCTCGCAATCAGTCCATTTCTCAACTCCCCGACCTGGGCGGAACAACAAAACCACAACCCAGTCGAGACATGCGCAGAGCGACAATCTCTGAGTCGCTGTTCACAATAAGACGATTCTAAGAACATTCGAGATCAAAGTCTTACACAGTCGCGCCTTTTATGGACATGAACAGAAGCGTTAAGAAAGGTTTCAAACATCTACAACAGTTGACTGATACTACCAAATAAGGAGATATGGTCACGCTTCGTTCAAGACATTATAGACCGAACGTGTCTCTATACAAGATGAGGTAAACCCATAAAAAATAGTAGTATCGATATTTCGGGTTCTGTCCCTTTGACCATAAAATATATATATAACATGCATTTCAGTCAAATAATGATCATACATACGAAAAACGAACATACAAAGACTTTGGAAAAAAGTAATTATTTGTGCGTAACACATACTTATTTGGATCTCTGTATATTTTTCTGCTAATATTCTTAGGCAAAATATTGCCTCTCTTGTTCCACTGTTCCGTCTAAAACCAAACTGTTCTTCTTGGATTTCGCTGTCTACTTTACTTTTTATTCTTTCCTGTATGATTTTGAGAAGTATCTTAATTGCATGACTCATCAGGCTGATTGTTCTGAAGTCTGAACATTCTGTTGCATTTGGTTTTAATAGTAATTCAGGCAAATCATTATTCATGCACTCCAGACGCAATTTCCTAGTTAATACCCAGAAGGATATTGGTGAATTTTCATCTTATTCCCTGAGTTACATTGTGTGCTCGGGAATTTAATTCTTCTAAGAGGTTAACATTCGTGGGTGGAGCGCATGAAAATGGGCCTGTTATTTTGCGGAGAACAAATGTACTGAGGCATTTGTGTCTTTCTAATTTGTCACAGTTCGTGGTTACAAAACATCTGACTTAAGTACTGAAGTTCCTACGCCACTAGTGTAAGAGAAGAGTATCACCACCAACCGCCTACAGTGGACGAATTACTTGGAGAAGTGTACTCATCACCAAAAAGAAGTAACGGAAATCACAGCGGCAGGACTCATCTGGAGCTAAGTGTTATATAACAGGCTACAGCAAAAATACGGCCATTATTATTATTATTATTAACGCCCTACCAAAACCTCAATGAGGAAATATTTAATATAACTTTCACCCAATTTTCCATATTTATTTTCCCATGTTACAGACTAATTGACTATTAAATTTGTTGTATGTTATTTTAAACTAAACAATAATAGTTGATTCAGTTTATATGTACGAAAGCAAACGTATGAGCCAGTTCTTCTTGATAAATAAATAAAAGAAATATATATATATATATATATATATATATATATATATATATATATATATATATATCTATATCTATATATATTATATATATATATATATATATATATATATATATATATATATATATATATATATATATATATATATATAGCCATTAATCATAAGAGGGCATTCGTTGGATTACTCCAACTGGGGGCGTGACGGGCCAGAATCATTGCATAAGCCCTTCACAAAAGGCGGCGGACCAGATAATAAGTTAACAAATTTGCTCAGCTCTTAAGCAGCGTTTGTTCTTGATTCTGGGAATTTCTTTTGAAATCTCCCCTAAGGTAGAAACGATATTCATCTTCTATCTAAATCTTTGCCAAGAGTAATCTTGCGCGAAGATAGATACCTTGGACGACCTACTTTTAGATACGCTTGCGTTGTGACCATTAGTGGACCACTACTGCAAAGCAAGGGAAGGCAATCCCGTGACAGAGATCACCAATGTGGAACTGATGGTAGTACCCATTTGGAACTGATGGTAGTATGGTGAATCACCAATATGGAACTGATGTTAGTATGGTGAGATCACCAATATGGAACTGATGGTAGTATGGTGAGATCACCCATGTGGAACTGATGGTAGTATGGTGAGATCACCAATGGGGAACTGATGGTAGTATGGTGAGATCACTAATGGGGAACTGATGGTAGTATGGTGAGAACACCAATGTGGAACTGATGGTAGTACCCATGTGGAACTGATGGTAGTATGGTGAGATCGCCAATGTGGAACTGATGTTAATATGGTGAGATCACCAATGTGGAACTGATGTAGTACCCATGTGGAACTGACGTTAATATGGTGAGATCACCAATGTGGAACTGATGGTAGTACCCATGTGGAACTGATGGTAGTATGGTGAGATCGTCAATGTGGAACTGATGTTAAATATGGTGAGATCACCAATGTGGAACTGATGGTAGTACCCATGTGGAACTGATGGTAGTATGGTGAGATCGCCAATGTAGAACTGATGTTAATATGGTGAGATCACCAATGTGGAACTGATGGTAGTACCCATGTGGAACTGATGGTAGTATGGTGAGATCGCCAATGTGTAACTGATGATAGTATGGTGAGATCACCAATGCGGAACTGATGGTAGTATGGTGAGATCACCAATGTGGAACTGATGGTAGTATGGTGAGATCGCCAATGTGGAACTGATGGTAGTATGTTGAGATCACCATTGTGGAACTGATGGTAGTACCCATGTGGAACTGATGGTAGTATGGTGAGATTACCAATATGCATAATCTTCATTGGACAATCAAATGACATATAACCTTCATCGGACAACCAAAGGGGTCCATAACCTTCATTGGGCAATCAAAGAGGTCCCGAGCCTTCATCAGACAACCTAAGGGGAACATAGCCTTCAGCGGACAATCAAAGGGCCCATAACATTCATCGGACAATCAAAGGGGTCCATAGACTTCATCGGACAACCTAAGAGGCTCATAATCGTCATTGGACAATCAAAGGGGTCCATGACACAAAATAGAGGTTAAGAGACACTCTACTCGTGGAACATATGGCGAGAAGCGGACGTTGCAGTTGGATAGGGCAAACACTGAGACAAAATGTTGATAACATTACAAGGAAGTCCTTTATTCTGCAATCGCAAGGGATAAATAGAGGAAAACTGAAAAAAAACCACACACGGTAAAAGGAAATAAAGACAGACTTAAGAAGGGTCAAAAGAAGACACGGACAACGAAGTCCACATGAAAGAAAAGATTGTCGTGAGTTTGTTGAAGGATTGTGCTACACGATGCGTTGAATGGTGATGGATGAATTAATAATGAAGATGCGCCATGAAAGGAACAGGTTTTTCAATCCAGACATTTCCACCTGTATAGAAGCATGTAAAGGTCCACGCAGCGAGCCCGGCCTTGTCACAACCCGTCACTGGTGTCTATGATTGATAGGCCTCCTCACCTATCATATAACAAAACCCTCGTGCGCGCGAATGTTTACTCTTTGAATGGATCAACATAACTCTTATTATATCCTCTCCGACAACACTTCGCATGTCTTCGTTGCTGTGGTTGTCTATTCTCTGTCCGGGCAATCTTGTCTTTTGATGAGACATCCTGTAATTGGACTATACCGTTTATTTCGCTTTTATCAACTGCATATCATCGTGTAGTCTCCCCCCCCCCCCGGGCGCGGTCCCTCATGCAAATGATCTTCTTCTTCTTCTGCGTCTGTCCTGAAAAGGACGTTTGCTACGTTGTGTCGCCGTTTACAGCAAAGCTGCGATATTTGCTCCTTAGGGCCTGACACATCCGGTTTCAGCATGGCAAGAACATGGATGCTTTAGTTCGGGCTTCTTGTAAAGGGGCAAGCTGCAGTCGTGGCTCCGTGCTCCTCATGGAGGGAAGATGAAAATGATGTACTGGTAATGAAGTGAAGCGTCTCAGGTAGAAATATTTGGTTGCCGATCCAAAGCACATACTGTTGCTTTGTGTGCTGTCATATTGTATTTCTTTCATATAACTATCACTCCCTCGATTCATTTTCTCGTTGATAGTCCTATAAGCTGGGTCTTTGCTGAGTAATATTCGTCATTATTTGATGTTGAACGAACTCGGTTCAACGCAGACTAAAGGTTGATCGGTTATATTAGTGAGCATGCTCATATAAAAGCGACTTTTTGGCTCTGGATTTGCATACAGGTTTAAATAAAGGATCCCGTTACACGCCCATTGAGGCATATTGGGAATACGGTGTTAGGCCCATATTTTCTTGGCCATCGGCACACTAGGGGTGATGTGGTCAGCATCACGCCGGTCGCCTTAACCTTCCCAGAGTTGCTCTGGTACCCAATTGGGGCTGGGTCGACCCAGGAGCCGTTTGCGGCCTAAAAATATCCCACTTCAACTGGGGATGGAACCATGGACCACTGAGCTCACAGGGTTAAATGCCGGTGCTATTTGTTGCACTACTGTTCCCTCATAACCTGTCAAATTACGAGCTTGTGGACGGAGTTGGCAACGTCATCACTTACATCGATAAAATACAAAGACCACAGCTGCGAGACCACAGCTGCTAGACCACATACTTTGGTGAAGGCTTTCTGTAACGGGGGCTTTGGGGGGGGGGGGGGGGGCACATTCTGCATATTGAACAAAATAGAACATGATGGACATAAGTTTAGTACATTGTACTTTTGTACATGTGACAGTGGAAATGATGGACATAAGTTTAGTACATTGTACTTTTGTACATGTGACTGGAAATGATGGACGTAAGTTTAGTACATTGTACTTTTGTACATGTGACAGTGGAAATGATGGACATAATTTTAGTACATTGTACTTTTGTACATGTGACTGGAAATTATGGACGTAAGTTTAGTACATTGTACTTTTGTACATGTAACTGGAAATGATGGACGTAAGTTTAGTACATTGTACTTTTGTACATGTGACTGGAAATGATGGACGTAAGTTTACTACATTGTACTTTTGTACACGTGACAGTGGAAATGATGGATATAAGTTTAGTACATTGTACTCTTGTACATGTGACAGTGGAAATGATGGACATAAGTTTAGTACATTGTACTTTTGTACATGTGACTGGAAATGATGGACGTAAGTTTAGTACATTGTACTTTTGTACATGTGACTGGAAATGATGGACGTAAGTTTAGTACATTGTACTTTTGTACATGTGACAGTGGAAATGATGGACATAAGTTTAGTACATTGTACTTTTGTACATGTGACTGGAAATGATGGACGTAAGTTTAGTACATTGTACTTTTGTACATGTGACAGTGGAAATGATGGACATAATTTTAGTACATTGTACTTTTGTACATGTGACTGGAAATTATGGACGTAAGTTTAGTACATTGTACTTTTGTACATGTAACTGGAAATGATGGACGTAAGTTTAGTACATTGTACTTTTGTACATGTGACTGGAAATGATGGACGTAAGTTTAGTACATTGTACTTTTGTACACGTGACAGTGAAAATGATGGATATAAGTTTAGTACATTGTACTCTTGTACATGTGACAGTGGAAATGATGGACATAAGTTTAGTACATTGTACTTTTGTACATGTGACTGGAAATGATGGACGTAAGTTTAGTACATTGTACTTTTGTACATGTGACTGGAAATGATGGACGTAAGTTTAGTACATTGTACTTTTGTACATGTGACTGGAAATCATGAACATAAGTTTAGTACATTGTACTTTTGTACATGTGACAGTGGAAATGATGGACATAAGTTTAGTACATTGTACTTTTGTACATGTGACAGTGGAAATGATGGACATAAGTTCAGTACATTGTACTTTTGTACATGTGACTAGAAATGATGGACGTAAGTTTAGTACATTGTACTTTTGTACATGTGAGTGGAAGTGATGGACGTAAGTTTAATACATTGTACTTTTATACATGTGACAGTGGAAATGATAGACATAAGTTTAGTAAATTGTACTTTTGTACAATTGACTGGAAATGATGGACATAAATTTAGTACATTGTACTTTTGTACATGTGACAGTGGAAACATGTACAAACTTTCCTCGACTTGGCGACGTGGTTCCGTTGAGAGGCGTCCGTCGTGAGTCGAAATGGTGGAAAGTCGGAAATCACTGTATACTAAATGAACCGCAAAGATATGTTAACAATTCAAATTAGTAAGAGGCAGTGATTACGAGCTTGTTCACTGAGCTGGCACTAATGTGGATTCTGAATTGTGAGTTAGAATCCGGTTCAGAATTATAATTCTGAATAATTATAAGTAATTATAATTATAAGTAATAATAATTCAGTTATAATTCTGATTCTAATGTGAATTCAGAATCCACAAAACGGGTCGCACTAATGACCCGTCATCGAAGCATCATTTTGTTAGTGATGCCTAGATGGCAGGGAGGATAGTGTGATTCGCTTGCATAGCTAGGTGGGGTTGTCGCACGGAAGGTCCTGGGTTCGAGTCCTGGGTAAGCCACTCACGTCTGTTGTTTTTCTGTTGTCTAGTTTTCTACTTCTTTATTTCTCACGAGTGCCTGAAAACATACCTTTATGTTTGTCTAATATTTATTTATGTTAACAAGTAACATGCCTGAATGCTAAAATATGTTTTAATGTTACCTATTTAAAGAAATTGTACTCTTTTTTTATAGTGCAATAATACAATGTACAAATTATAATACAAAATTACTGAACTGTACAGTTCTATGGATAATGAAACAAAAGTGTACAATATTTCTGGTATGATCATCGTTAAGCGCGAGTGGGCTAAGTCGCAAACGTCGTAAGCCGAGAACAATCTGTATTACCGTAGGTTCTGTTTTATTCGACAACACCCCCTAGTGCAGCAGAAGGCAACCCAGGTAATGTGGAGATCTACTACAGAATCCACAAATTAACTTTGATAAAATCATGCCTGCAGAGTTTGGTGGAGAATCAGTGTCTATTGTAAAAAGAGCAATTTTAAAATGTCTCTCAGCATCGCCTTTCTCAACAAAAGTGATGGCTGCCTTATACCTTTAGTCATGGGGGTACCCCGTTTTTAAAAGACGGTGGGAGAGAACTGGTCTGAACGTTCCCTAACTTTATAACTCTCCATTTCTGTTCCCCCTGCTTCACTTAAAGATCTACCAAATACCTCTCATGTGATTAGCAGTAAACTCTATCGACCTGTTGCTGACTCCACTCCTAATGTAACAAACGGACCTTATTTTTAGGTTCAAATGGCGCGAATAGCCAACATAAAGCAAAATCCCATTTGAAAAATAAAAAGACAGAAAGAAAAAAAAGAGAAAGGAAAAAGTAATGTAATTGAAACAGTCTAAATCGTATATCTAGCTAAAGTAATTCCGTAAGCACAGGGCAGACCTGGCTCTATAATTAACTTGTGATAGGTTTTCCCTATTGTCAAAAGAAGGCCGAAGCCTTTTGTATTCTAGTGACGGCCCTTTATTTAGTTCACCCCTCTACTTAATCCTAGGGGGCGGTGGAGAGGTGTCTTTCATTAACAGAGGTGAATGAAATAGGACTAGAGAGAAGCTTTGAAATTAAACTATGTGAGGGGGAAGGGAGGGGGAGAGGTGAAAAAAGGAAAGGGGGGAGTGAGAAACAGAAGAATGAAAATAGAAACTAAAAAAAACATTTTGAATACAGGTGAGGACACGGATATCGCGTTAGTAATTACTACATCGATATATCAAGGAAATCGGATCAATGCTTTTGCTGAACGATTTCTTTTTGTGGTTACTGGTAGGAAACTGTACAGGTGAGCAGTTAGGTAAAGGTAGTCCCATACCAGATGCAGCCGTAGGGGAGTGAAGTGTTAGAGACGTCAAATATACTAGGATTTAGCTTTATGAGGAGGGGTGACCGGTTACCTTCCTCGTTGCCTTTGCCTGCCCTAACTCAAGGCGGAGTCAGGTAGGCCTACCTATTTTACAGCTGGGTTTAAAATGAAGCGTGACGCAACCTGGTTTCGAAATTTTTGGTGAGTCATCATAAAGCGTACTCGTATAATACACAGAGCGCAATTGTACTTGTACAAAATAAGAACACAGACGCGAATTCAATGAATATATTATACTCAAACTTCTTGGAAAAGTTTTAAATATTGGTATGGAATATATTCTAAAGAATTATTCTCACTATTTCTACAGGGGTATGAACACGCTGGACACTACTCATAAAAACACTTATAATTCTTTTGCCTATAACGGCCAGTTTCCCATTTTTCTAGCCTCACTACATGTCCTTAATTTATAAATAAAATTATATTTGTCTTTTAATTTCATGAAAAAAGACGTACTGTACTTTTATCTTTTTTTTTTTAACATTTCTGGCATATTTTGTCAGCTAGAAGAAAGAGATGTAGGGCTTCTAAAGATTCTGTAAAAGGATGTAAGGTTTCCTAAGATGCTGTAAAGTTGTGTATGGTTTCCTAAGTTGCTGTAAATGGGTGCAAGGCTTCTTAAGATGCTGTAAATGGGTTCAAGGCTTCTTAAGATGCTGTAAAGGGGTGTAATGTTTTCTAAGATGTTGTAAATGGGTTCAAGACTTCTTAAGATGCTGTAAATGGGTGTAATGTTTTCTAAGATGCTGTAAAGGGGTGTAAGGTTTCCTAATATGATGTAAAGGGGTGTAAGGTTTCCTAAGATGCTGTAAAGGGTTGTAAGGTTTCCTAAGATGCTGTAAAGGGGTGCAAGGTTTCCTAAGATGCTGTAAAGGGGTGCAAGGTTTTTTAAGATGCTGTAAAGGGATACAAGAATTCCTAAGATGCTGTAAAGGGGTGTAACGTTTCCTAATATGATGTAAAGGGGTGTAAGGTTTCCTAAGATGCTGTAAAGGGGTGCAAGGTTTTTTTAAGATGCTGTAAAGGGGTGCAAGAATTCCTAAGATGCTGTAAAGGGGTGCAAAGTTTCCTAAGATGCTGTAAAGGGGTGCAAGGTTTCCTAAGATGCTGTAAAGGGGTGTAAGGTTTTTTAAGATGCTGTAAATGGGTGCAAGGTTTTTTTAAGATGCTGTAAAGGGGTGTAAGGTTTTTTAAGATGCTGTAAAGGGGTGCAAGGTTTCCTAAGATGCTGTAAAGGGGTGCAAGGTTTCCTAAGATGCTTTAAATGGGTGTAAGGTTTTCTAAGATGTTGTAAAGGGGTGTAAGGTTTCATAAGATGCTGTAAAGAGGTGTAAGGTTTCCTAACATGCTGTAAATGGGTGCAAGGTTTCCTAAGATGCTGTAAAGGGGTGCAAGGTTTCTTAAGATGCTGTAAATGGGTGCAAGGTTTCCTAAGATGCTGTAAAGGGGTGCAAGGTTTCCTAAGATGCTGTAAAGGGGTGCAAGGTTTCATAAGATGCTTTAAATGGGTGTAAGGTTTTTTAAGATGCTGTAAAGGGGTGCAAGCTTCTTAAAATGCTGTAAAGTGGTGCTGGCTACTTAATATGCTGTAAAAGGGTGCAAGATTTCTTCCGATGTTGAAACGGGGCGCAGGTCCTCTAAAACGTTACGAAGCACTTATCAAGCTTAACGAAGGCCTGGAGAAGACTGCTAGCTTTGATGAATACTAAATCCTGAAACGGACTATTATTATCTATCAGCACGAAGAAGCCATGTTGCTAACTAGGCTAACGCTGAATTGCGAACACGATGTTAACAGTAGGAGTTGAACACGATGTTAACAGTAGGAGTCGAATACGATGTTAACAGTAGGAGTCGAACACGATGTTAACAGTAGGAGTCGAACACGATGTTAACAGTAGGAGTCGAACACGATGTTAACAGTAGGAGTCGAACACGATGTTAACAGTAGGAGTCGGAACACTCATTCCAACCCTTTCAGCTCCCTAAGGAGCAAAGACCTTCAACAAACTTATGCACAGTTTTCCCGTCTGCTTTGGGACTAGCTTGACTTTAACCTTGATCTCACCATCATCATTCTTTAGCTTCCCAAGGAGCATATGCTCTCAACAAGCTCACACCATGTCCTCGTGTCTTGTGTCATCAGCTCACACCATGTCCTCGCGTCTTGTGTCATCAGCTCACACCATGTCCTCGTGTCTTGTGTCATCAGCTCACACCATGTCCTCGTGTCTTGTGTCATCAGCTCACACCATGTCATCGTGTCTTGTGTCATCAGCTCACACCATGTCCTCGTGTCCTGTGTCATCAGCTCCATGTCTGTCCATGTCTTTTCCATGTTTCCCTTGACCTTTCCCTTGACCTTCCCCACCCCGGGGATCTCAGAAACACTAACCATGTAATGCCATCAACAGGCGAGCTCAGTGTTTGTTCTATCCATCGCCAGCGTCTTCCTCTAATTTCTTCTGCTGTTTGTTGAAGTTGGTTTGATTTAAAATTTCGACAGAATAGAGTAACCAGCCCTATGCCCGACCTTCCTTCGTCGTCTACTACGACGTGCGTGGTATGTTACAGTGTAACTACTCTGTGCTCCCCTTGTCGGGCCCCGGTAATATTGTGACGTCCTTTTAACTGGCAATAGTCAAATGCTGCATTGTTAACAGTAGATTATGCACCTTCTCTAGCCCACAAACCATCTGTCTCTTTCTCAGCACGTGTTAGTGTAAGTATAGTTTTATGTTTCGGCTATATTCAGCTAAGTTAACAAATAAATAATAATAAAATCCTGCGGGTTCCTTGTCCACCAGTTGCTAATAACAAATAATCCAAGGTCAGCAACTTGCTGGACGGGGTTAAGGGACTACCATAATAATTTCTAGGTCACTGCTCAGTGAAGACTGAAAGAAGTGTTTGCCAGTTAGGTCAAGTACTCACACAAACTCTTCATCTCTCTTCAAATCCCGAACAGCGGATCTAGGTGTCAACTCTCTCGCGTGGCCCTAATTACTAGTCAATGGATATTCAGACACGAGCCAAGGATGCATTGTTTTAACCTCTTCGAAAAGGTCTAAGACTGGGCAGTGTCTTATTTTTGGTGGTCACCATTTGAGGAAAGAGTGCGCCATCTTTTGGTGGCGATGGAACTTATCAACATGTTCTGCTTTTTCTCCCGAGTGTACACTGTGATAGACTACTTGCTAATCTCGGTACTGAAATATCATAATCTAATACCATACCAGGTGCCGTACACGATCATGTCTATCCACAACTTCCAGTCTCCAGCTTTGTTTTTGATGTATTGTTATTGACTTTTTTCCATGCCATAATATCAAAATGTTGAGTATCTTCTTTCTTTGTCATCCTCTGTCTCTTTTCCGTCCAACCTTTCCTGTTGTCACGATATATTCCAGCTTTCTTCTTTTCATAATATGCCCGAAGATAGTGGTTCATGCTACTGCAGTGCTTCTTAAACTGGTGGATGGTTCACCCAAGGGTGAGTGAAATTATTTTGGGGGTGAATGAAACATGACTGGTGAATGACATAATTTATTCAGATATTCTTTGTTCTTCTATATTTAAAAAAGGGTCATTACCATTACATTGGGTAGTAAGCTCTTATTGTTTTTTAATGGCAGTGGAGCTGCAAATTTGATGGGTTTTTTTCTCTCTACTTATGGTTGTCTGATTTCAAAGAAGCAGGATATTGATCAAAATTTACTGCTATACGACCTTTTAGGGGAGACCAGGCGAGCTAATGGGATCATAAATTTATAAATGGCAACACTGGAGGATCGCCGAAGGCAGCTGTTCAATTGTAACTTTACTTCCTGTTGCCAATTTAGAAACTTTTTTTCTAGAACTAGAATTCATTACATATTTACTCTACAGTACTTCAATTTACCAGCACTTATTGACATCATGCAACATGAATTTCAGCTATATTATGGAGATTTAAGCCCCGTTTTTAGGTAATCTAAAGTTAGCTTGGGCCATTTTCTTGTAGTGATATTCTGAAGTTTACCTTATTTAAAATAGAAAAGTTCTAATACTTTTTTCTGTTTTATTTCTTTTTCACTCTTAATTTTGTTTACCTATATTTAAAAAAAGGTAGTCCTGTAGCAGATGCTTCCGTAGGGGAGTGGAGTGTTAGAGACTACACTATACTAGGTCCAACATCGTGAGGTGGCGTGACCAGTTCCCTGCCTCGCTGCCTTCTCCTTCCCTAAATCAAGAGCAAAGTCAGGTACCCGTTTACAACTGGGTAGACTGGAGCGTGATGATACCGTGAATCGAACCTAGCATCTTTGCTGCGACAGACCAACGCCCTAACTAGAGGTGGGCAAATCGAGACAGTCCGTTGTTTCGAGACATTCGAAACAGTGGGTTAAACTGTGTCGACGCACTGTGTCGACACAACGGCACAGCGGCTCTTTTGCCCGTATCGGGGAGAAAGAAGTCTCTTATAGACAGTACCGGGGCGGGTATACATGAACTGTGTGAGACAATTTCCTCTATTTTTACTGTCGTGTGTGAAAATCTATGGCGTTTCGTATGACCACAATTCAATATTTTGACTCAAGTCTTCATTATGATGAAATAAAACGTAGATATGATGATAGCTGCAGTATATGGGAAAATAAAAAAAAAACAACAATAAGAATAACACATGATATCAAACTAGAGTAAGCTAGATTTGGTAGACTTACTTACTTACTTAGTCGTTCCCCTTCTACCGTGAGGTGTAGAGGTTTGGAAGAGAGAGCGCCAGACCATTCTATCAGCTGTCTTCTTCCTGGCCTGGTTTCATTCTAGTCCTCGGTCCTTCAAAGATTGTCTAATGTTGTCCTCCCAGCGGACTCTGGGTCGTCCTGGAGGTCTGGATCCCTGGCTCTTTGTTTCCCATGCTTGTCGTGGTAGCCGATCTTCTCCCATTCTGCAGACATGGCCAAACCATCTTAGTTGGGACTGTTCTATTTGGGTCTGCAGCGGATGGGATTATAGGCCTTGACGGATCGTCTGGTTGCGGACCATGTCTCTTCTTGTTACTTCAACCACTGATTTGGTAGACAATGATTCAAATCCACACCGAGTACACAGATATCAGCAGAGCTAATAAAGTGTCCATTACATTTATACGAACACACGGACACTTTCAACTTTAACATAGCGCCTAAAACATTGACAACTGCAGCAGTGACACAATTTCCAGTGTCTATAACTTCTCAGCAAAAATAATATCATTTGTAAAATCAAGTCATCATAACACATCCCTGAAAAATATGACATGTTTGATATTCCATACTAATGTTCCGAACGGTTTATTCGAGGCAGACAGGAACTGAAACTGTGTCCATGTATTGAATCTGTCGGACTGTCGGACTCGGTGCTGTTTCGAAGCATTGTTTGACACATACACGCAGTAGCCATTTCTATTCTGCAAAACAACGAGGCAGACAGGAACCGACACTGTATCGACACGGCTAGAAGGCTCTGTATCGAATCGTTCAGGTACGATACTGTTTCGAAGCATTGTTTCGACACATACACACAGTAGCCATCTCTAGCCCTAACTACTCTGTCAGTCGGATGCTCTATCTATATTTAGGATGTTCAAAAATTTAAATAAAATAAACACATTAGAAATGAATTAATTAATGTTGTTTTTGCTCATGTGACAAAATGATCTTCTTCTTTGATCCTTAGCCATCGACCGTCAAAACAGTCAGTGACCATCACGCCTAGTGGCGTCTTGAAGGGCAACAACAAAATGATTCCACTTTGCTCGGACGGTGGCCATCCTTCGTACAGTGCCCCAACTCTGGTTCATTCTTTGCATCTCAGCCTCCACAGTCCTCCACCAGGTTGCTTTTGGTCGGCCTATCTTTCGTTTTCCTTCAGGGGTCCAAAGCATAGCTGTTCTTGTGATGGCATTGGGGTCTCTTCTGAGGACATGACCAACCCAGCTCCGTGACAAAATGAATTATATACAAAATTATACACAGGGAGAGTAATACGAAAATTACCAAAAACATAAGGAAATTTAGTCACGGGTGAATGAAATCTCCGTCATAAAAAAGCCTCTATGCTAACTTTACATGTAGTGTTGGGCAGAGCAACCTAACTTTTGAGGTGAAGACAGGAGTACGACAGGGATGCTCCTTTTCAACCACTTTATTTTTGACAGTCATAGACCGGGTGATGCGCCAGATAACAGAGGGCAGTCCAAGAGGAATAGGATGGACAACGTTTCTGCACTGGAAGATCTGGAATATCCAGATGACACTGCACTACTTGCACATTCACATCAACACATTCAAGAGAAAATAGATAGACTGAATAAGTATAGCCAGCAGGTGGCTCTGAACATCAGTCTAAAGAAGATGGAAGTCATGATACTCTTTGTGGGCAAACCTGAGTTCATAACAATTGTCGTGTGGTGAGTATTGAGGCAACTACGATAGTAGTTTTCGCCAGGAATAGTCTATGAGATATTAGGAAGAAGGTCTCCAGAAATTGGCTCGTTAAGAAAGGATAGAGACCTATCCGAGATAAAGAAAAAAAGAAAAAAATGCGAATGCTTTCCACTGGACAGTGTTTTCTAGTGAATTATGAAAGAGTTCTGTTTCCCCACGTCCTTAGCTTCTACCTATAGATCCCGTAACAGATATAGCCCTCAACCTCAAATAAGTTTAGAAAAATTACCTGTATTTAAATATTTAACACCGACAGCACGAGCGATACATTAACAAACTAGATAATGATCAAACGATTATTGGGTTTTTATTAATTAAATATCTACACATATAGGGTTGGTAGTGGTTAGAACGTGATGATGGTAAAGACGATTCACACAAAACACACAAATGAGATATTAATATTGTAGTTAATTAAATAGGAGAATGAGCTTGTGTAAAGCGAAATGATGATGATGTGAAATGATTCGTGTTACCAAAATGGTGAGTAATCTACAAAGTCCATGTGTCTCTAAATGCTTCTCCCGGGTAGGATGGTTCACATGTATACATAGAATGTCCCAGGTAGGTATAAGTTATGTCGAGTGGGGTATCTCTAAGTCGAGGACGTTCTGATGAAAACTTTTGTACTGAGAACGTTGACGATATATATAGTCCTTCCCTGTTTGATAATATTTCTATAGTGTTGATCAACAGGTAACAGTTGTCATTTGAAAAATGTCGGTTGTCTAATCTCCGAAGGGTACTGGCCAGACTGGATATCTTCCCGAAATGTTCTTGATATGTAGACTCATTATCTTTAGTATGTAATCGTGATTCATAAAATATACTTTGGAGTCTGCTTCATAGAATGCGCTTAAGAGTGTGTTGCACTTGGTATAAATATGAGATTCAACTTTTGAGCTCTTTAGCTTGACTTCAGATAGTACGCTTCCGATGGAGCTGAACTTGATATGAGTAATCAACTGTGAGCTTTAGCTTCACTCCTGTAGTAAGCTTTCGAGAGATTTTAACTTGATTTAAATATGGATTGAAAGTGTGCGCACGTGATATAAGGTGACGGAAATGCTGCGTCCACCGTTTTAATCGTGGGCGAGAAATATTCCTTTTTAATTGAGGAATGAATGATGTCCTATGCCGAATTCTGCTAGCCAAATGTCCGTTTTGAAAACTTATTTCTGGTTAGCGTTTGGACTCAGACTTCTGATGGACTGAAGACACACAAAAGTCTTCGTAAGTTTTCACACTTAATATCACTGGTTGACTTTCATTTATTCTACATCTCAATCTTGATCTCTATGAGATTCCCCTTGTGACCTAAGCCAACTGTTAGCATTCTGTGAGAACAAATGCACGAACACAGTCCCATCCGACATTCCATATATGACAGTTAATGAAGTGTATAACTATCTTCTAGGCCTTAAAGAGAACAACTCATCAGGACTTGATGGAATCAGTAATCGAATATTGCGCTCTGCTGCGCCAGTTATTAGTGATTCACTAACATACATATACAATCTATGTATTGCAAAGAGTTACTTCCCGTTGCACTTTAAAGTCGCTAAGGTATATCCTCTTTTCAAACCTGGTTCCTCTGATACTCGTAACCTTGGTAACTATAGGCCAGTCTCTCTAATATCATCGCTATCCAAACCACTGGAAAAACACATTCATAAAATAACACTACAACACCTAGTTAACAACGACTTGCTAATTAATAGTCAATCGGGGTTTAGGCCTAAACATTCATGTCACACTGCTCTAACTAAGATGATAGACAACTGGCACCTAAGTATTAACAACGATAACATGTGTGGGGCAGTCTTTGCAGACTTTAAAAAAGCATTTGATATGATCTTCTTCTTCTTCTTCCATCCTTAGCCATCAACCGGCAAAGCAGTATGTGGCCAGTACGCCTAGTGGCGTCTTAGGGCAACAACAAATTGATCAATCTATCGCTGTTTCCACCACGCCTAGTGGCGTCTTTGTGGAACAAAAACAGACCAAACAATCTATCATTGTTTCCGTAATCAGATTATTTGATATGATAGATCACGCTATTTTAATTAGAAAACTAGAAACATCAAAAATAAACTTTTAACTGATGACAATGATTACATCATTCCTGTCAGACAGAAAACATGTAGTTTCTTACAATAACTCATATTCTAGCCCAGCAGTAATAAATACAGGCGTTCCTCAGGGTTCTATACTTGGTCCTCTACTTTTTACTATATACATTAATGACCTTCCTCTTCACATCAAGCACTCATCCTGCGATCTGTTTGCGGACGACTGTACTGTTTACAAGAGTGATAACAGTTGTAAAACACTCGAACAATCGTTACAAAAGGATGCAGATAATCTGATTAAGTGGAGCAACGGTAATCGCATACTAATAAATATCATTAAAACGAAATGCATGTTAATATCAACTAGACAAAAATTACAAAATTCAGAGAAAACAACACTTCAGATCTACATTGGTATCTCACTAATTGAAAACGTTAATGAACATAAAACTCTAGGTATAATCGTTGACCAGCATCTAAACTGGAACTCACATGTGCATGCACTGACCAAGCAAACGGCACATAAAGTTTACCAGTTAGCTAAAATCAAACATTTCCTAGATTGTTCTATATATCTCACATACAAGCAAACCTTGACTATTGCTCCACAATCTGGGATGGTTGCTCAATGTCCAACACAAAGAGACTCCGTTCACTACAAAAGCGTGCGGTGCGTCTAGTCTCTGACAACTGCCTAACTCAGTGTGTAGATTTCTTTAAAAACCTCCGAATACTGCCCTTAAGAAAGCGCCTTCTGTTTAACAAAGCTAAATTTGTTCACAAAATCCTGTCACACAATGCTCCAGCACATCTGTGGCCAATGTTCAATTACAATGAAAGAAGCAGTCTACGCTTTAACAGATTGCAAGTGCCCAAGCCTAGGCTTGACTTATTCAAGAAACGCTTAGTGTACTCTGCCGCTCATCTTTGGAATTGTCTTCCACACAACCTAAGAAACAACCTCAGTCCCTATTCATACAATAATAGACTTTTTGAATAATTTCTGAATTCTGATTACATGCCCCTCCCCCTAATCGGATTATCTTTTCTTATAACATCAACTGTAGGTTCTAATGACGATGTTTGTACTTTTCAACATATGTTATGTCAAGCTTATAAGTAATTAATGTTAATATGAGTGTGTTATATTATTATTTTACTTTACGTTGAATTTCTTGAAATTGATATGTAACATGCAGATGAGAATAAATGAATTCAGTATGAAAGGTGAGCGAAAGGAAGGGCAAAGTGTTAGACGCGCCTGCGTGCCCAATTCTCAACCCTTTGAAAAAAAAGTTCGTTCGTTGAGATCGATTCTAATGATGTTAAATATATTGTGAATGAGAGTGTTTGCGCATGGAAGACTGTGATGATGATTTAACAAGCTAGATGAAGGTGAAGTATGAACTATTAATTACTTCCTATCAACCTATCATCTTAGAGGAAAATCTTCTGATTTTATTTAGTCATGTACTAGAAGAATGTAATTGAAAAACTGTCTTCCACCCATGTAGCTATGATGCTAATGGCGAAAATGATCTTACCATAACTAAGAAAAATTATGAATAGTTTTCAAAAGATACACTAACCTGTTTCCCTTCGCAAAATCCTTTAAGAACACAATACACCACAGAGATGAATTATTTATCCACACTGAATATTGAATAAGGCTATGCTTTAGGGATTTATTCTCTACACGACACTGTTGAAAACTGCACTCCTCTCTAATGAGCTGTGCATTAAAGTATATCGCTGGTTTGTCCAATGTGTCCGAGATAATCTAACTCCTCCCCTCAACCAATTACCAAGCGTGCATCTTGCAACCCAGACCTAGGATCTCTCATGTCTCCTGTCAGTCTAAAAGTGGGTTGGGCAATTCGCCACAAACTTTCGTTCGCGTGGCCTCTCGGTCTTGGTCAGATCGCCAGGTGTTTGCTGATTGGTCGGCTAGAAAAACCCACCCGTCCTCTAACTGTAACAAATCTGGCTGTCCCTTGTCTCTTGCATGTAAATGCCTGTCATTCTTCACGAGTCCTTTTGTTGTGCCGGACTATTGTATCCCATCTGGGAGCAAAGGTGGTTGTTCCGCGTCAAGGGCCTTTGATATCACGCACCCAGAGCCCATTGTTTGCGTAGCCATTGTATCGTGCGTGATGGTGACCGCGTTTTGTTTAAACAACGACTACGAGTAATCTTTTGTGTCAGCCGCGCTCTACTCAAAGTTAACAATAGTCCAAAGAAATTTTACCATGTCCAGGTGACGGTGTTTGATTTTGATGACACCAGATGTGTTTCCCCAGATTTATCACGAGGCAATGTGGACTTCAAAAGATAATGCAAGGTGGAGGTCTAAATGAAATCACGAGTAATAAAGATTACAGTTTAAAGTCCAGTCGTGATTAGAGATTACTAGAACAAAGATGATAGAGCAAATGTGGGATGAAAGGGTACAGGGTGGGAGAAAATAAAATAAGAAAGATGTAGGAAAAGATTGGGCGATAAGGTTTTGGCGCTCGTTTACCACAACAATAAAAAACCAGAAGCTGGAACAGACAGACAAATTTACATACTTAGGATGCATAGTAACACCAGAAGACGGAACAAGCAAAGACATCAACAACAGAAAGAATAAAGCGAGAAGAGCCTTTACTAGTCTAAACAGCATCTCGAAGTACCGAACAAACACCAAATTAAGATTATTTGAGTGCTCATGGGTTAATATGTCCCCATGTCTTTGCAGGCTACTGCGCTACTTCTGCCGACTCAATGAGGCTCATATGGTGTGTTACTTAGCGGCAATAAGTGAAAGAGAGGCAGTTCTTTTTTTTTTTTAATTAAGGTGTTTGCTACTTTTCTTTGTAGCACGCCCCTTTCAACCATCTACCATACACACGGAGCTGTTTGTTATACCAGGACGTGTTTCCTTTATTGTAATACGTTTTTATTTGTATTTATTTTATACTATATTATCTCTAGTAGGTATTTTTCCTTTTGTAGTTATATTTCAATATGGTTTTATTATCCAAAATATGATATTGTCTAAACTGGCATGATTTTAATTTTCACTGGAGGGTTATTTGGTCAATCCGTATGTATCTGGGGGGAGTCTTTCACCAGTGTAGACCCTTGGCTCGTATCCTTGTGTATTTAATTTTATATGTTAGCTTTTGTTTTTGTAATATAGTGTTTTATTAACTTTTGTATTTCTGATAGAGAGGCAGTTCGCTCATAAGCAGGGCGTTTTGTACTCCGCGATGACCATATTATTCAAGGCGTAGAAGTCTCCGGTGTTTCGCGTCTTTCCTGTGACGACTCTCTGATGTATCTTGAGTGGTCTGCGTTACAAATTGCTTCGGTGTAATCTTGAACATGGTTTCTGAGCGTTGACAAAACCGAGTCGATGTAAATTCAGTAGCGCTTGTGTTGAGGGAAAACACAAATATGAACTTCAGGCGTTATTATGGCCTAGTCACGTATGGCATTGTCGGCAGGATGGTGAAGTTGGATTGTTGTTCTGTGCTATTGGCTTGTGGCCACTTCTCACTCATACCAGACCCGTGCGTATGAGAGTAAAAGAAAAAGATATAGGAGGAAAATAAATAGACATCAGAGGAAAAAAATAGAGATATGAGAGGGGCAAAAATAGAGATATGAGATGAGCGAAAATAGAAAAATGAGATGAGAAAAAACAGAAAAATGAGAGGGGAAAAAACAACGATTAATAATGGCAATATGGTTGATAGGAACGAACGAACAAACTTTATTTTCAAGGGTTGAGAATTGGGCACGCAGGCCCGTCTGACAAGGCAGGTGTTCTAGAATCTCCAAGATAAGAGAGGTAGAAGACGTTCAACAAACAAACACACACACGGAGAAGGAAACTCAAGCCAACCGGACATTTCATAAAATAAAAACTTGTTTCATGGCTTTGTTGACGGCCTATGTTCATTTTGGAGCTTTGTAGTGAAGTGAATCCGTATGACAACACGCTCAAATTCCCCGCTCAAACCTAACTAGCTGTCGTATTTTTAAATCTATAAATAACTGCAGTATTTGAAATTTTTCTGAGGGGCCAGTCAAATTTACCGCCAACAATTTATCTAGTGTATTTGAATTTTTATAGGAAACAAGTAAACAGTTACCGCCCACACCAAAAATGATCGAAGAGCATAGTACAAAATTTAACAACCAATCAAATCGTTTCCATTTCTTGTTGTGGTAAGAAAATTTTGGTTGACGGGGAAATAATGCCTATTTTGTGTTTTTCACCGAACGTAGATAATTTATTTCTTAATAACTAAAGATAATTAAAATAAAAGGGATATCTCAAATTATAGCGCTGATATTGCTTAACATATAAATATAAAGATTCCCCCATAAAAACATTTTTATGGTAGTAGAAAATTTAATTTAGTGAGATTCTCACATCAGGGTAAGGCCCAATTTAATTACTAAAAAATTACCGAGATGGAAATGCAAAGGAATAACTAAAGGAAGACTATATAGAACGATATAGAAAAATTGACCGTTTAATTATCACTTTTCATAATTAAAATCGGTCCACAAATAACTATGATATAAAATTTTCAAATTTAGTCAGATCATACAGACACACTTAGAATCGTATAAATACTAGAATCAAAAATTAACTTTTTGACTTTCTCTCTGATTGGCCGGGTGTATTGCTATAAATAGTAACAAACTTTTGTAGTTTTCCGCCATTGAAATCATAAAAATCACACTGAGCTGACGTATACAAAAAGACTGTAGACCAAGCCTTTGCCGGTTGGACTGGTAGAGCGGACTAAGAACCCTTTTACTTCCAGTCAGCTTGAGTGTGTGTGAACTTATTTACCTGAGGGTAAGATAGATAATTTTATTTGCATACTTTGTTAAATAATTGACCTGTAAAGTAAACAGGCTATGTGTGCCATATTTATTCGAAAGTGTGACTGCCGGCGGGATGTGTTGTGTCACGCTGACCATAGTAGGAATGTGTAGTAAGCAGACTTGTTCGAATTCATTAATCATTGAATAAAGTAAATACATTCCCCTAGACCCGTAGCTAAATCATTTGGGATCAGTAGAGGTAGCGGTTAGGGACTCAGAGATCATCATCATCTACTCTGAGAACTTACATAGCTTGACCCCATCTTGATTGTCTATACACCTTGCTCTTTTCAGAGAAGGGGGTATGTCGTAAATTTATTTTGAGAGAAAAGAGTCGTAGAAATAGTGGTCCGGTTTAGAGTGGAAAATGATGATGGAAAGCTCAGTGATAGAAAATGTAGATATTAAATAGTTGCTTCACAGCGTGCTGGAGGAGAGTAAAGACAGACTTATTTACGACAAATCGCTTCTCTCAATCTTCTCTTCCGCTCTCCTGGTCAAACAATTATTTGCCAGTTTTCCAGACTCGCATCTGCGCGCACACCGATTTGGTGTTTTTCACACACACAGACGATGTAGATACAAACTATATTAAACGAATAGGGGAAAAGTTGGGCTTTGGGTATATCCAACACAGTCCGATTTAAATTTATGATGTTTATTTACCGTAAAGATCAAATCACAAAAAAACAATATCAAGTGTTACATAAATTTATCATAAGTACAGAAAAAAAATGCAATTATCAAGGTAGGGAGGGGGTGAAGAAGACTGGTATCGACTAAGCCCTTCCCGCTTGTATTAGACAAAGATAAACCCAGTCTCAAGATAGATAGTTATCAGGAGCATAGGTAATGTATCCCAACAGTGAATTTAATTACTCTGAAAGAGGTGTTACAATATTAGTTATGGTGGTACACAAAAATTACTGTTATCCCAATGGTGTCTTCCCTTTACTAAGCAAAGAAAAAAAAAGGGGGGGGGGATGAAACAAAGCTAACAAATTATCCCACTAAAGGAACAATGCCGGGTATACAGAAAACGTATTACCCGGTAGGCAAGTTAACAAATGGTTTGTTGCAAATAAAATTAAATCTCCTGTCATTCATACACACTGTGCGGATCCACACTCATATACACCACACACTTACCGAGTTGCAGCATCAGACAATCCCTTAGAATGATAAACACAATAATTAACTCTTGACGTATGACAACTGTCTAGTCCTTCTATGTCCCGCCCCAGATAATGCGAGGATTCACTGAGCGCAAACATTCCCGCTTATCGCCGGACTTGAAGTTCTAAGAGTTCTTGTGTTTTATTATAAAGAAACGAGTCTATGGGATGGCACTGACGCGGTTCGACATAGGGGTGAAAAATGAGGTGATGGTATAATCCTTCACTGCGTGATGATAGCCACTGACCGGGAAAGTTTTTAATCCAGTGAGGAAAAACTAGGCTCGGTCACATTCAGGTAAATCGGTAATCTCTCACAATAGAGCAGTATATAAACTATCGCTACTGGCACTGTTCATCTTCCAGTTTATCTTACAGATTTAATTTGATGATAATAATCAAATGTTCTTGGGTTGGCTTTCTTTCATGTAATTATGCTAGCCAGGCCGTACCGGACCACCACAAGATTTACTTTAAAAAAATGTCTCATCAAATTGTCTGGAAGTTTAAGAACCGAGTATGGAAACTCTGAAAGATTTCGTTATTGCTGGGATTGCAAAAGGTGATCAATCTAGAGAAAAAGATAGAAAACCCATAACAACATAATCATACTTTAAAACAAATAATCTTCTAAGCGCGCGATAAATTTCCCGTTAAGCCTATAATACACTCAAGTATTTAATTATGTATTTAATAAACACTGCGCGAGTTCTAGTGGTTAAATCATACATCTATAAAAATAGTACTTAACTGAATTTATTAATTGTAAATTCCTTCGCGACTTTAAAAGTTAATTTAAGCATCTATTATCTTTTGAAATAATATAATAGATAGATCATTATATTTACAACTGGAACTATTGAGACGGTTTAATTTAATAGGTTTAAATTAACACAAAATCCAATGAAATATAATGAATGAACTAGACCACTGATCACTTTACACAATATATATATATTACCGCTTTGCACAGAAATAGAATTCACTGCAAATAAAATGAAAATCCATGGGATAATCTAGCAAGATTTCAAATATCGCTAGTGCTACTATCAAGTTCTGGCCAGCGAATGATGAAGTGTCTATTCTAAGTGATCTATTTATCTAAAATGGAATGTAAGTTGAGTGGGACATGATAAACTTGACAGCTTATTTGATCTCACGAACTTTTGGGGATCTGACCGCCAAATCAAGAGAAGAAGCCGCCCCCTGGTCTTCGTATCTCCGTTCGCTGCTGCCCGTTTCGGCTTTCCCCCGTTCGCTCGGTTGCGATTGACACCGAGACGCGAAATTAGCGGCAAGCAACTGCGTCTCGTATCAGGGACCACCACTGTCTTTGATAACGCCGATAGTCTCCCCTAAAATCCCTCAGTCTGTCTCTTTGATCTCGTGCCGCGTACTAAATGAGTCCCGGTGGAATGAGTTCTGGCAAACGAAAAGTTACAACAAATGTTCAGGGGTTCTAATGTTATGAAAAGCTAAAAGTCCCTTTAAATCATCCATCATATCAGGGAGAATTCACTTGTCAAACTAGACGTACGTCACAATCGTCCCCACTTTTAGACATGAAACCATTTTTCATGTTTCATTTTTTGACAATGGAGGTGACCTGATTGGTGATTTTAGGATGAGTGGTATCTTCAGTTTGCTCTTCTTCCTCTGTAGACCAGTTTCTACTCAGGAAATCAGCCCCGACATTCTGTCTTCCCGGAATATATTCCACTTTGAAAGAATAAACGCTTAAAAGGAGGGCCCAACGCATGATCCTAGCGTTAAATTCTTTATTGGCACCAAGAAATGCTAACGGAGCGTGGTCTGTTTGCACCGTGAAAGATGTACCATAAAGAAACTCATGATGGCGTCTGATACCGTCAATCAGAGCAAGACATTCCCTTTCAACTACGCTGTAGTTCCGTTCCGCTTTATTTAATTTCCGACTGCCATAGGCAACTGGAAATAGCATGTTCAGGTCACTGTCATCGGCTTGAAGCAGTGTTGACCCGATGCCCTGACCTGACGCGTCGACTCTCAGTACAAAAGGTTTCTTGAGGTCAGGCAACCTCAAAATGGGGTATGCAGACAACTGTCCTTTCAAAGTGCTATACGCGTGTTCGCACTTTTGATCCCATATGACCTTATCATGACAACCTTTCTTTGTGAGGTCAGTCAGAGGTGCCGTCAGTCCGTTGAAGTTCTGGATGTACTTCTGATAGTATGCACATAGCGATATGAAGGAACGTACGTCTTTCTTCGTTCGGGGTCTTTTTGCTGCCATTATTTTCTCCACGTTCTTATTAATAGGCCAACTGCATCCGTGAGAAATAGTGTGCCCCAGGAAGTCTAACTGTTCAAACCCGATGAGACATTTGCTAGGTCTGGCTGTGAGACCCGTTTCCTGTAGTCTCCTGAGGAGCATAGCAACCGTAGCAATATGTTCTTCATAGGTTTCCGATGCAATTAAGATGTCATCCATGAAATTATGGATATTGGAACTTTGCAAAGGTTGTAGAAGCTTCCTCATCATCCTGGTGAACACTCCTGGTGCGTTATGCAAACCGAACGGCATCACGTTAAATGTGTAATGTCCTTCACTAGTGCTGAAAGCTAACAAAGGTTTAATTTCCTCCTTGACTGGTATTTGATAATAATCTTTGCTGAGGTCAATCTTGGAGAAGATCTTTGCTTTGCTGAGCTTGGTGAACAACTCAGAAACAGTTTGGAGAGGTTCGGGCTGGAATTCCGTTACCGCGTTTAGCAACCTGTAATCAATGCACAGCCGAACTTCCTTATTGGGCTTCTGCAACAGCACTACACTCGAGCTGTAAGGAGATGTAGACTCACTGATAATTCCTGCCTGACGCAGCTTGTCTATTTCTCCGCGAAGTGCATCAGCTTTAGCGTACGGGATGGGGTAAACTCTGGTTTGAACAGGGGTCTCGTTTGTTAATTTCATATCAAATTCAATGAGATTTGTTCGACCAGGTACATCCGTTAAGACTGCACTGTACTGTTTTAGTAGAGCCCTGGTTTCTGTTTGTTGTTCTGGTGAGAGATTGTCGCCGAACTTGACATCTTTAAAGGATTCTGTGGGTTGCAATGGATACTCCATGCAACCATCATCATCTTCCTCGTCTTCCGTTGCTATGGCGACAGCCAGGAGATGCTCGGAGGATGGTACCGGTCTTTCCAAATATTTCTTTAGCAGATTTATGTGGAAGACCTTCTCCTTTCCTTTGATGGAGATCTTGTAGTTGGTACGTGAGATCTTTTTAAGGACGGTAAACGGTCCTTGCCATCCGATGCGAAGTTTATTGCTTCCGGTTGGAAGTAGCAATAGGACTTTCTCCCCTGGTTGTAGTTCTCTCTCTTTTGCAGCTTTGTTGTATCTTTTAGTAATTTTAGCGCGGGCTTTCTTAAGGTTGGTAGTAGCTAGATCCCATCCTAGCTTTAGCCTTTCCTTAAGCTCAGATACATACTTGCTTGCAGAGACGACTGTCTCGTCAGCCTTCTGGTCTGTCAGGGACCGAAGTAAGGCTTCTAGTGGCCCCTTAATAGGTCTGCCAAATAAAAGTGTAGCTGGCGCAAAACCCGTAGACGCTTGGGGTACCTCTCGGTAGGCGAATAAGGCAGCCGATATATATTGGTCCCAGTCTTCCGGTTTCTCCTGACCCAGCTTACGTAACATCATGGTGAGGGTACCGTTAAAACGTTCCACGAGCCCATTTCCGGCCGGATGGTAGGGACTTGTGTGGATATGTTTGGCCCTCAAGATCTTAAAGATCTCCATTAACAGGCTACGGAATTGAGATCCATTGTCCGTCAAAACTTGTTGAGGGAATCCCAACCGTGTAAAAATTTGCACAAGGGCTTCTGCGACATGCTTGGAATTAGTGCATGGTAGCGGTACGGCTTCGGCCCACATAGTGCAAGTGTCAACTAAGATCAGGATGAACCTGTTCCTTCTTTTGGTCTTTTCCAGAGGACCAATAATGTCGACAGCAACCCGTTCAAATGGAGTCCCTACTATTGGCATTTGCCCCATAGGTACTGGGGGGTGTCAAGTGCTTGGGTGCTACCCGTTGGCACTGGGCGCAGGATTTCACATACCTGACAATGTCAGAGTTCATTCCTGGCCACCAATAGTGGTTTTTTATTCGCTGAATAGTGGCGTTTTGTCCCATATGTCCGCTAAAGGGAAGAGAGTGCCCCATTTCTAAGATCTGGTTTCTGTACTGCGTCGGTACTAGGAGCTGGTTATTCCCCGTGTCCGGGTTGCCCGTTCTACGATACAATACACCATCCTTAGAAAAGATGTCTCCATTGTGTCTGGGGTCCTTAGCCATGGGCAGTTTTTTAAAGCAGGGCGCCAGAGTAGGGTCCTTTTGTTGCGCCTCCTTCAGTTCATTCGGCAACAAGTTTGGCGCAGGCTCCCTCTCCTTCTTGGCTTGCCCTCTTGTGGTTACCGCTGCCACAATCGGCTCCTTAGGTCTCCCAATGAACACATATCTACATCCCAGGATAACTGGGTAGATCGGATCATCCATTATGGCCGCTTTAATAACTCCTCTGACAAAGTCAGAGTGTATTTCTACCAGTGCGATAGGAAGCGTCCTGGGTGCGTCACTCCTGAAAACTCCACTAAGTTTGACGGTTTCCTCTGTCTCCTGACCGGGTTTGACTAGGTGTCTAGCAACAATACAACTAAAACTTAATCCAGTGTGAAAGAGACAAGTAGTTGAGGTACCATTCAAAATTACAGTTCCTCGAGTTGAGGGTCGGTCCCCCTCAGGTTGAGAATCACTGACGTTGACTCTACCTTTCGAGGCTGTATGCAAACATCCAATGCGGTTTGCACCGGTTTGTTTGCCCTGATCAGACGTTCCTGGTGTAGGGGTCTTCCCTTTTCCTTGACCTTGGTGGCCGCGCTGCCACGTAGGCTTGTTGGGTTGATCAGAATTGTTGTTGGGGGGGTATCGGGTTTTGTAGAATTTCGATTTTTCCTGGGGAGGTTTCTAGGTATTGTTATCTCGTTGGTTATAATGTTGAGAGGAAGTGGAAGAATAGGATGCCTGCTCTAGATTCTGTTTACGAGATGGCTCATCTGTGGGTTTACGTTTAGTGCTGGGAAGTTCGGCCATTGCATTGCTATAGCGTTCGGCTTTATTGAGTATGTCTTCAAGCCTGACTGCCCCCTGTTCAGCCAAAAATCTACGAGTTTCATTCGACAAAGTGGATTTTATCTGCTCCACAAGAACAAGTTCGAGGAGTCCCTCATATGAAAGAGGTAGGTCAGATAATTCAATGCACTTTGTCAGATAACCCGTGAGACGTGAAGAGAACTGGGGAAATGTTTCCGTGCTCTCTTTTCGGCTGTTTCTGAACAACTGCAGAAACTTTCGGGCAGTCATCTCAAACTGCTGTAGTAAGGCCTTCTTCAACAGGTCATAATCATGTTGATTCGGTCCCAGCTTTGTGTACACGTCATAAGCATTGCCTTTCAGTGACGTTGAAAGTTTGAGCGCCCAGCGGGTACTCTCTAACCCATAAAGATTCGCGAGTCTCTCGAATTTTTCTAGGTAGCTGTCAATTTTTTCGTTAGGGCTAGGAAAAGATTCTAAAGAAAACGACATAGCAGTTAATTGGACAGACTGAGTGCTGGAGAGATCCATTGTTTGAGACTGGGGCGAAGACGGCTCTCCGTTATTTGAAGTAGAGGCACTCCGACTCTCCAAAGCCTTGAGCGCTAATTCATGCTGTCTCTCCTTGTCTCTCTCTTCGCATTGTCTCTCCTTCTGTCTTTCCCTGCGGGCGTCCATCTCTGCCTCAATTTTCTTAACGTCCAATTGACGATCGTCCGCTTCTTTCTTCCTAGCTTCTGCCCTCTCTTCCTCCGCGTCATACCTTTGAAGTTCCTGGTTGATAAACAGATTCGCAGCTTCTGTGTCTAGTCCTGAGTCCTTGGCCTCTTGCCTCAAAAGGGATCTTATCCTAATTCTCTCTGCCATTGTCAAAGAACTGGATGCTTCTAAGACTAGAGAATAGTAAGATGGAACAAGAAGGGGAAAACTCAAAGCCGCTACGAAAAAAACCAAAGTAAAAAAAATTTTTACTTGAGTTACCTCCTACCTGTACTGTGCAAACTTATCGCTGCTATTATCTGGCAATTAAGGCTCTAAACGCAAGCGACTATGCCACTAAATGGTAAGTTACACTGGAAAAGAATCTACTTTTACTAACAGTAGAGAAAAATTTATATTAAAACAATTTAAAAGGAAAAAAAAAATTCCCCTAAATTTTAAATCTCTGACAACAAACTCCGTCCCTAAAGTCAATTATTGAGATGAGACGTTGTTAACTTAATTTTTAAAAATCAGAACAATCCGTCTTTAGCTAAGCTCAACTCTTTTTAACTTCAAAAACCTTAGTGACTGTAAAACAATCACGCAATCCCAGCAACTCTTATAAAGAAAGAAATTGAATTATCTCCGCCAGAGGATAATTAAAATAGCAAATATTGTTGTTTATCTGTACTTTCTACTGCTGTGGAGAAAAACAACCTGTAAATATGCTGTGTGGACAACCCAAATACTTAAAGAACGTTTGTCTAGGGGTGTAATTATTTATTTATTTCCCTAATTCACAAAGACAAATCATTCACACTCTACCTAGTTAGACCCAGACTAAATCAGACTCAAAATATCTTTAACCCGGCTATACGATTGCCTCAAATGTAGCTCAAGATCCCAGAACCAGCCCACAAATATGTGTGCATCAAATGTATCTCAAAATAATCCCGGCGAGCCAGCCAAATATTGTCGTAAATTTATTTTGAGAGAAAAGAGTCGTAGAAATAGTGGTCCGGTTTAGAGTGGAAAATGATGATGGAAAGCTCAGTGATAGAAAATGTAGATATTAAATAGTAGCTTCACAGCGTGCTGGAGGAGAGTAAAGACAGACTTATTTACGACAAATCGCTTCTCTCAATCTTCTCTTCCGCTCTCCTGGTCAAACAATTATTTGCCAGTTTTCCAGACTCGCATCTGCGCGCACACCGATTTGGTGTTTTTCACACACACAGACGATGTAGATACAAACTATATTAAACGAATAGGGGAAAAGTTGGGCTTTGGGTATAGCCAACACAGTCCGATTTAAGTTTATGATGTTTATTTACCGTAAAGATCAAATCACAAAAAAACAATATCAAGTGTTACATAAATTTATCATAAGTACAGAAAAAAATGCAATTATCAAGGTAGGGAGGGGGTGAAGAAGATTGGTATCGACTAAGCCCTTCCCGCTTGTATTAGACAAAGATAAACCCAGTCTCAAGATAGATAGTTATCAGGAGCATAGGTAATGTAACCCAACAGTGAATTTAATTACTCTGAAAGTGGTGTTACAATATTAGTTATGGTGGTAGACAAAAATTACTGTTATCCCAATGGTGTCTTCCCTTTACTAAGCAAAGAAAAAAAAGGGGGGGATGAAACAGAGTTAACAAATTATCCCACTAAAGGAACAATGCCGGGTATACAGAAAACGTATTACCCGGTAGGCAAGTTAACAAATGGTTTGTTGCAAAAAAAATTAAATCTCCTGTCATTCATACACACTGTGCGGATCCACACTCATATACACCACACACTTACCGAGTTGCAGCATCAGACAATCCCTTAGAATGATAAACACAATAATTAACTCTTGACGTATGACAACTGTCTAGTCCTTCTATGTCCCGCCCCAGATAATGCGAGGATTCACTGAGCGCAAATATTCCCGCTTATCGCCGGACTTGAAGTTCTAAGAGTTCTTGTGTTTTATTATAAAGAAACGAGTCTATGGGATGGCACTGACGCGGTTCGACATAGGGGTGAAAAATGAGGTGATGGTATAATCCTTCACTGCGTGATGATAGCCACTGACCGGGAAAGTTTTTAATCCAGTGAGGAAAAACTAGGCTCGGTCACATTCAGGTAAATCGGTAATCTCTCACAATAGAGCAGTATATAAACTATCGCTACTGGCACTGTTCATCTTCCAGTTTATCTTACAGATTTAATTTGATGATAATAATCAAATGTTCTTGGGTTGGCTTTCTTTCATGTAATTATGCTAGCCAGGCCGTACCGGACCACCACAAGATTTACTTTAAAAAAATGTCTCATCAAATTGTCTGGAAGTTTAAGAACCGAGTATGGAAACTCTGAAAGATTTCGTTATTGCTGGGATTGCAAAAGGTGATCAATCTAGAGAAAAAGATAGAAAACCCATAACAACATAATCATACTTTAAAACAAATAATCTTCTAAGCGCGCGATAAATTTCCCGTTAAGCCTATAATACACTCAAGTATTTAATTATGTATTTAATAAACACTGCGCGAGTTCTAGTGGTTAAATCACACATCTATAAAACTAGGACTTAACTGAATTTATTAATTGTAAATTCCTTCGCGACTTTAAAAGTTAATTTAAGCATCTATTATCTTTTGAAATAATATAATAGATAGATCATTATATTTACAACTGGAACTATTGAGACGGTTTAATTTAATAGGTTTAAATTAACACAAAATCCAATGAAATATAATGAATGAACTAGACCACTGATCACTTTACACAATATATATATATATATATTACCGCTTTGCACAGAAATAGAATTCACTGCAAATAAAATGAAAATCCATGGGATAATCTAGCAAGATTTCAAATATCGCTAGTGCTACTATCAAGTTCTGGCCAGCGAATGATGAAGTGTCTATTCTAAGTGATCTATTTATCTAAAATGGAATGTAAGTTGAGTGGGACATGATAAACTTGACAGCTTATTTGATCTCACGAACTTTTGGGGATCTGACCGCCAAATCAAGAGAAGAAGCCGCCCCCTGGTCTTCGTATCTCCGTTCGCTGCTGCCCGTTTCGGCTTTCCCCCGTTCGCTCGGTTGCGATTGACACCGAGACGCGAAATTAGCGGCAAGCAACTGCGTCTCGTATCAGGGACCACCACTGTCTTTGATAACGCCGATAGTCTCCCCTAAAATCCCTCAGTCTGTCTCTTTGATCTCGTGCTGCGTACTAAATGAGTCCCGGTGGAATGAGTTCTGGCAAACGAAAAGTTACAACAAATGTTCAGGGGTTCTAATGTTATGAAAAGCTAAAAGTCCTTTTAAATCATCCATCATATCAGGGAGAATTCACTTGTCAAACTAGACGTACGTCACAGGGTATTACTTATAAGACCAGTCTCTTATCTGGCACTATCCTGGTATCCTCTGATACACTTATTTGTCCAGGATAGCCAATACATTTAGTAACATCAAAACCTCTTATGACAAGCTTAAGGGTAAAGAACGAATGAACGTAAATAGGACGCATGATCTGGGAAACTTGTTGACAGCAGGGAATATCGGAAACCAAAGAAGCAAATGAAAAAGATATGGAAGATGCTTTACCTCATGATCATGTAACTGAAAATACACCGAGTCTCAGATGTGCTTGAAAAAATTGTTTAAAAAATCAGTAACATGTGGAAGAAATGAATGATCACGCCACATATGATGATTTTCTGTTATCATCAGCGTTTTGTGTAAGGTTTGGATTTAAAAAAGAAAATGTGTATTCTAAATATACTTGTAATCATTATAAAGTCCGTCTGCTTCATCGTATTGGTCCCCAGAGCTCTTCTGTACGTATAATAACATTGAGTCTAGTTCAGATCTTGCGCGGCATATAATGAATTGGCTTTGTTGATATAATTGTGTTAGTATCCAGATCTCCCAGTGTCCATTTATCTTTTCGTCTACATATCGGCCTACTATCTTGTCTTTACATATTTGTATGGATTCATTTCGGTTCCCTGTGGAATATACGCCTTCAACAAGTTGACGTCAAGCCTTGCTATCATGTACCATCCGTTTTCTGCCATTCAGCATTTTCTACATCTCTTTTTCAGTAAAGTTAAAGGTAGTCTCATAGCAGCAACTGCCTCAGCGGAGTGAAGTTTTAGAGTTTTTTTTATGTGCAGGGTTGACCAGTTCCCTTCCTTGCTGCCTTTACCTTTCTTAACTAAAGAGCAAAGTCAGACACCCATTTACAGCTGGGTGGACTGGAACGTGGCGTCCCGTGTTTCGAACACAGTACCTTTGACGACAGAGGCCAGCATTCTGACCGATCTAATAATCGGATGTTCATCTGTTCTGTATATCTTCACTATCCTTTTCCGCATATTTTATTTGCGTTTCCCTCGATTTCATTTACCTTGGGAATTCTAGACTAAGACCCCACCTTGTGATGCTATTAACTTGATTTGATCTACACAATGAAAGCTTCTTTTGTCTTTCATTTCCTGTTTGTTGTGTGTGTGTGTGTGTGTGTGTGTGTGTGTGTGTGGGGGGGGGGGGGGGGGAAGGGAGAAATCAGGAAAAAAAAAACATTTATTTTAAAATATAGACCATGGCAAAAATCAGAAATCAATAGGAAAATTTTGAAAGATGCAGAGTAATGTTTGGTTAAAGACATTATTTAATATTTAAACTGGGGAATTAATGTTTAGTTGACAAAAATAACGCAATTGTCCTCTTTTCACACAACATGCCTAAGAAAGATTCACCGAATCTTTTCGCCGAATACCATCACCAACCAAGATCTGCTTACTCGGAGCAAGCAAGAGGACATGGACACCATTATAGCTGGCAGACGCTGGAGCTGGGTTGGCCATGTCCTCAGAAGAGACCCCAATGCCATCACAAGAACAGCTATGCTTTGGACCCCTGAAGGAAAACGAAAGAGAGGCCGACCAAAAACAATCTGGCGGAGGACTGTGGAGGCTGAGATGCAAAGAATGAACCAGAGTTGGGGCACTGTACGAAGGATGGCCACCGACCGAGCAAAGTGGAATCAATTTGTTGTTGCCCTACAAGACGCCACTAGGCGTGATGGCCACTGACTGCTTTGACGGTCGGCGGCTAAGGATCAAAGAAGAAGAAGATGACAAAAATAATGTGTGGGAAGGTTAAAGACAAACTGGCTGAAGAACGAAACAGATAAAAGTGGTCAGGAGATTTCGAGAGGTGGGTAGAAAGTAACTTATCTGAGTGTACACTGGTCATCTTGTCATTCCATTTTGATTGTGACGTTCTGCGCTAGCACCCATTTATGAAAGTCTGTATCTGTCTGTAATATCATTGTTGTTATTCCCCGTGTGTCAGAGCCAAAGACTTAGTAACATCTCCTCCCAGTACTGAGACACAGTTAAGTCCCCGATGTCATTTATCGGTGCAGAGTTGAGAGAGATGGCTGAGCATCACAATCCCCCCTGTGTTGCAGCATGATGAGAACCCAGAATTGCACACTGAGCTTGGGGGGAATCACTTGGGCACCAGACTTAATACTGGCTCTTGACTGGATGGCCGCATGCAGGAGATTTCTACAATGGGGGGTTGGCAGGTGGTGGGTATCTGGAAGTGGCTCTGTGCAGGACGTGAGGATTCCTTGGGTGAGCCCAGAACCAGAGCACAGCATTGTGCAAGCTCTGCATAGTTGGAGAGCCCCCTGGATGACGGGGAATGCACAGTGTGCTACCCCACCTGTCCCCAACTGCTAACTTAGAACCAGAAGTGGGGGTCCTCTGTATGCGTGCCAGGCCAGGATAAAATGCCTGGGAAAGAGACTGGAGCTCAGAACTCCCTAACTCAAAGTTGCAGGATGGCAGGAAAGACAGGGCTATTTTGAAGATAATGCAACCATATTTTCACCATTCGAGCTCGGACGCCGCCTCGGTAAACAAGGTCCGCGCAGAGCAGTGACACCCCCAGGCTGCTTGCGAATAGTCTACTACTGGGAACATAAACAGATTAGGGATGAGCCCACTCTCCCGTTGAACAGGTGCTAAAGTCATAGATACTGGGCCAGAAGGCGCACCGGAAACCACAGTATCACGCAACTCGCTTTTTTTTTCTATGGAGAGTACACCGTCAAATAAATCTCGTACTGGTGCTCGCCCTGTGGAGCTCCACCAGGCAGGTGCAGTGCCGGGCTCTGAGCCTCGACAGAGCCCACCCTCAGCTACTGGAGGACCCTCTAGACCGTCTTGTGGAGTCAGCAGACGGCGGAGGAGAACTACTGACCAAAACAAAACAGAAAAAGAGAAACCCAGAGTGCCACTTGTCATGATGCAATGGAATGCAGAGGGAGTGAACAGCAAGCAGGCTGGATACAGCAAAAAGACAGAGCTGGAAAACATCTTGTATGAGAAGCAAGTCAGTGTTTGCTGTATCCAAGAGACTCACTTGAAAGCAGATCAAACCTTTAAAATAAGGGGATATCAATGCTTCAGATCCGACAGAAAAGATAGACGAAAAGGAGGAGTACTTACTCTTGTAAGGAAGAACATTCCTGCACACGAAAGGAAAACCTTCATGGATGGAGCAGAATATCAGCTGTTGCAGATAAATGTAGACAAGATGGAAATAGAACTCCTGAACTATTACTGTCCGAACAACAAACCCCTGAGTCTCAGCTCTATACAGGTACCAGCCACCAACTTTATAGCAGTTGGAGACTTTAATAGCCACTCCCAGAGCTGGGGCTATAACCATCTGGATCACAGAGGTGAAGAGGTTGAAACTTGGCAAGATGATCACTCCCTAATCCTAGTCAATAATGCCACAGATACTCCTACCTTCTACTCCAGAGGATGGCACACAACCTCAACACCAGATCTTGCCTTCTCCACACCAGATATAGCTGGATCTATTAGTAGAGAAGTAGGAGACCAACTAGGGGGAAGCGACCATCGCCCAATCTTTCTTACTGTCCAGAGTGCAACTCTCAGTACAGGCCCAGCCATTACAAGATGGAACTACAAAAAAAGCCAACTGGGGTTTATTCAGGCATCAGGTGAACACGCTGCTGTCTACCCTCAAGGTACAGAACAGAGACATTAATGAAGTGGTAAAAGACTTCAACAGATGCATACTACAAGCTGCAAAAGAAACCATTCCCAAAGGATGCCGGCGTAACTACATACCATACTGGTCCAGCACACTCCAAGAACGTCAGGAAGCCATGGACAGGGCTAGAAAGGACGCAGAGTCTCAGCCTTCACTTGAAACTCACAACAAATGGAAAAAGGCTGTAGCAGAGTTTCAGAGAACAAAGCTAGAAGAAAAAACGGAAAAGCTGGAGAACTAAAACGGCATCGCTGAACCTTGAGAAAGACGGCAGGAAACTTTGGAGATTAGTCAAGTCTCTAAATGAAGAGCGTTCCTCACCTAGGCAGACTATCACATTGGATGAAGGTGGCAAACTTTTCAGAGGAAAACAAGCTGCAGACTTGTTTGCTAGAAGATACAGTTCAGAAAGCAACTTACCCATTAACATAGATCATCAGAGAGAGATAAGAAAAGAAATACTGGCAACCATGGGACAGACAGATACTCCTGCCCCAATGAGGGAACCCATCACACTAGGAGAACTACAGAAGGCTATTTCCAAGCTTAAGTTTCAAAAGTCACCCGGCCCAGACAAAATCAGCAACGAAATGCTAGTAAATCTGAGCTCAGCAGCAAAGACAAAACTGCTTGAGATATTCAACCACAGCTGGTTGAAAGGAACGGTACCCCAAGTATGGAGAGAAGCCATCACAATACCCATACTAAAGAAAGGGAAATGTAAGACCGAGGCTGCAAGTTACCGGCCAATCAGTCTCACAAGCTGTGTTGGGAAGACTATGGAGCGAATAGTCAACCACAGATTGAAATGGTATTTAGAGTCTGAGCAGATCCTGGTGCCGGAACAAGCTGGATTTAGAGAATGCTACAGTATAGAAGACCAAGTTACTTACTTGTCTCAAGCAATAGAAGATGCCTTCCAGGAGAAGAAAAAGGTCCTAACGATCTGGGTCGACTTCAAGCAGGCCTTTGACAAGGTGTGGAAAGATGGCCTCATTGCAAAACTTAGGAGAAGTGGAATCCAAGGCACATGATGAAATGGATCCAGTCATACTTGCATAACAGGAGAACTAGAGTCACTCTTGACGGTCTGCAGAGCAGAAAAGTGTTGCTCCATCAGGGGGTACCTCAAGGAGGAGTAATTTCCCCAACACTCTTCCTTGTTTACATCAATGACCTGGTGAAAGATCTCCCTGCAGGAGTTAAAGCTGCCTCATATGCAGATGACCTAGTACTCTGGTGCGCTGATGAAAATGTCACCACAGCAAATTATAGAATGCAGCGGGCAGCAGACATGCTAGTGTCATGGGCAGAGAAATGGCTTATCACAATAAACACAGACAAAACCTCCACAACACTGTTCTCCCTCGCCCCCAAGGACAAATCAGCTAACATACACCTAGGGACAACCGTGATCAAGGAAGAAAGCTACCCCACCTATCTTGGGGTGACATTTGACCAAAGGCTTACATGGAATAAGCATATTGAAAACGCAGAAGGAAAGGCCCGAAGACGACTAGGCATACTCAGAAAATTAGCAGGTACCAACTGGGGAGCAAATGAACGAAATCTAAAGAAGATTTATAATGGAGTAATAAGACCACACTTAGAGTTTAGCTCAGCAGCATGGTCATCAGCTGCTAACTCACATCTGCAGTCTTTGGACAGGTGCAAAATCAAGCTCTCAGGCTCATTACAGGAGCCATGAAAACTACACCAATAACAGAGATGCAGAAGGTTGCTGGATTACAGACATTGTCCCATAGAAGAGACACAAAAACCATGATCCAGATGGAAAAGTACAACAGTATGCCAATGCACCCAATGAAGGCAAGACTAGATGATCTGGCATTGGGACGTCTAAAGCGTAGCAGCTTTGTGCATCGGGGGCAAAGACTTATAAGACAGCATCAAGAAGACCTATCCATGAAGACAACACCACTGAAGCCCACCCTATACCCTGTACCATGGGAGCAGGCCAGCAGTGCCCTCCAAATTAATACATCAGTCAGTGGTCTCACAAGTGGATGTGAGTATAATGATCTGCAAAAACGAACTGCTACATTGAGTATGATCCAAGAAAGCTATCCCGATCAATCATGGATACATGCCTATACAGATGGATCAGCAACTAATGCTGTTAGGAATGGAGGTGCCGGGATCTTTATCTCATATCCTGACAACCACTATGAGACTAGGCACATTCCCACTGGTAAATTCTGTTCCAACTATACAGCTGAGGTTCAAGCTCTAGAGCAAGCTGCAAATATGATTTATAACACCAACTCTGACTGCCACCAGGGAGTCATCCTCACAGATGCACTGTCTGTCCTGCAAGCTCTCAAGGGTGGTAAACTCCCGCATCTGAGAAATGAACTAAACAAGGTAGCTGCCAAAAAGAGAACCATACTTCAGTGGGTACCATCTCATTGTGGTGTACCCGGAAATGAAAAGGCAGATAAACTTGCAAAAAAGGGAGGAGAATGTGAACAGAAGATAATGAAGTCACATACTTTGAGAAAAAGAGAGCTATCCAGACTATCAGAAGAGAACAGAATCAACCCAAAGACGACTATCACACTCTCGACCGGCAGGGACAGATAACTATTTTTCGACTCAGGACAGGGCATAACAAACTGAATAAACACATGCACAAGCTACGATTGTCTGCTTCACCACTGTGCACATGTGGATTAAACGAACAAACTGCTGAGCATGTTCTACAGGACTGTCCTCTGTATGACCAGTTAAGAAAGATATACTGGCCGAATGACTCAACACTAAACTCAAAGCTATATGGAGTTAAAGAGGAACTTCAAACAACAGTCGAATTCATCATGAGAACTCGTCTGACGGTGTAATCATCAAAGATGCGATCGCAAGAAGAAGAAGAAGAAGAAGTAACATCTAAGTTGAAGGTTGGTCCAAGTTTACAACAATTTTCTGGTGGTTGCTAATCTTCATCATCATCCTTCTACTCCTCAAGAAGCGTAGACCTTCTACAAACGTCAGCCAAGTCTTCCTGTCCCGTGCCATCCGCTCCATTTCTTTCCATGAAACCCTTCACCATTTTAATATCTGTCTTCTCTTCTCCATGATTTTTTCGGTCTTTCCCTACGTCTTTTACCCCGAAAGAACATAAACTTCCCTGTAGTGCTTTTTTTCTGGAAATACGGAAGAGGCACGCATTACACAGAAAAGCTAAACTGGTCACCCATAAAAGAAAATACGAAATCGAGAATTAAGTAAAACTTTACTTACTTACTTACTTATTCGTTCCTCTTCTACCGTGAGGTGTAGAGGTTTGTAAGAGAGAGCGCCATACTATTATATCGGCTGTCTTCCTCCTGCTTGGTTTCACTCTAGTCCTCGGTCCTTCAAAGATTGTTAATGTTGTCCTCCCAGCGGACTTTGGGTTGTCCTGGAGGTCTGGATCCCTGGCTTTTAGTTTCCCATGCTTGTTGTGGTAGTCGATCTTCTCCCATTCTGCAGACATGGCTAAACCATCTCAGTTGGGACTGTTCTACTTGGGTCTGCAGGGGTTGGGTTTTTAGGCCTTGACGTATCGTCTGGAGGCGGACCATGTCTCCTCTTGCCACCCCAACCACCTTCCTCAGATACCTCACCTCTGAGGCCCGGATCTGGCTTCTGTGGGCTGCAGCCACCGCCCATGACTCGCATCCATACGTCAAGACCGGGACACAGGTGGAGCGGTATACAGCCATCCTCGTCCTTTTACCAACTTCTCTTTTGCTGAGGAATCCTCGATTTATAGCTTGAAAAAGTCTCTCAGGGTAGCCAACTCTTCTTTGATGCCTCCCTTCCGGTCTATGACAGCTCCAAGGTATTTAATGTGGTCGACCTGCTCCAGGACCTGTTCTCCCAGCTTAATCTGATGTCTTCTTTCCTCTCGTGATATCACCATGGCCTTTGTTTTCGAGCCGCTTATGATCACACTTCCCCCCCCCCCCAGCTCCTCCTTCCAGACTTGCAGGTTGGATTGAAGATGTGCCTCTGATTTACTAAGTAAAACACAAAGATAAATGCATGAAAATAAGATGACCCGTGAGTGGAACTATTTGGGTTGCTCTCGTGAACTGGCAGAGGACGAATATCTTTATTCCAATCAATCGATCAATCAATTAATCAATCAACTAATCAATCAATACACTTTAGCTCCTCAATGACCTTCACACCAAATACTCCTGGCGCGTGCAACCAGTTCAAGGTCTTTGCAATTCTTCCTCATTATTTTAATTAATGTCTCCAGTTGTCTTCTCCATGTTCTTTGATCTGGCCCAACTTCTCTTACCATGGGGACAGTGACGTCTTAAGGCATGGGCACACTGGGCAGTGCCCTGGGGCCCCACGATTCTAGGGGCCACATGCTGGGATGCTGCCATATTGTTCATAAGACATCATTTTTATTCCCGTGGGTGGGTCGGGCTGGTAGAGGCCCAGTGCCCCGAGTGCATTGCTTTGCCCAGGGCCTACAATGCTGTTAAGACGGCCCTGCCTGGGGATTCCAGGACAAGAACTGCCTGGTAATGCTATCAACATATAAACAATTTATATAAGATTATGAAAAAAATATCTACAACGAACAATCCAAAAAAAAAAAAATAATAATTAAAGAGAACACGTGTGAAACTTCATCTCAAAAAATGAATTTACGATATAATCTTTAGTCTTATCTCAAGACCAACGATTTTGGCGTTGTATTTTATCTGTGGAAGCGTGTATAAACTAACCCAAATACAGTTTGCGTCGTTACAGGACGTCATACATTGTCAACACAGGCGAGGCATGTGAGGTTTCAGGGCACTCAAATCTGACACATCAAATCCTGATGAAATAACTCATTCAAACGTTCCAACAGATATCACCAGTAGTTATCATCCGTAAGCGTAGCCACGGTCAGGGAGAAAGGTTAGCTAAGATATGACTGGTAAACATTCGCGTCTTGAAGCCCGTAAATTTAGGCTCTAATCTCCAGAACCGTGAATGAAATGCCATTGATAATTTCACTTGTAGCTTTCCCTGGAGTGTCGAGTTGCCATTGTCTACTGGTGACAAATGACTGTTAAATTCATATTTTCCTGTGCGCCCTACCACTTTTTAAAACCTTCCGAGAGATAAGAATATGAGAATGCGGACCGAACTGTGGAAGGATACAACCACAACTGTCGATGCCAAGAAATTGAAATTAAAAATGTGGGAGTCCTGTACCAGTGGCGTGCTAGCAGTTATTTTTCGGGCCTGCCCCCCTTCCCCCCCCCCCCCAATCCCCCCAGGTCTGCAAAAGAAGGTAAAGGGCCAAAAGACTTGACTGACGGGGGGACAACTTCTTACGATCAGATTGCCTCCTGTCATAACGTTTTGTATAGAGTTTCCTATCTCAAACAAACAAAAAGTACTTACATATGTATGTTATTAGTATCTATGCATGTTATTAGTATCTATGTATGTTATTAGTATCTATGTATGTTATTAGTATCTATGTATGTTATAAGTATCTATGTATGTTATAAGTGTCTATGTATGTTATTAGTATCTATGTATGTTATTAGTATCTGTCGTAAATTTATTTTGAGAGAAGTCTTAGAAATAGTGGTCCCGTTTAGAGTGAAGAATGATGGTGAAGGCTCTATGATAGAAAGGGTTAGAAAGTAAGTAGTTGCTTCACAGAGTGCTGGGGAGAGTAAGGACAGACTCTTTTACGACAATCCTTTTCTCTCAATCTACTCCTTAAACTCTCCTGGCTAAACAATTATTTGCCAGTTTCCAAACACACATGCGCTCACACCAATTTGGTGTTTCAAACACACGGACGTTACGTGAATACAAACTATGGTAAACAAATATGGGTAATTTGGGCTTGGGTCTTCCAACACAGTACTAAAAGTTTTATGATGTTTATTTATCATTAAAATCAGTCACAACATTTATCAGATAACAGAAAATTATCATAGGTACAGAAAATACAAATAACAAGGCGGGGGGAAAAGGGCGGGGGGGGGGGATATCCAATCTGCCCTTCCCGCTTGTAATAGACAAAAGATAAACCCAGTCCAAAGATAGGTAGTTATCAGAAAAAAATAGATAATGTAACCCAACAGTAAATTTAATTACTCTGAAAAAAGAGGTGTTACAGTACTAGGTATGGGTGGTAGAAAAAGTCCTGTTATTCTCAATTGTTTTCCCTTTTCCTAAGCAAATGTAAGGGGGTGGGGAATAAACAGAGTTATAAAATCCCACTTAAAAAGGAACAATACAGGGAATACAGTAAAAGTATTTACCAGGTAGGCAAATTAAAAATGGTTGCAAAATAAATCTAATGTCATTCATGCGCGCTCGTGATGGCCAACACTCATTTACTCACACACACTTACCGATCGTAGAATCTGGCACTCCTTAGAAAAATACACAAACAACAAATAAACACTCGACATAGGTAGTGTCTTTTTCTTCTGTGTCCAGCCCCAGATTATCAGGTAAATGCGTTAGTACAGTCCCGAAATCGCTGGATGGTGAAGCCTAAGTGTTCTTTGTTTTTTGTTATGTTAAAAGGAAAGTTCTATGGGATGGAACAGTCACAGATCCAGGTGGTGAAAATGGGGTGGTCTCATCGATTTCGCCGCTGATGGTAAATCTTCTTAATGCGTGATGATAACAACTGACCGGTGAGGTATGGTTTACTTCAAGGGTTTTAAAATCCAGTGAAGAAAATATGCACAGGCAGTGTTCAGGAGATTTGTATTTTCTTTCGCAGTAGAGCAGGATTAATAATCTAAATATAGCTCTGGCACTGTTCTTCTCCAGTTAAACTCTACAGATTAAATTGTATTGATGATGTGTTAAATTGTTCTTGGATTTACTTTCTTTCTGGAAAATTCAGATAGCTGGACCCCAACAGGATCGTCTCAAGATTAAAATTTAAACTGTTCATCAAAATATCTGGAGGGTTTTAAGAACTGAGTCTGGAGGACTCTATACAATGTTTTTGCTGGGACGCAAAGGTTATGATCACCCTATATGAAAGATAGAAAACATGTAATCATACCGAAAAATCAAATAACAATCTAAAGCGCGATAAATTTACCGTTAAGACTATTATATACACTCGCGTATTTAATTATATATATTAAAAAAACACTTCTCGAGTCTAATGGTTAAAACACGCATCTATATATAGGACTTAACTTAATTAATTAGTTATAACTTCCTTCGCGACTTTAAAAGTTAATTTAAACGTTTAAGCATCTATTATCTTTGGAAATAATGTAATAGATATATCATTAAATTTTCAACTGGAAACTTTAGAGATAGGTTTAATTCAATAGATTTAAATCAACACAAAATCCAGTGAAATAAAAATGAGTGAACTAGACCACTGATCACTAGAAACTAATATATATTATACCGTTTAGCACAGAATAGAATTCACTGCAAATATAGCCAAAAATCCAGGGGAAATCTAACAAGGTTTTACTATAGCTAGTGCTTCTGTAAATCTCTGGCAAACGAGTGATAAAATGGCATTTTACAGGGTCTCTATATATATGAAATGGAATGACAGATCGGGGGGACATGTTAGAATCTAACACCTTTCTTGAACTCAGGAAGAATTCGAGATCCTATGCCGCCCGTCCCCGTGATTATTCAATTCTCTGGCCGCTTCGTCTTTCCCGTTCGTTCCGTCTTTCGAGCGGTTCCAGCGCTCTCCTCTGATTCACACTGCCGTGTTACCTAGTGGCAGGAAACTTCATCGTTCGCTTTGAGATCGTCATTGTCTCAGATCGTGTGCCGCTTTCTTCGTTTGATTTAGGCAACGCCTTTAAGGCAGGTACGAAAGAAAGGTGTAGCGAAATGCTTGCTTATGATCGCTCTAGAGGTTTCAGTAGGCGTGGTTTTACCTCCCTTTTAGACAAAGCAATGTCCAGAATGCACAAAAGATAAACTGTCTACATATTAATTAGCAAACGTGTTGGCGAGTCCACTCTGCTCTGACGCATATTAATGAGCCCAGGTGGAATTCCACGTTTGTGTTGTGCATTGCTAATGAGCCCAGGTGGAAGAATTCCCGTTGACGATAAAATTACAACAATATTCGGGGGTACAGATGTTATAAGGGTTCTACCATACCATCTAATACTTCAGGGTCGGCTGAGTTTCATCGTCACAGTATCTATGTATGTTATAAGTATCTATGTATGTTATAAGTATCTATGTATGTTACATACGAATTGCGCAACTCTTCCTCACTTTAATCCAAATCACCGCGCAAGTCACTCTTTCATCCATTCATCCATTCATCCATCCACTCACAACAAGTCCTGTGGCGATGGGTGAGCGGCGAAGCGGCAGGCGTGGGTACGCTGGCAGTCGTAGTCGCAGACCTACACACAGGCGGCTCAGGCCATATGGTCGTCTTCCACTGATCGGAGCAGCAGTGGGATTCGGCAGCCCCCTGAGTGTCTGAGCAGCCCTCTTTAGGAAAGCACTGCTCACCTCCATGGCATGAGGAAGGGGCTAGAAAAGGTGCCCTAAACATTGCCTGCTTCACCATTACCTAACCAGCTTACCGCGGTTGGTGGGTACCCTACTTCGGCGGTCGACATATAAGAAAAAGAAAGGACAGATTTTTTCCCCCTCATTCTAGGCGCATGGAATGTGCGCACTCTACTTGACAAAGACTTTAACGCAAACAGACCTGAGAGACGAACTGCCCTGATTGGGAGAGAACTGGCCAGGTACAACATTGACATAGCAGCACTGAGTGAAACTCGACTTGCAGGCGAGGGCCAACTTTGCGAAAAGGGTGCAGGTTATACATTCTTTTGGAGCGGAAGAGGAACTGAAGAAAGACGAGAAGCAGGGGTTGGATTTGCAATCAAAACAGCAATTGTCAGCAAGTTAGCGGGGCCCCCAAAGAGAATAAATGACCGACTTATGACGGTCAAGATCCCTCTGTTTTATGGAAGAAAACATGCCACCATCATTAGCGCGTATGCACCAACTATGACAAACCAGGATGATGTCAAGGATAAGTTTTACGAAGAACTACATGCAGTCATTGCATCCATTCCTAAAGCAGATAAGCTCATCATTCTTGGTGACTTTAATGCAAGAGTAGGCTCAGATAACATCTCCTGGAATGGCACTATCGGAAGGTACGGCGTGGGTCGCTGTAACAGTAATGGACTTCTTCTCCTCCAGACTTGCGCAGAACATGACCTCCTTGTCACCAACACCATTTTTCGACTTCCTACCCGCAACAGGACCTCCTGGATGCACCCTCGCTCAAAGCATTGGCACCTAATTGACTATGTAATTGTTAGGAAGAAGGACAGGCAAGATGTCCGGGTGACCAAGTCCATGTGTGGTGCCGAATGCTGGACTGATCATCGCCTCATTGTATCTAAACTTAAAATTCGTATCCAACCAGCCAGGCGCCCTCAGGGGAAGAAAACTCAAAAGAGGCTGGATGTCACCAAACTAAAGAAGACAAAAATCAAACAGTCATTTACTGACACCTTAGAAGACCGTCTCAAATCTATCTCGCTAGACGGCCAAAGTGTGGAAACAAATTGGGCAGCCCTAAGTGAACAGATCTACAACACTGCTACAGAGGTCCTGGGTCCTTCCATCAAGAAACAAAATGACTGGTTTGATGAGAACTCAGATGATATAAAGCAGATGTTGGCTGAGAAACATCATCTCCATAAAGCATATTTAAATGATCCAAAATCTACATCCAAGAAAGACGCTTTCAACAACATGCGTAGAATCGTCCAACATAAACTACGCCAGATGCGGGATTCATGGCTGAGTAATAAAGCAGATGAGCTCCAAGGCTTTGCTGACAGCCATGACTTGAAAAATTTTTACCTTGCACTCAAAGCGGTCTATGGTCCAACATCATCAGGATCATTCCCCCTCCTTAATGCAGATGGAAAAACACTAATTACAGACAAGGAAAAAATGCACCAACGCTGGGCTGAACATTTTAATAATATCTTGAACCAGCCATCATCTATTAACGACGAAGCCATCATCCGCCTGCCCCAAATTCCTATAAATGAAGCATTAGATGATGTACCAACTCTGGAGGAAACTAAAAAAGCGATTCGTCAACTGTCTAGTGGAAAGGTTCCTGGCTCCGATTCAATTCCTGTTGAGGTTTATAAAGATGGCGGTGCAGTTCTGGTAGAGAAACTTCATATGATCTTCCAGCAAATGTGGCAGAGTGAAACCATCCCACACGATCTCAAAGATGCCTCAATTATACATCTATATAAACGTAAAGGTAATCGCCAAGACTGCAACAATCATCGAGGCATCTCTCTTTTATCAATCGCTGGGAAGATATTCGCCAGAATCCTTTTGAATCGCCTTACGGCTCATCTTGACAAAGGTCTTTTACCTGAAAGTCAGTGTGGATTCCGGAAAGAACGTTGAACCACAGATATGGTGTTCGCTGCAAGACAGCTACAAGAAAAATGCCAAGAACAGCACTGTGACCTGTACACAGCTTTCATCGACTTGACAAAGGCGTTCGACACGGTCAGTAGAGAGGGTCTATGGAAGATCATGGCAAAATACGGCTGCCCAAAGAAATTTATCACAATAGTGCAGCAACTGCATGATGGAATGCAGGCTAGAGTTCAGGAAAACGGTGAGCTATCAGAGCCTTTCCCGTCTCAAATGGAGTTAAACAAGGGTGCGTACTTGCACCGACTCTGTTCAGTATCATGTTTTCTGCTATGCTGACTGATGCTTTTAGAGACGGGGACACAGGAATCGACATTAGTTATCGTATTGATGGAAAATTGTTTAACCTTAGGAGGCTTCAAGCAAAAACCAAGGTCAAATCACACACCATCAGAGATCTTCTGTTTGCTGATGATTGTGCCCTCAATGCTGGCTCAGAGGCTGATCTGCAGCATAGTGTGGATAGATTCTCCGAAGCCTGCGCCAACTTTGGGCTTACCATCAACACGAAGAAAACAGAAATCATGTACCAACCAGCTCCTGGCACAGTTTATACTGAGCCAGTCATCAAGGTTAATGGTGAGAAACTGAATGTTGTGAACAGATTCACATACCTTGGTAGCACACTATCCCAGAACATTGTCATTGATGATGAGGTGAACACCAGGATCTCCAAAGCCAGCAGCACATTTGGCAGACTATACACCAACGTTTGACATCGAAGTGGCATTAGTCTACAGACAAAGCTGAAGGTGTACAGAGCTGCGGTTCACACTGACGCTTGATAGCTAGGCGGAGTTGTCGTACGGAAGGTACGGGGTTCGAACCCTGGGTAAGCCACTCACGTCTGTTGTTTTTCTGTTGTCCAAGTGTTCTACTTCTTTATTTCTTGCGAGTGCCTGAGGACATACCTTTGTGTTTGTCTGATATTAATTTGCTGTTTGCAGGCCTCGGGTTTCCCTTCCTTATGTGTTATTTATGTTTATACAATACCAGAAACCTACCCTCTGTTCTATACTAATGTCCTTAAGTCTTCTACTATTTACTGGACCCAGTATCAAGGTCTTTGTCTTGTTTGGACTGACACATACTGTTAATAGGAGAACAACAGAAGTGATTGCGTCATTTAAGGGCTGAGTTGCCACTGTATACTTCCGGTGTTATCTTGTGTGTTTCGTACTGATAAATAGCCAGCAAAGCATCTTTTTTGGGGATGCCTAGCTGGCCGTGGGGTCAGTGTGATTCGCTTGATAGCTAGGCGGAGTTGTCGTACGGAAGGTACGGGGTTCGAACCCTGGGTAAGCCACTCACGTCTGTTGTTTTTCTGTTGTCCAAGTGTTCTACTTCTTTATTTCTTGCGAGTGCCTGAGGACATACCTTTGTGTTTGTCTGATATTAATTTGCTGTTTGCAGGCCTCGGGTTTCCCTTCCTTATGTGTTATTATAGTATTGATACTATTCTGATGCAGTCACAGATTCGCTGGGCAGGTCATGTAGTCCGCATGCCAGACCATCGACTGCCAAAGATACTCTTTTATGGTGAGATGCAGAAGGGTAAACGCTCCCATGGTGGCCAAAAGAAGCGCTTCAAAGACACGTTAAAGACGTCATTGAAAACCTTTGACATAAACCCAGACACATGGGAAGCTGCTGCGCAAGACCGAACTGCTTGGCGCACATCTCTTCGTAAAGGTGCAGCGGCATGCGAATCATCCAGAAGAGCAGCAGCGGAACAGCGGAGACAAGCTAGAAAGGACCTTGAAATAAAACCTTCACATGAAGCAAACATTCCCTGCCCACACTGTCCGAGATCTTTCCAGGCCCTCATCGGGCTCATCAGTTACCTTCGTACCCATAGAGTAATCTAACATATTCTTAAATAATTGGATGAACAGAGTGGTCTTCATCACCCGTGATGGACGAACAACCAACCATGTATGTTATTAGTATCTGTGTATGTTATTAGTATCTATGTATGTTTTAAGTATCTATGTATGTTATTAGTATCTATGTATGTTATAAGTATCTATGTATGTTATAAGTATCTATGTATGTTATTAGTATCTATGTATGTTATTAGTATCTATGTATGTTATTAGTATCTATGTATGTTATTAGTATCTGGTTCCAAAGGTTGTTACAGCCGGGAGCTGAAGTGAGGATAAGCTCTCACTGCAGATAAAATACTTCTATGGCACGCGCCTCAAGCAGCCTCTGACAACCAAGTCCAACTCCCGGCCTTCACGTGTGGCTCAATTTGAGCCCGGCGGAACTGTTTCCACTGACGGGAGAAGGGGCAAAGGCGAGCATCTGGCGCTTTAAAACCAGCAGCTTCGGGCAGTTAGGGCTCGTGTTCCTTGGTTGGTAGCTTATCTAAGAGAAGGAACTCTGAATTCAAACCACCGCTGCCTTGCGGGAATATCCATTTATGGAATTGGCTTCGGGAGTAAACCCTGAGGATAAATCCGGAGTCGGAGTCCCTAATGCAGTCTAATGTCGATTCGACATTATTCTGGCAACTCCTGCGAAGTTGCTGGTACCAAACTGTATCGGCTACTGCCGTTCCTTTGGATCTACTAGCTGCATGGAGAGGGGGAACATGCTGCATGGGCAACAGCTTGATCTCCATATAACTGTGCCCAAGCTCGCGCCCTGGAGAGGACACTCCAGCTTCACCCTATAGGTGTCGGCAAAACACGGGAAGTAGCAGTTACCGGTTATAAGCATTTTGCCCAATTGGCGTTGGGCATGGCGCCAGGGGCTACTTCCGATAATGGGAGAGGTTCTAGGATCTCACTGGACAGCTACCGCCCGCTTCAAGCTGGGCAGTCCCCAGTCAATAAGGTGTTGTTCCGCCACTGTCTGCTTTCCCCATTGGGTGCATGGGGATTAAGGTCAAACCCGAACGGTGGACAGAAAATTTTGCACCAAGCAATTATCGTAATAATACAAATAAGCAAACTCTCAGATTGGGATGCTGGAACGTCCGGACTATGTTGACTGGACTATCCGAAAACCTACAGGACATAAACGATGTAAGGAAGACAGCCTTAATTAATGAGGAGCTTAAACGACTTCAGGTGGATATAGCTGCACTTCAGGAAACGCGTCTTGCGGACTCTGGAACGGTGAGCGAGAAGGACTACACATTTTATTGGCAAGGGAAAGATGTTAATAAAACTAGAGAACACGGAGTAGGTTTTGTGGTCAAAAAATCGCTAACTAAAATGGTTGAACCAGGTGAGAATGGATCAGAACGCCTGTTAACGCTCTGATTGCAAACTAGCACAAGTCCCATTACCCTTGTCAGTGTGTATGATCCTACTCTGTACTCTGCCTCAGAAGCTAAAGATGAGTTCTACGAGAATCTAGCAGCAGTCATCAAAAGCATACCTAGGCAAGAACAGCTTGTTCTCCTTGGTGACTTTAGCGCTAGAGTGGGTGCCGATAATGTTGCATGGCCTTCATGTCTGGGCAGGTTTGGTATTGGCAAGATGAATGAAAATGGACAACGGCTCTTAGAGTTGTGTGTCCACCATGACCTCTGCGTGACCAACACCTACTTTCAGACAAAACCCCAGCATAAGGTGTCATGGAGACACCCACGATCCAAGCACTGGCACCAACTGGACCTGATTCTCGTCAGAAGGCCACTTCTCAGGTCTGTGCTCTCCACGCGCTCGTACCATAGTGCAGACTGTGATACAGATCACTCCTTGGTTTGCTGCAAAATCAGAGCACAACCAAGAAACTCTATCGTGTCAGACATGAAAGGAAACCACGCTTTGATACCAGCAAGATGTCAGACCCTGTCATGATCGCTCAATTTACTGCGACCTTCAAGAAAGTGCTCAGTAGCCCTCAGCATGGTGATACTATTACAGAGAACTGGGAGCATCTACGGAAAACCATTCAAAGTACTGCACTTGCCACCTTTGGTAAGAAAATGGCAAAGTCAAATGACTGGTTTGATGCTTCATCAGATGTGATGGCACCTGTCATTGAAGCTAAGCGCAGTGCTACGAATGAATACAAACGTTCACCGAGTGCCATAACCCTACAGATCCTGAAGGCTACGAGAAGCAACGTTCAACAAACTGCCCGACGCTGTGCAAATGACTATTGGCTCCAACTCAGTGATAACATCCAGATCGCAGCGCAAACAGGCAACATTAGACAAATATATGACGGTATAAAGAAAGCACTTGGCCCGCGAAAACGTAAGACGGCACCGCTAAAAACCATCAGCGAAGAGAAGCTAATCGATAAGGGTAAGCAGATGGAGAGGTGGGTCGAGCACTACTCTGAGCTTTACGCTAGAGAAAATACCGTTACGCCTGCAACCCTTGATGCTGTCAAATGTCTGCCAACTATGGAGGAGCTGGATGCCGAACCAACATTAAAGGAACTCAGCAAGGCCATTGATAGCTTGGCCTCTGGCAAAGCACCAGGCAGTGGTGGGATTCCTCCTGATTTAATCAAATGCTGTAAGAGCACGCTATTACATCCCCTGCATAGGATGCTGTGCCAGTGCTGGGAAGAGACAACTATTCCTCAAGACATGCGAGATGCCAAGATTGTAACACTGTATAAAAATAAAGGAGATAGAAGTGATTGCAATAACTACAGAGGCATCTCTCTTCTTGGTATTGTTGGTAAGGTTTTTGCCAAGTCATCTTAATGCGACTACACAAGTTAGCTGAGCGCATATATCCAGAGGCACAGTGTGGATTTCGAGCTGGCAGATCAACAACAGACATGATCTTCTCTCTCCGCCAGCTTCAGGAAATATCAAGAGAGCAGAAAAGGCCTTTATATATCGTCTTTAAAGACCTCACAAAAGCATTTGACCTGGTAAGTTGGGATGGACTCTTCAAAATCCTCCTGAATATAGGCTGCCCTTCTAAAATGCTGGAAATGATAAAGTCATTCCATGACGACATGACCGCTTCAGGCGATCATTGTCCTCTCAAGGCTGTGTGTGGTCCCGGTTGCCGGGTCCTCCCAGCGCAGTGGAGGCAGCAAATGGGTGTTGTGCCTGTACCAGTTTGCTCTTTTTCGCGGACCTTCGGTCCCGAGAAGATTTTGACTGGACTGACGTCTCGGTTGTGCGATGGTTTTATAGCGGCAGAAGGACGAGGGCAAGTTCGGGCACAGCGGGCTGATCACCCGCTTGCCAGCCGCTCTGATTACGGAAACAACAACTAATTTTTTGTTGTACCAATAAACGCCATTAGGCGTAACGGAACAACAATTAATTTCTTGTTGCCCTAAGACGCCTGTTCGTGGCGTACTAGCCCCTGACTGCTTTGTCGGTCTTCGGCTAAGGACGGAAGAAGAAGAAGAAGATGACGACATGAAGGGAACAGTCCAATATGCTGGAAGCACGTCACAGCCCTTTGACATACGAAGTGGTGTTAAACAAGGCTGTGTTCTGGCTCCGACCCTCTTCGGGATCTTCTTTGCCTTACTCTTGAAACATGCATTCAGAGATGCAACTGAAGGAATATGCCTTCACACTAGGTCAGATGGCCGTCTGTTTAACCTTTCAAGGCTGAAGGCAAAAACAAAAATCAGAAGGGTCACTATAAGAGACTTGTTGTTCGCTGATGATGCTGCAGTCGTCACTCAAAGCCAACAGGAGCTTCAGAGCTTGATGAATCGCTTCACTAAAGCATGCAAGGACTTTGGCCTCACAATAAGTCTAAAGATAACGAATGTGCTGAGTCAGGATGTGGGTGCTGCACCAGTTATCACTATCGATAACTATGAATTGGCAGTGGTGCACCACTTCACATACTTAGGGTCTACCATCAATGACAAACTCTCACTGGATACAGAAATCGACAGCCGCATTGGCAAAGCTGCAGCTACCTTTGCCCGCCTCACATCGCGTGTTTGGGGAAACTCCAAACTTACAACGAAGACCAAAGCTGCGGTATATAATGCCTGCGTCACCAGCACACTCCTATTATGGCAGCGAGACCTGGACGACCTATGCTAAGCAAGAAAGAAGGCTCAATACCTTCCATTTACGGTGTCTACGCCGCATCCTCGGCATTTCGTGGAAAGATAAAGTGACAAATGTCGAGGTGTTGTCACGTGCTGGCCTTCAAAGTATGTATACACTGCTTAGACAGCGCAGACTTCGCTGGCTTGGCCATGTTCGCCGCATGGAAGATGGTCGCATCCCAAAAGATATCTTCTACGGACAATTAGCAGATGGCAAGAGAACAGTTGGGCGACCACAGCTGAGGTTCAAAGATGTGTGCAACGAACGAACGAACGAACTTTATTTTCGAAGGGTTGAGAATTGGGCGCGCAGGCCCGTCTAACATTCTGCCCTTTCACTCTCATTAATCTTGCATACTATATCCTTTTATTCCCACATATTACTTTAAGCATTAATTAGAGATATGAGGGCACTGGACATGGATTCAGCAACATGGGAGGATGAAGCTGCCGATCGCACTAAGTGGCGATGCTATTTACGGCGCCACCTCAGATTGGGCGAAGAGAGGCTCACACAACAAGCAGAGGAGGGGAGAAAACGTCGAAAGGAGCACCAGGAAAATAAGCAGCTAAGGGCTGCCACCTCAAGGGCGCATTCCCATAGTCAGTTATGACTGAAGGGGCTATTATTATTAGTATCTATGTATATTATTAGTATCTATGTATGTTATTAGTATCTATGTGTGTATGTCTGTCTGTACGTTTAGCATGTACCAAGCACAACTTGTTCTGGGGCTCCCAGGGAAAAGGGAAGCAGACGTAGACCGAACAACTCAAGGAGAACTGAACTGGAGACGGACATGAAAATGATGAGAGCATGGACAGACCTTGACCTGATGGCACGTGACAGGGCGACTTGGCATACGTTTGTTGAAGGCCTATGCTCCATTTCAAGCTGAAGGGTACGGAATTAATGAAGTGCCTGGATGAACTAATCAGCTGGTGCCGAATGAGCTTCAATCCTCCGAAGTCTAGAAGCCTATCACTCAGGAAAGGGAAGATATCTGAGGTCACATTCATGGTTTCAAACCATATAATCCCTACTGTCATTAAGGAGCCTATTAAAGGTCTAAGCAGGGTGTATTATGCCTCGCTAAATGACACAAGGGCAGTTCAGCAGATATGAGAAGTAGCAGACAGAGGACTGTAGATCATAGACTACAGCAGACTCGTAGGACAGTTCATCAAACTATGGTACCTCCAGTTCATGTTGATTCATTAACTGCTATGGTCACTGCTTATATTCGAAATAAGCACAAGTATAGTGAGAATTATAGAGAAAAAAAAACCAATGAGTTCATAAGGAAGTGGTTAGGAGTGATACCAGGTCTGTCAGACGTAGCTCTGTACGGCAAGAAGACACAACTTGTGTTCCCTTTCAAGATAGTCAGAAGAGGACACGCTTGCAATAATACTGAGCGAATTAGCAGATGACGTAGTTAAGTCCATTCAGCCTGTGGCGAGATGGACGCTAGATACAGACACACATTTCATTGATTCCCCCTGTGGTGAAACTTGTTGAGAACCCAGCATTGCACGCTAAGCTTGGAGGAGTCACTTGAGCCCCAGGCGTAACTCTGTAATTGGCCTGGTTGGTTGCATGCAGGAGGATCTCACTATGGACCCAGTGACAGGCAGGGGAACTGAGAAATGACTCTGTGTAGGTCGTGAAAATTCCTTGCGAGAGCCCAGAATCAGAGTACAGTGTTTTAGCTCTGCATAGTTGGAGAGCCCCCTTGGATGGCGGGGAATGCACAGTACGATACGTGTTGCTTACTCCTAGCTTGGGACCAGATGTGACGATCCTTTAAATGCAAGCCAATATGGAGAAACTGGAGCTCACGACTTCAACTCAACACGTTTCGGAATGGCAGAAAAGCGACAGAAAAAGCCTAGATCTAATATGTAGATAATACTAAGGCGTCTTCACCTTGGTATTGGCTGAAAAAGAGCGAAAACCCCAGCAGCCCTATTTAAACAACAACAACATACTTTCTGAGAGAAGGAAAATTAGCACATCCCAAACCAAATATCAATTTCCCATCTTTTCTTGACTGTCCAAATGACTGGGAGATGGCAGTGGATCAACACGAGCGAGGGACATACCCGGAAATCATTAGGAGATCTCAAAGACGACCAGATATAGTAATACAGTCCTCATCGTGGCGTCAGTTTATAATGATTGAGCTCAAAGTGCCATTTGAATCCAGATTCGACGAGCAATACTCGTACAAATTGGTTAAGTATAATCGTCTGGTCGTGGACATGACGGGTTCACAACAAACGCCATAGCTGTAGAGGTAGGTGCAAGTGGTCTAGTGGCTGCCTTAGTGTATGCTCTACTGAAAGGACAGTCAGAAACAAAGGCACTTAAGAGGCTCGGTGAAACTGCGGAAAGGGCATCGTGTTGGCTGTGGCTATGGAACGGACTATAGAGTTATATACTTATATACAACATTATGGCTATTTTCACTATTGTCTCAAGCTGGCAAAATTGATGAAACCAGGTATAGAAGTTGAAAGTCGCAAACAAGGTGGAGTGGGTTCAATCCTCAGCGCAGGATGGACAAGACAACTGGAGGCGGACACTTGGGAGCCATGACTCACGTATGTCCGCCCCCCTCAGAGTGTATAGAAGATAAAGGGCCGAAATACTTGTCCAATGGGGGAACCCTTCTGATGATCAGATTGACTCCTAATGTAACGCTCTGTATGAAGTTTCCTATCATCATGTGCATTTTGTTATGTATACATGTGTGTAAGAACGAACATACGTAGGATCTATATATGTATCTGTATCAATTAAGACGCCTCCCATACTGTTGTTAATTCTAATTATTCTCCTACGTGACATAATTTGTGCGATTTCTTCTCCTCTCCGGCAGTATTGAACTAAATATGTTGTGCAGACTGAATTAGGTGCATTATTCTTTTGTTAGCGCTCTCTTTTCCCCTACTGTCATTGTTCACGTTTCACGCTTCGATGTATGACAGGGCCAGACAAGCGTATCGCCCATCCCTGAGAGATTACTTGAGTCCCTGAAACGTGATAATACCACCTTGACTTCTGGTAAATGTGAGCACGAAGTGTTTGCTAAAATTGCATAAGTACTTCCGACTCGACAGGAAAAACGTTAGAAGTTGTAACGTAAACATTACCAAGAATTGTCGGATGTAGCACCTCCTTATACTGAGGATGACTGTTTGAAATTTTCAAACGCATGAGTCATTGAGAATATTGCATGAGGAAAAGTTTTGATAATATGAAGTGTGAATGTATTGGCTGACATTTGAGGCGCCAATAAACAACCACGCGATTGAAAGATTTGTCAGAGCGCCATGCAGGAAGCGTGGGCCAAGAGCTACGATATAACGTAGAACATCTAGCATACGACGCTGCATTCCTAAAATCGTCAAAGTAGACATCTAGGACCTTGCCACGGGACAGAATAGAGTCAGGATTCTGAATGTTTAGGAACGGAAAAACGTATTAGAGCATCTTTTATTCACTGGAAAAGAAAACTCGCTAATATTAATACGGAACCGGACTACTACATAAACTACCCACAAGTCATAGAGGAATTCTAGAATAAGAAATAATATCCTAGACGTGTGTTCGAGGCATCTGTGTTAAGTTGCCAAGACTACTTACCTGAGCAAGACGTATAAGATTTGCAAAGTTACTAGGGAGTATTACATATTTTTCTACTTTGAATTTTACTGGTTTATGCTAGTTAGGAGTGTTAAAGATTCATACGAAGCTGGCAACCTCGGCATGTGAAAAGAATACATTCATGAACCACTACAGCAAGCGCTTGTGATTGCTTCATGTTAGTTCTCACGGAAGAACCAAAAGCAGAGGTAATCTCAAATTCCAAGTGGAGAAAGGAAGTGTATGATGATGACATCATATGTATATTTTCATTTGTAATGAGTTGTATGTATGTTTAAAGTCGTTCCTTCAGGAACAAGCCCCTTGCCACTGTCCAGTTGAAATGTTTCGTTACATTAACTAAAAGAATGGTGATTTTTCATCACATCCCCTGAGTTATATGATATACACTTAGGGAGAGTATAAATTCTGATAAAAGAATCGGTGACGGACAGCGGGGAAAGGCGCCTGATCTAAATCAGGAAAACAAATACTTAGCAGCGGAATGTGTTCTTTTATTTCCTCTAAAGTTGGTGGTACGAATTGGAGAGACCATTTGAGGTTCTACCCATGTTACCAGCTGTATTAGTCTGTGGTTCGAACCTTGAGATCGACATGTGAAACCTACATCTCACGGGTGGTGAAGATCCCTCCCTTGACCAGAAGCGGTTACCTCCAGAATCCTTTGGAGACGTGCCCTTAGCCACAGAGACGAAGTGACGGAACCAGCAGCACCAACATGTCAGCAATTTGGAAGCTAAGTTATAGGTTTAGCAGGCCACCTCAAAAGACTATATTTTCATCTCCCAAACCGAGATCTATGATGAACCATAATTTCTCATAATTACCATTTCATATTTACTTACATTTGTTTCAAAGTAATTGAGCATTAAATTTGTGTATGTTGATTTTAACAAATTCATAGTTCATTAAAGAAAGAAAGGCATAAGTATGATCCAGAACCTGTAGTATATATTCATTAATATATATATATATATATATATATATATATATATATATATATATATATATATATATATATATATATATATATATATATATATATATATATATATATATATATATATATATATATATATATATATATATATATACACAAACCTATATCGAGCTAATGAAAGGAATTTCGCTGAATTAAATCAGCTGGGGGCTTGAACAAGCAAATCATTTATATCCATCGACACAAAAGGCGGCGGGTCAGATACAAAGTTAACATGCTAAGACTCATTCAGCATTGTTCTTGATTTCTAAAATATCTTGTGACTACTCCCTCGATGTAGAAGCATCATTATTCTTCTATCTACAACTATGCCAAGAGTAATCTTGTGCGAAGGTAGACACATTTGAAGACCCACATTAGATACTTTAGGTTTTGACCACTGTTGGACCACTACTGCAGAGCAAGGGGATGCAACCCGTCACATCCTATAGGACGTTGTAATTATTATATTATATCACTACATGTAAATTTATTTAATGGAGGATAACGTTTTTTTTAAATGCATGTGAGTGTGTGTGTGTGTGTTGATGTGGGCATTAAGTCTCAATGTGTTACATATATCTTGTTCTAAATCGTTTTTTTTTTTCAGGTGCAAACATATACTACTGGACAAAAGTTAAGGGCCGCCATTCAGTTTAGACAAGGTTTATATAATTCTTCGTGAGCACGGTCGATTTTCCAAATGTCCGGTAGCTTGAAATCTCTCAAGAAGTCTCTGAATGGTAGAGTGGGACACTGCTAAACGTCTTGCAACATGACGAACATCCTGAATCCATGCCAGACTTCTCCTTGGTGGCATGGCTAATGCAGTGATCGTTTCGACCACTTGTCATACTGATTTATTGCATACCAACCGTGAACACTCTTTACCGATGATCATTTTCCACGTGCATTCAAATTCAACTCACTTTTTCACCTTTTGAACTAGTGGGGCGTGTTGCAAAAACCACGAGTTTTTGCAGCAACAAAGGCAATTTTCACGTGCGGGTTAAAGTGACCCAGTTTTTAGACATTAAAAAAAATTTAACCTAGTGCACACAGAAATGTATACGCATTTCTCTGAGCTCAGTTTTAATGACATTTTCACTTGTCTTTACAGTTTGCCAATCAATTATATAAACTGAATGGTGGCCCTTAACCTTTGTCCAGCAGTATAAATGCGTTTTTTATGCGTGTGTTTACATTTACATATTAAGATGTGTGTAGATTATGCCTATGTGTAGATGAAAGTGGCCGCACTTTCTCAAAATGCGAACTTGTATAGTCTTAAGTCCCTGGGGCCCGAATACAAGATGGAAGAACTGATACATTCACCCTTCATTATTATCAGCCATTATCACCAGCCACGGCGAATGTCATGTTTTGTTGGGCGTGGATAACATCCCTTGGACATTAATGACGTTATCTTTGTTGCTGTGGTTGGTTTTATGGATGTTGTTATGTCTGAGTAGTCGTGGCGTGCTAGTCTAGACGTGGACGATAATAAAGGTAACGACTATGATGACGATGTTAGGTACGATTAGGAAAACATTCAAAGGATGATTCTACACAAGTACATGTCAACGGATTATTACATATTGTTCCACAACTCAGGATAGTTGGAAAGTAAAGCGTAGGAAAAGACTAGAGGTTACAAAGATGTGGTTCTACAGAAAAATGTTAACGATACTGTAGTGGATTTTGATGGTATTGTATGGTGGTGTTATCACCTAGTGTGATGCGTGAGGTCAGCTGTGAAGGCTCCTGAGATAATTGTAGCTGTGAATATACAGAAGGCCCTTTCGTGCTACCACTTTATGACCTCACACATATCTTTTTTTTACTAATGAATGTGGCTACGTTAAAATCTAGGGTACTGAATGCAATGTGTTGTATGGACATATACACACACCCACAGATATTAATTAAATCTAATACTATCAATAAAATTTATAACACAATGAACTAAATTCAGCTGGTTAACTTTAGAATAGAAAATCTTTTTTAAATTTATTTGTTCTGAACCAAGGTTTTATTTTGGCCAGAACTTATGCAAAGATTTTGAAATTTATGAATGAATGGCATGAATAAATGGCATGTTAAATGAAAGATGTTTACATATGCAATCTTCAAGATTAATTATAGTATTACTGTTCGTAATGTTAATTTTCCTGGGAAAACTATGAATGGATGTGCTGTTGGGGTGGCTTCATCCCTCCCTGTTTATGCCTACACAGCATTGTCCATTAATGATGGAAGGAAATGGGATGCTTCAGTAGTAAATTCTCTTGGGTGCTAGTTTTATGAAGTTGGTGTAAGTTCAGCAGGCCAGCTAGCCTACTTAACTTTGCCATATTTGTTCTGGTGCTGGAATCTGATGGCCCCACCTCTCCGTGCTTGAGCAATACACAGATGTTCTGTCGAAATGTACCCTGCACGGGTCCTCACTTCAATTATTAATCAGCATTTGACACCACCTTAGTGTCAAGATCGAACTCACAGCTCAGATTATGAATAAAGAACACAGAAATGCTAGCAAAACTCAGCTGAGCTGCTGGCTATAGTATGGCGTCCCTGAACTTATTTCAATTTATTTCATTTGGAAATCACCACACTTGAAATTTACTGTGTCTATCACTGGACAACTATTGAGGAATGGCAAAAAAGCTTGTCTGAGCGCGGATAATATGATTGTCTGTGGCCAATCAATGCCTTGGTTTTTTTTAAATTCAAATTTCCTACACTAAAGTCATTTCAGTCATGCTTCAGTCAAGTATGGATTTTTATCTGTTAGTCTGTCCGTCTCTACTTGCGTTTTCACAAAACGTACTTGATTTTTGAACCAACCTTTCTCTCCCCTCCAAAATTTTGTCGTTAAAAGTTATTTTTAGACACAGCTTCCACCAATATCCCTTCTCTTCCATGCTAAGTAGATTTGAACACCTGCGTCTCGAGGTCGCGATTTTTTGTGCAAATAGCGACACTTTTGATTCAATGCAGTCTTTCGCTGTTGTGAACAACACTGTCTTTTGTCATTATTTTCATTATTATCTATCCGTCTGTAAAATTAAAAACATATTATTTCACTGCTCAGAATGGGCCATCCGGCCAGCTAATTTTTATATTCCTAACATTAATATTAAGAAAAAGTTACTTTTTAAATTTTGTAATATTTCAAGCATCTGCGTTTAGCCGCTGAATTCAAATCAAAGGCTTGGTATCGCAAAAGCGTCCAATAAATGACTGTGGCGTATCATATCCAAGGTCCCTTCTGTCGAATTCCTTACTTTATGTCAACTTGGGGGGGGGGGGGGGGGGGGGGGGGGGGGGTGGGGGGGGGGGGGGGGGGGGGGGGGGGGGGGGGGGGGGGGGGGGGGGGGGGGGGGGGGGGGGGGGGGGGGGGAGGGGGGGGGGGGGGGGGGGGGGGGGGGGGGGGGGGGGGGGGGGGGGGGGGGGGGGGGGGTGGGGGGGGGGGGGGGGGGGGGGGGAACGTGACTTTTCCTCCTTGCCCCACCAATTTGCGTCCATTAACCTCGCTAGTTCAAGTACGCGTTCAGTCAGATTTTTTGTCTTTTGATCCTCGTTCCGTTTTGCCTTCAAGTCTAACACCTGATGACCCGCGGCGCGGGCGATCATGTATTCCAGCAGCTTACGCATTGGTTTTTATCCTTACATTTTATCCTTTGGAGATATTTTTACGTTGTATCACTCGTTAATTTTATGACACATCTCCCCACTTGAAAACATGCCTACGGCAAGTTCCAAAACCAGTGATACACATAGATAAAATCTCTCCTCCCGTCTGCCATTACTCTAATTTTGATCACAGGGGTGCCGACTGAGGAAATCTGCACCGACATTCAATTTGCCTGGGATATATTGGATACTAAACTGATAAGGTTGAAGTAATAAAGACCACCTCAGCAATCTTGCGTTTTCATGCTTAGCCTGAGATAAGAATACGAGAGGCTGATGATCCGTCTCCACCACAAAAGTCCTACCATACAGATAGATTTGAAACTTCTTTATTGCCCAGATTAACGCTAAACATTCTTTTTCGCTTGTGGAGTATCCTTGTTCCGCCTTATTCAATTTGCGGCTTGCATAAGCGACTGGTTTCAGTTCCCCATCAGGTGAAGATGATCTTTGCAACAAAGCCCCTCCGAGTCCTACATTACTTGCATCGGTTCTTAAGACAAAGTCCTGTGTCAAATCAGGCAGTTTGAGAATAGGCCTGCTAGTGAGTTTTTCCTTTAACTCTTGGAACGCTAGTTCACATTGTGCAGTCCAAATAATTTTATCTGGAAGTCCCTTGCGAGTCAGATCAGTCAGAGGAGCACAAATAGCGTTAAAATTTTTGATGTATTTCTGATAAAATCCGCATAACGACACGAATGATCGCACGTCCTTTTTTGTTTGTGGTCTAGGTGCTCTCTGCAGTTTTTCCAAGTTCTTAGGATCAGGGGTCATGTTACCCTGATATACAGTGTGTCCCAAGAATTCCAACTCTTTGCATCCAATACAACATTTTGTTGGCCTAGCAGTTAAGTTCGCCTCCCGAAGTCTATTAAATAACATTTCTAGAGCTTCAATGTGTTTTTCAAATGTCTCTGTGGCGACGAGAATATCATCCATGAAATTCGTGATACATGGGTTATTCAGGGGATCCAACAATTTGCGCATCATCCTTGAAAACACACTCGGAGCATTTTTCAGTCCGAATGGTAGCATATTGAATTCATAATGTCCATCCGAAGTGCTAAAAGCCAAATAAGGTCTCACTTCAGGCTTCACTGGGATCTGGTAATAGCCTTTACTAAGATCCACCTTTGAAAAGTATTTTGCCTTGTTCAGTCTGGCAAATAACTTTTTGTGTCTGGTAATGGATCCACTTGTCCTTCTGTGACAGCATTCAGTTTCCTGTAATCTATGCACAGTCTGTGTTCCCCAGACGGTTTTCTCAACAAAACGACACTAGAACTAAAAGATGATTCACTGTGCGAAATAATCCCCTCCTTCAGCAAATAATCTATTTCTTCCTTCAATGCCTTCTCCTTCGCGAACGGAATAGAATAGGCTCTCATACAGATTGGGTTTGAGTCTACCAGTTTCATGTCATACTGTAGCAAATTTGTATGGCCTGGTTTATCTGTTAATACATCTGTATGTTCCTCCAGAACCTGTTGAACTCTCTCCCTCTGGTTTTTAGTCAGGTGCTTACTGACTTTTACCTGTGCTGCTGTTTCACAAGGATGTAATGGGTATTCATGTGAGGTGAGTGGTTCCTTTTGCATCTGGGTTGCAATAGCCAAGGTCAATAAGGGGGTGCTTTCCTGGAGTGGTCTGTCCAGATACTTCTTTAATAAGTTTACATGATAAACTTTCTCCTTCCCCTTTTTGTCAATTTTATAGTTTGTTCTAGACACCTTCTCTAGAACCGTATATGGACCTTGCCAACCAATTTGTAATTTATTCTGGCTACCGGGTAGTAGAAGAAGCACCTTCTCTCCCACAGCTAGTTCTCGGTCCTTTGCCTTCCTATTAAAATATGCTGCATGTTTCTTCCTGGCTTGTTTCAAATTATCATTTGCCAGTTTCCATCCAGCTTTCAAACGAGTGGTCAGTTCGTTCACGTATTGATAAGATGAGGTAACAGGTTCTTCCGCCTTCTCATCCGTCCAGGTCCTTAATAAAGCTACATCTGGATCTTTAATTTATCATACTTATTTTTCATGGAACCCATCGGGTCCCGTCCATTAGAAGCTTTATAATGAGGACTTTTCTTCCTAGAATCATCACTCACAAATCGACCACTACCAATTTTTTTCTGGGGTTTGTCTCCCCACTTTAGATTGCTTATGAGAGATCTTCGCTCTCTTGTCTGTTCTTCCAGTTTATATAAGTCTGACCGAGGGATTGTCATCTTATCCTGGGTAAAATTTCTTCTTTGTACTCTTCGCATAGTGGCCATGTTAATCCATTCAAGTGAAGACTGGGTGTGAAAAGGGGGCTCCCATTCCACTTTGTCTACCCAAGTATAATTAGTTTTCCTTTCAGGCCTAAAGTTGCCCCGTGGCGTTTCTAGGTCCTGCACATATTTTCCCTTTGTGGGTGTTCCCTCATGAAATACGCCACATGCTTCTACAAAGTTTTCAACATCGACATTTACGTCGGGCCAATAGTATTTTCGAGCAATCTTTTGGCAGATGGTACCGACTTTCTCATGGTCACCATCTTTTCCAACATGTAAGCTCCTTATTAAGTTTGCCCTATATATCTTGGGAAGAACTAACTGTCCGTGACCAGTGGATCTAGTTCCTGTCTTCCTATATAATAATCTGTTCTTCACAAAGTACTATCCCTTGCTCGGAGGTGTGTGGCATTTGGGCAATTTTTTAAAACATGGCTTGAGTGTTCTATCCTCAGCCTGCGCCTTCCTCATCTCCTCTGGATGAGCATTTATAGGTTCACCTTCTTCCTCCTTCTTCTGTGACCTGGTCTGCACTGTCGCCATGATCACAGGTTTCTCGGGATTCCCCAAGAAGACGTATCTACACCCCAATATCAGAGGGTAGATTGGTTCATCTATCACTGCTGCTCTGATTTCTCCTTCCACATAGCGAGTTTTCACCGTTATCCTTGCGATGGGAAGTGTCATGAGTGGTATGTCCTTGGTCGCCCCTTGTATTTCCACTGTTTCTGTGGTATACTGACTTGGGTCCACTAGGCTAGACTTCACAACTGAATCATAATCCAAACCTGTATCATAAAGGCACCTTATGGTGGCCCCATTACAAATAACATCCTCACAAACTGGGGGGTGATAAGGTTCCTGTTGTCCATTAGGATTAACCTTTAATCTTTGCGTCCCCGACTTCATTGCAGCAATGTTTGAAGGTTTCCTTCTACAAAATTCGGTGTTATGGTTATCCTTCTTGCACCATTTACACCATCTTTTTCCTTGGTTCAACGGTTTTCTTTCATTGAACTTTTGGTCATTGAACTGTGAGTTTCTGTCGCGATAGTCATTTCTTGGCCGCTCAAAGTTTGTCCTACCTTTATTTCCCTGCTCTCTATTATCAAATTTATTAAATTGCTGTGGAGCTTTAAAATTGTCTATGTGCTTCTTTTTAGCACCACTTACCTCTGCCTGGGCTGCCTGATACCTCTCAGCGACATTTAAAACCTCTCCCAACTTCTCTGCACCTTGTTCCATGAGAAATTTTCTCATGTCTGGAGCCATGGACTCTCTCAATTGCTCAATCATGATCATTTCTTTAAGATCTTGGGTCTTCCCCAGAGCAGTCCATTTCTCCAAATAGGTTTCCAGTCTAGCAGAGAATTGGTGGTATGTCTCCCCAGGCAACAGTTTGGCATTTCTAAATTTCTTACGATAAAATTCACCATTCTTCTCGTACCTTAATAACAAAGCCTGCTTTAACATGTCATAATTGTCTTGGTCTTCCCTGTTCATTTTAGCAAAGACTTCATAAGAAGTACCCTCAGTCCCTGTGATAGCTTTAAACTCCACCTCTCTCTCTCTAACCCATATGTAGTAGCTAATAACTCAAAACGTCCTAGGTACCCCTCTATGTCATCGTCTTTTTCAACAAAATGGTCTAAATGAAACCCCATAGCTGAGTTTGAGGCTCCCAGACTGGGCGTAGCATCTGAGGCAAAAGGGCTGGCACCATTTTCAGGAGCCTGGCCTTGTAATTCCAGCTCCCTTAGTCGTAATTCGTGCTCCCTTTGCAACCTTCTATCTTCTGCCTCCCTTTCGGCCTTTTTATCTTCTGCCTCCCTTTGCTGTCGTTTGTCTTCTGCCTCAATCTGCAGCCTCTTAATTTCTCTATCCGCCTCTAACCTCTTCTCTTCAGCCAACCTTTCAGACTCTAATTTTCTTTCAGCCTCTTTTTCTAATCTCCTTTCTTCCCGTTCAATATATTTATCACATTCAGCCGTTACGTATTGAATTAAAATCTGACCATCCATTCCCATCTCCTTTGCGGTCAGCACAGCAGCTGATCTAAATTTTGCTAGCTCCGCCATACTTTCTAAACAATATAATAATATACAAAATAAATCTCTAACCAGTAAATACACTAAGTACTTCTTATGACTATAGTCTAACTAATTCTAACTAACCAGTTAACTAATTAATTATTACTGGCTGTGAAGATTCACCAACTTCTAATTGCCCTTTTAATTTAAAGGGACACTTTTAATTTTAAGGGAATTTTACAATTTTGTTCCCCTAATTTTATTTCTCCCACCAGGAGATCCTTATATTACTGTTTATGCTAAATATCCCTGGACAAGACCCCAATATATGTAGTGGATTTTGATGGTATTGTATGGTGGTGTTATCACCTAGTGTGATGCGTGAGGTCAGCTGTGAAGGCTCCTGAGATAATTGTAGCTGTGAATATACAGAAGGCCCTTTCGTGCTACCACTTTATGACCTCACACATATCTTTTTTTTACTAATGAATGTGGCTACGTTAAAATCTAGGGTACTGAATGCAATGTGTTGTATGGACATATACACACACCCACAGATATTAATTAAATCTAATACTATCAATAAAATTTCTAACACAATGATCTAAATTCAGCTGGTTAAATTTAGAATAGAAAATCTTTTTTTAATTTATTTGTTCTGAACCAAGGTTTTATTTTGGCCAGAACTTATGCAAAGATTTTGAAATTTATGAATGAATGGCATGAATAAATGGCATGTTAAATGAAAGATGTTTACATATGCAATCTTCAAGATTAATTATAGTATTACTGTTCGTAATGTTAATTTTCCTGGGAAAACTATGAATGGATGTGCTGTTGGGGTGGCTTCATCCCTCCCTGTTTATGCCTACACAGCATTGTCCATTAATGATGGAAGGAAATGGGATGCTTCAGTAGTAAATTCTCTTGGGTGCTAGTTTTATGAAGTTGGTGTAAGTTCAGCAGGCCAGCTAGCCTACTTAACTTTGCCAGATTTGTTCTGGTGCTGGAATCTGATGGCCCCACCTCTCCGTGCTTGAGCAATACACAGATGTTCTGTCGAAATGTACCCTGCACGGGTCCTCACTTCAATTATTAATCAGCATTTGACACCACCTTAGTGTCAAGATCGAACTCACAGCTCTGTTTATGAATAAAGAACACAGAAATGCTAGCAAAACTCAGCTGAGCTGCTGGCTATAGTATGGCGTCCCTGAACTTATTTCAATTTATTTCATTTGGAAATCACCACACTTGAAATTTACTGTGTCTATCACTGGACAACTATTGAGGAATGGCAAAAAAGCTTGTCTGAGCGCGGATAATATGATTGTCTGTGGCCAATCAATGCCTTGGTTTTTTTTTTAAATTCAAATTTCCTACACTAAAGTCATTTCAGTCATGCTTCAGTCAAGTATGGATTTTTATCTGTTAGTCTGTCCGTCTCTACTTGCGTTTTCACAAAACGTACTTGATTTTTGAACCAACCTTTCTCTCCCCTCCAAAATTTTGTCGTTAAAAGTTATTTTTAGACACAGCTTCCACCAATATCCCTTCTCTTCCATGCTAAGTAGATTTGAACACCTGCGTCTCGAGGTCGCGATTTTTTGTGCAAATAGCGACACTTTTGATTCAATGCAGTCTTTCGCTGTTGTGAACAACACTGTCTTTTGTCATTATTTTCATTATTATCTATCCGTCTGTAAAATTAAAAACATATTATTTCACTGCTCAGAATGGGCCATCCGGCCAGTTAATTTTTATATTCCTAACATTAATATTAAGAAAAAGTTACTTTTTAAATTTTGTAATATTTCAAGCATCTGCGTTTAGCCGCTGAATTCAAATCAAAGGCTTGGTATCGCAAAAGCGTCCAATAAATGGCTGTGGCGTATCATATCCAAGGTCCCTTCTGTCGAATTCCCTACTTTATGTCAACTTGGGGGGTGGGGGGGAGAACGTGACTTTTCCTCCTTGCCCCACCAATTTGCGTCCATTAACCTCGCTAGTTCAAGTACGCGTTCAGTCAGATTTTTGTCTTTTGATCCTCGTTCCGTTTTGCCTTCAAGTCTAACACCTGATGAACCGCGGCGCGGGCGATCATATATTCCAGCAGCTTACGCATTGGTTTTTATCCTTACATTTTATCCTTTGGAGATATTTTTACGTTGTATCACTCGTTAATTTTATGACAGATACCACGGGCAGCTAAAAAGAGAAATGAGGATGTTCCGAAAAACGTGGGTGCGCAATGACAAATTATTTCTCGTTGTCGTGAGAAATTCTAATCCACATATATAAATTAAATTGTAAATGTAAAGCCTAACACATAAATTCAATAAAAGGAAAGAAGAATGGTAAAGAACAGTGCTGTCACAATGACTGTACTCGAAATCCCCCTTGTGTCCTCCTGCGTCTGCAAATTGTAACGTTTCACGTTGATAGTAAAAGCCTTCTGCAACATACACGCGTTTCCCAAACACCCTAAAAAATGTACTCCATTTCTAAGAAAAACCTTGAAATACGCAAGTTGACCTAGATTTAAAATTCCATTCATGTCTTTTTCTACACTATGTTACCAAAAACAAAAGACAGATGGACTAAAGGATAGAGAGAAGGGAGAGGCAGAAAGCAGGGACACAGGCAATACTACCACAGTCGCGCGATACACAATTGCTGCCATCACGCGTGTAAGGCCACAAGCACTGGCTTTTTTTTTTAAATCGTCAGTGATAAAAAACACTACCCATCCGAGAGTTAGGTTTTAAAACTTACAAAATTCTTATTGGGAAACATGACATTATACTGGTTTACGTTTGAAAACATTACAGTACCCAGACAGCACATCTTCGAAGTAAACAGGAGGTAGAAGAAATTGAGTATTTTGAACGCAGCCACTTAGATCTTTTAAATTTGTATATTTGGGTTCCTTAGGACTTGCTGACAAATAATATGTTAAACGTTACGCAAATAGTCTAGGAATTAACAAATTATAGCCAAAAGAAAATAGTGAGGGTGTCAGACAACACCAAATTCAGAATCGCTCAGTGACAGATTTTCACCCCACCATTGTACGGGAAATAGGCTGACATGTTACCTCCTATTTGATTGGAGCGCAATAAATGTAAGGCTAAACACGATTAGTCGGACTATAAATACTATCTTGTGTTGTCAGGGGAAACGTGAGAAGGGGTACTTTTTTGAAAAGATGTGTAGACATGGCTTGATTGGTTAGAGCTGCGAATACACTCAATTCAGGGCGTCTGTTCCGGGCCACATCTTGTAATAAACCTACTAAGAAACAGTGCGTTGAGCACCAGGGTATATTTTTTCTAAATAAAAGCCTGGGACATCGGCAGATCGGAGTTGTGCTATATTCATTGCCATTCAACGTCACTGTGTAATATTTCCATGAACTGTGGTAAGCTTGAACGGTTTGATATCTTTTTAATGAAAATTGAATGTAAATTGATAATTTATGTCTGTATATATGTGTGGTTCAGTAGCAAACATGAGGTAAAGCCTATATAATGCTCCAGCCTGAACAGAAGGTGTCGGAGGAAAGTAAAACTACATGGAATTGCCAAGCAGTACACTGACACCTAGGTTATTGACTAGAAAGAAATAATGCTGGAATTGCAGAGGCGTAGTAACCATTAAGGAGGAATATACTGGTGTAAAGTATTTCAGATGAAGCTGACAGTTGGCCTAACGCTCTGAACTCAGGTTTGTTATGTATTGTGCTCAGTGTAGGAATAGAGTATAAATTAGTTCTGAAGTAGGAGGTACAACCTTCTTGTTTCAGGGACCGTGGTCTTAAAGTTATTGAGCAGCACCTGGTCAGAGCTTTGCTGAATCCAGAGGCGGACAGCATACTCCTTGGTCCATATAGCAACCAGTGAGGTGGCTCAAGAACTCATTAAAGTAATCGAGCAGAGGAGTCTTTTACTGCAGTCATCACGAAAGTTAAGAAAGTGTGGCCATGGAGCTCAACATTATGTACCCCCATCTTAAACTGACATTGTAAAATAAAATTAAGAGGGGAAATTAATTGTTTTAATGCCAGGAACTGAAAACATCTCTAATACTAGTTCCAACAGAAACAAACTATTGAAGTCATGATGACAAATACCAACAGAGCTTGAAAAAACAAAACAAAACCAGTATTACCTCATATTACTACTACACAACTGACACACATAGGATACTATTAATAATATATGTCACTACAAGATTCATATTGATAAATTCTGTACATATAACTTGTAATTAAAATTGATTGTGATTCCTGGTTCACTTTGTATTTGAATCAGGACACATCTACATTAATGACAGCACTGAATACATATTGATATTTGAAAATTTATCAGTGACTCATTTAAGATATTCTCATAGAGTGTTATATGTATGTGAGTGTCACAGTGTTGTCAAGTGTGGTGGAATAAATTAAATTGTTTATCTGTCTGTTGTGTTGTGACTTACACTTCATCATATACATACCCTAGACATTCAACGTAGTCATCACTATATTCCAGTATAATTCTGACTGAGGTAGAAATATGTGGTAGCAAGTAAGGTTATCTATAATACACTACCCTTATTAGATATAGATACCTTCACAGCTGATCTCAGTCAGTACACTAAGTCCCCTATAAATATTTATAACATCCCACTTTACCACACTCGTGTTAGAAGGAAGACGCCCGGTGTCTTCAGGCACGTTATGAGAAGAAGACAGCTAGAATATATCGTGACAACAGGAAATATTGAAGGAAAAGGCGATAAAAGACGACATATTGAGGAAATACAAGACAGTCTAGCATCATCACATAGAAGGAAGTCAACAATAGACTTGATAAATAATACAGTAGACAGGAAGTTGAGGAGAAACATGATCTCCTACGCCACCAGGCATGGTACTTGAAGAAGAAAACGGTAAAAGTAGTCTCACATCGATACTTCCACAGGGGAGTGATGGCGCGACCTGGTTTTAAATCTAGTCCCTTTGCCATGAAATTCAAGTAATGTAACCAAGGTCTCCAAGTGAGACATAACCACGGTCTCCAAGTGAGACGTAACCACGGTCTCCAAGTGAGACATAACCACGGTCTCCAAGTGAGACATAACCACGGTCTTTAAGTGAGACAGAACCACGGTCTCCAAGTGAGACGTAACCACGGTCTCCAAGTGAGACATAACCACAGTCTCCAAGTGAGACGTAACCACGGTCTCCAAGTGAGACATAACCACGGTCTCCAAGTGAGACATAACCACGGTCTTTAAGTGAGACAGAACCACGGTCTCCAAGTAAGACAGAACCACGGTCTCCAAGTGAGACATAACCACGGTCTCCAAGTAAGACAGAACCACGGTCTCCAAGTGAGACATAACCACGGTCTCCAAGTAAGACAGAACCACGGTCTCCAAGTGAGACATAACTACGGTCTCCAAGTGAGACAGAACCAAGGTCTCCAAGTAAGGCAGAACCACGGTCTCCAAGTGAGACATAACCACGGTCTCCAAGTGAGACATAACCACGGTCTCCAAGTGAAACATAACCACGGTCTCCAAGTGAGACATAGCCACAGTCTCCAAGTGAGACATAACCACGGTCTCCAAGTGAGACATAACCACGGTCTCCAAGTGAGACATAACCACGGTCTCCAAGTGAGACAGAACCACGGTCTCCGAGTGAGACATAACCACGGTCTCCAAGTGAGACATAACCACGGTCTCCAAGTGAGACATAACCACGGTCTCCAGGTGAGACATAACCACGGTCTCCAAGTGAGACATAGCCACGGTCTCCAGGTGAGACATAACCACGGTCTCCATGTGAGACATAACCACGGTCTCTAAGTGAGACAGAACCACGGTCTCCAAGTGAGACACAACCACGGTCTCCAAGTGAGACATAACCACGGTCTCCAAGTGAGACATAACCACGGTCTCCAAGTGAGACATAACCACGGTCTTTAAGTGAGACAGGACCACGGTCTCCAAGTGAGTTATAACCACGGTCTCCAAGTGAGACATAACCACGGTCTTTAAGTGAGACAGAACCACGGTCTCCAAGTGAGACATAGCCACGGTCTCCAAGTGAGACATAACCACGGTCTCCAAGTGAGACAGAACCACGGTCTCCAAGTGAGACAGAACAACGGTCTCCAAGTGAGACATAACCACGGTCTTTAAGTGAGACAGAACCACGGTCTCCAAGTGAGACAGAACCACGTTCTCCAAGTGAGACATAAACACGGTCTCCAAGTGAGACACAACCACGGTCTCCAAGTGAGACATAGCCACGGTCTCCAAGCGAGACATAACCACGGTTTCCAAGTGAGACATAACCACGGTCTCCAAGTGAGACAGAACCACGGTCTCCAAGTGAGACAGAACCACGGTCTCCAAGTGAGACAGAACCACGGTCTCCAAGTGAGACAGAACCACGGTCTCCAAGTGAGACATAACCACGGTCTCCAAGTGAGACAGAACCACGTTCTCCAAGTGAGACAGAACCACGGTCTTTAAGTGAGACATAACCACGGTCTCCAAGTGAGACGTAACCACGGTCTCCAAGTGAGACATAACCACGGTCTCCAAGTGAGACATAACCACGGTCTCCAAGTGAGACATAACCACGGTCTCCAAGTGAGACAGAAGTATAAAATGTGATTGACTAAAAGGTTGATGAGTTAAACAAACAAAAAAAGTTAATAAAAACAAACAAAAAATACAGTGAAGACGTAACGAAGTAACTGGTGGCAACGAGGATGATGCTGACAATGATGCTAGTAACAATGATGCTAGTAACAATGATGCTAGTAATAATGATGCTAGTAACAATGATGCTAGTAACAATGATGCTAGTAACAATGATGCTAGTAACAATGATGTTAGTAACAATGATGCTAGTAACAATGATGCTAGTAATAATAAGGACGTGACGATAGTTGTATCGCTATTATGTCGATGATAACAATCAAACAAAAAAATCTAAAAGAGAAATTTTGCAAGAGTAGGAAGGAATGATGACAACGATAAAGAACTAATAACAAGGACGAAATGTAGGTGAAGAAGAGATACCAGTTAAGTGTTCTGGTGATCAGGGGTGTGTGAAGAAAATTTAGTGTTCTAAACCAGTCACACCTCACTATTGTAAAGAGGCGTTATTAGTCACCGTCCACTGTTGTAAAGGGAAGACAACAGCCACATTTCAGAGTTGCAGAAAGAAGACATTCGCCACAGGTTAGTGTTGTAAAGGGAAGACAACAAACGCAGGTCCATGTTGTAAAGGGCAGACAACAGTCACAGGTTAGTGTTGTAAAGTGAAGACAACAGTCACTGTCTAGTGTCGTAAAAGGAAGACATCAGTCACAGTCTAGTGTTGTAAAGTGAACACAACAGTCGCATTCTAGTGGTGTTAAGAGAAGACACCAGTCACAGTCTAGTGTTGCAAAGGACAGACAACAGTCACAGTCTAGTGTTGTAAAGAGAAGACAACAGTCGCAGTCTAGTGTGTAAAGGACAGTCAACAGTCACAGTCTAGTGTTGTAAAGGGCAGACAAGTCACAGTCTAGTGTTGTAAAGTGAACACAACAGTCACATTCTAGTGTGTAAAGAGAAGACAACAGTCGCAGTCTAGTGTTGTTAAGGGCGGACAACAGTCACAGTCTAGTGTTGTAAAGGATAGACAACAGTCACAGTCTAGTGTTGCAAAGGACAGACAACAGTCACAGCCTAGTGTTGTAAAGAGAAGACAACAGTCGCAGTCTAGTGTTGCAAAGGGCAGACAACAGTCACAGTCTAGTGTTGTAAAGGATAGACAACAGTCACAGTCTAGTGTTGTAAAGGACAGACAACAGTCACAGTCTAGTGTTGTAAAGAGAAGACAACAGTCGCAGTCTAGTGTGTAAAGGACAGTCAACGGTCACAGTCTAGTGTTGTAAAGGGCAGACAATAGTCAGAGTCTAGTGTTGTAAAGTGAAAACAACAGTCACATTCTAGTGTGTAAAGAAAAGACAACAGTTGCAGTCTAGTGTTGTTAAGGGTGGACAACAGTCACAGTCTAGTGTTGTAAAGGATAGACAACAGTCACAGTCTAGTGTTGTAAAGAGAAGACAACAGTCACAGTCTAGTGTTGTAAAGGACAGACAACAGTCACCGTCCAGTGTTGTAAAGGGCAGACAACAGTGACAGTCCAGTGTTGCAAAGGGTAGACAACAGTCACAGTTTAGTGTTGTAAAGGTCATGCAACAGTCACAGTCTAGTGTTGTAAAAAGACAGACAACAGTCAGAGTCTAGTGTTGTAAAGGACAGGCAACAGTCACGGTCTAGTGTTGTAAAAGACAGGCAATAGTCACAGTCTAATGTTGTAAATGATAGACAACAGTCACAGTTTTGTGTTGAAACGGGTAGACAGCATTCACAGTTTAGGTTGTAAAAAGACGGACAACAGTAACAGTTTAGTGTTGTAAACTGGAAAAACATTTGAAGAAATATTTGACAACTGTAAGAAATATTAGACAACTGTAAGAAATATTTGACACATGCAAGAAATATTCAAAGAAATATTTGGCACCTGCAAAAAACTTTTGAAGAAATATTTGACAACTGGAAAAAACGTTTGACACATGCAAGAAATATTCAAAGAAATATTTGGCACCTGCAAAAATAACAAAATTAAAAACAGGTTAATATATATTTACCTACCGGTTGGAACATTTGCGCAGGACTGGGAGAAAATTTTGGGCCCATCTTTGTTGATTGGAAGAAAAGTTTTCACTAAAGTTTGAAAATCGCAGGACCAAAAATAAGTAGATAACCATTTGATAACTGGAACAAATACTTAGTTACATTTATTTAATGTACTAAATTTCCGTGGTCGCCCGCATGTTTGAAACGATTGGCAGACATTTGGAACGAATGCACAACAAATGTGGGGGAAGAAAGTCAATATACCTGACAGTTAAGCCAGAGTAGAACACTGTGATAATTCACTCGCGCCAAGAAGACAACCACCCCTTGCCAGATCAAAGACTAAAATCAGCTTTCAATTCTTTTAATCGTGTAGAGAACCATCAAACTCGTAGCATTGTATCACCTGCTAATTAGTGAGTCTGATGTGACCCCCATCAGTGTTGCGCCCGCTGAGCTGGCGAAGTCTTCTGGAATGACAAGAAAGCCCAAAAACCTATCACCAGATGCCGCAAGTGTAAAAAGAGTGAAACCTTAAATCCCTGGGGTTCGAACACATGAACGAAGGAATGATTCTTTTATAAATTTCTACTATTGCTCTCTTGTCTTTTGAGCTTGTCTGCAATGAAGTGAACAGAAATAAGTAGCAGGGTTAATCTTACATAAGTAAATGTTAGTCTTATAAAGGTAAATGTTAGTCTTACAAAAGTAAATCCCGTTGCAGATAGGCTTTTTCGTCTACCAATACGCAAAACTCTGAATGTTAGAATTTTATTCCGCTTTTCTAGATATGTTCGTCGCTAGATCCAATTTCCAGCTATGAGAGATGGATACCACCGACCGCCTATATTTAGCCCTCCTTTACCGAAGCCGTTCGACTCTCTATGCTACGGAATTTTATAAAGTATACGATCAATGGTTTCATCGCGAAGTCTGCCCCGACCATCGATCGGGTTTCATAACTAGCGGTAAAAGAACGTGCGTGTTTGAACTTTATTAAAAACGAATGAAAATGTCGTCGGCATTGTTCCAGTTGCAGACTGTACAGCGACACTAAGGAGTGTCTAGTTGACGCCATAATCTAGTCTGCATATGGCATATATCTCTACGGAGCATTGTTGTGTTCAATAAAATTGGCTATTTGGAATTGTCCAGCCTGGCCTTTGACAGTATTTTTTATGTTGGAGAATACGGCTGTGTGCGGCATCACTTACATACCACTAGATGGCCATTGGGGTGAGTAGACTTATTACTCATGATATAATATGAAATAATAAAGAAAACTGCCCCGTGGACCAGAACCCGTATCAATATGTAATTACATTCACACAACAAACGGAAATTTCCTGTCATATTTTTACATTAAAAGACATGTCCACAACGATAACGTAACCACTTCACCTCTCACCACCCTATATTCTCATCAATACCTACATACAAAACACTAGACAAAACCAAAATGACCCCCACCACACCCCGCTCATTAGCCATTTTCCTCCATAAAATTTATCAATTTTTTTGTATTTTCCTCTTTATTCTATAGCGGGCAGGAAAAAGGGAATTCACTTAGTGAGTGCTTATAAAAATTCCTTCTTCTCAAGCCAAGCAGCAACATAGTTGCATGAAGGTGTTGGAACAAATCGGTTGTTATATTCATGTAAAAAGGTAAAAGCACAATTCCTTCCAATAAAAAGTGTTAAAGCTACGTCTAAATCAGCTTGTTGTTGTAACAAAACTACAGCACATCCACACAGATAACAATGTTCTGATGAGCTCACTTTTGGACCATGTACGTATACCTAAGCTTTCATGAAATACAAAAAAATCTCCTGTTATTGATTAAGAATACTGCCTCCAAAATAATTGGTCAATCTACACAAGTCTGCGGTATGGCCTCTTTAAAAGCGACAGTGAAAAATCAACATATAATCGCTCCTGTAAAGATTTTTTTTTTGTGAAGCGTGAAGTTATGCGCGAATGTGCATCCACCCTCGATGATCTGATAAATATACATCTAGAGTATATTCAGCATCAAGATGGCCGACAACAATATCAACCAGACTAACCTCGCCGGCTGACCACCTCTATACCCCCCTTATTATATAAAATAAAATAAATTTGTCTCACGTCGCGTACATTTGTATCCTCTCTTACCTGGTTTTTTTTCTCTCACCCCTATATTCTCATCAATACCTACACACAAACCACCAGACAAAAACACGTTTTTGGCGGTTTTCACCACACAACAAGCATGGGGCGGGAAAAATGTACCAATGGGCTCAATAAACATCACAATTCAACCGTCTACTCATACGAACAACACCGCAACCTCTCTATAATACTAAACATTATAGAAATAATGGCTTAACAAAACTTTTTAAAACACTACAGATAACCAAGTGATTTTACACTGTGTAAAGGACTATCAAACCTCCGCGCCACCTCCGTTATCGATCGGTACAAAATCAACACCACACCACACCCCGGCTGCCAGCTACACCCCAACCCACACCTATGAGTCATCACCCCGCCAGCCAAAATCCTGTCCTATTACTTGTAACAACCCCAGTCCCGCTTGTCCCACTACAACACCTCCAGTTGTTATCAACCAATATTCCATAGACAATCACTCGGACGATAATGATGTCTTTAATCTACAACCACCCCCGAAACGGGAAAGAGGCTTCTAAAACTAGAGCTTTAGATTGACATTTTCGTATTCTTTTAAAAGAGATCATTAAATATATTTATACAATTAAAAACCCTTGGCCTTTGTATAAATGTTGTCTACCTGGTGTAAAATATGTATATGTGTACATGTATATGTTGAATAAAGAAACATAACAACACACTTAAAATACCAAAACAATACCACCCACACCCGCCAGCTACACTCCAACACACACATGAGTCGTCACCCCCGCCAGCCAAAACCAATACCCCCCGCGAACTCAAAAAATCAACATAACACCACGCTCATTAGCCACCTTCCTCTATAAAACTCAAACTAAGCGAATTTATCGATTTTTTATATGTTCCTCTTTATCTCAAGAGTGCAGGATTTTATCGATTTTTATGTATGTTGTCTACCTGTATGTATGTATGTATGTATGTATGTATGTATGTGTGTGTGTATGTATGTATGTATGTATGTATGTATGTATGTATGTATGTATGTATGTATGTATGTATGTATGTATGTATGTATGTATGTATATATATATATATATATATATATATATATATATATATATATATATATATATATATATATATATATATATATATATATATATATATATATATATATATATATATAGTATTAAGAAACAACACACTACAACAACACACAACAATTAAAATACCAAAATAATACCACACACACCCGCCAGCTACACCCCAACACACACATGCGTCGTCACCCCCGCCAGCCAAAGTCAATACCCTCACCCTTAAAAAACCCCTTTAGTAACCTACGCCGCCATTATCGATTTTTTATATTTTCCGCCATTATCGATTTTTATATTTTATATATATATATTTGTTCTGGGCAGCAGCTGTAACAAAACACTGTGATATTAAATATATTTATTAAAGAATCTTGGCACATGAGTCGGCACCCCCGCCAGCCAAAACCAATACCCCCCGCGCACTCAAAAATCAACACCACACCACGCTCATTAGGCATCTTCCTCTATAAAACTCATACTAAGCGAATTTTTCGATTTTTTTAATATTTTCCACTTTATCTCAAGAGTGCACGATTTTATCGATTTTTATGTATGTTGTATATATGTATATATATTGTATAAATATTGTCTACCTGTTGTAACATATATATATATATATATATATATATATATATATATATATATATATATATATATATATATATATATATATATATATATATATATATATATATATATATATATATATATATGTGTGTGTGTGTGTGTATGTGTGTGTAATTCAATTGTCGCCTTCCGCTACCCAAAAGCACTTTCATCAGCCTCACTGGGTCTAAAATTAAAGCTCAGCGAGAGTGAATATTCTGAGGAGGATAAAATGATGGATGGAAGCGGAGGTCGATCGATGCTCATATCAGGCGACTCAATACTCAAAAGAGGCATTTGTTTACCTCTTAGTTTGTGGTACAAGTTGCCAGCAGTCGACGCTAGACACCAACATCAGAAGGATCTTGAAGACGCTAGACAACCTTTGTAGTTACCCCAGCCTTACTGCATGGGACGTGCTACAGCCACCAGATTTGACTATTGAAGAGAATGACTAGATCAAGGTACCTGTGAGAACCAACAGCGGTTGAAGCAGACGCCAACTGACCCCATACCGGCAGCTAAGTATCATAACAGCGCAGCCAATGGACACTTTCAATTTTGTTTTGTAAAAAATATCCACTTTTAATTTAGATTGTCAGTGCTTCTTTTTTTATATACAACTTCATTCATTTTACATTTTTAACCAATAAGTGATTATTTAACCTGTTTACCTGTAACTATAAATCTATAGGTGGATTAATCCCTATTGAGTGGACTGTATGCCAGCCCCCGTATCTTCTTCTTCTTCGTACACTCTCAGACGTCCACTTGAATGTTCTCAAAGAAAGCAGCTGTCAGTCTGAGGCTATTTGAATCCCTGTAAAGCTTTTCCACGAAAGGAGATGGCGTCGGCCATATCGCTTTCTCTGTACCGCATATAAGAGGCAACTTTGAAGCAGATGTTCAGCAGTCATTTTATCAGTGCTACAGTTACACTGATCGGTAGTTCCTATCTTTAGTTTGTTGAATAGATGGTATCTCAATCTGTTGTGGCCAGTGCGGAGTCTGAAGATTACCACTTGTTCTCTTCTGTTGAGCTGGTAGGAAGCATCATTCTGTGTGTGACCTGGATGTTCTACATTCCATTTGTTTCTGTATCTGATTCTGATAATACTCTTTGCCTCCTCGAAAGTTATGCTTGCATCAGGCTGAGGTAGATGTGAACCTTCTTTTCCCATTCTGTCAGCCTCTTCATTGCCGGTGATGTTACAATGAGATGGGATCCATTGGATCACAATACTTTTGAATCGTTGACAAAGTATGTGGAGCACTATTCTGAGGGCATCAAGGTCTGTATTATTTTGGCTTTTCAACGTTGCAATTACTGACTGTGCATCAGTAAAGAAAGCAACTTGTCTCTCTGTGCTTTCTTCTGTCAATATAACCTCTGCTGCAGTTTTCAAGGCCTCTGCCTCTGCTCTGAAGTTACTTGAGAATTGTTCTGTTGCCAGTGACAGCCTTTATTCTGCACCAGTGCTTAAGGTCAGAAAGACACCCCCACCTCTATTTCCTGTTGCATTTGTTGCTGATCCATCTGTGTATGCATGGATCCAGGTGTTGCGTGGGTAATGTTTCTCTATGTATTTTGTCGCTATGGATTTTCTTTCTGTTGCAGTTTGGTTCTTTTTTCTTTTATCTTTTCTATCATTTCAGGGAAACGATTTTGTTTCCAAACTGGAAGCTTGTGTGCAGTGTAGATGGGTTTAATATTGGATATTTCATTTATGGAAACTGCTCTCATCTGTGGTTTGGTTGACTCTACAATGTTGCTTCGTTTGTATGGCATATTGTTTTAAATACATAACCATATAGAAATATTAAATTAATATGTGCTGAATCACCTTCAGCTGGGGGCTCAGAAAATAGGAGTCAATATTTCATCACAGAAGAGGCAGGAGAATAATAAGTTCATGACAGCTTAGTCACTCCCAGTTGTTATGCTCCCTTTTCTTTAAAATCCTGTGAGCCTCCCTGAAGTAGAAGCATCATTCTTCTATTTATACGTCTGCCGAGTATAATCTTGAGCGAAGGTTGATACGTTTGAAGGCCATCATTTGTATACTGTTTGTTGGACCACTATTGCAGAGCAGGGGAGACAATACCGTCACAGTTTCAAAGAGAAGATAATAGCCAACGTTTTGAGTTGTACAGAGAAGGCAGTAGCCCCAATTCAGAATTGTAAAGAGAAAACAGCAACAGTTACATATTATAAAACGTAGACAACAATTATAGGGCATGTTGTGAACACGACAACTGTAGCAGTAATGTTTTGTTGTAAAAAGAAGACACGTGTTACAGTTCTTTTTTTTGGAAACAGAAGTTACTAATCGCCTTTCAGAGATGTAAAGAGAAGAGAACAGCCACTACTCAATGAATGAAACTCAGAACAACAACCACAATTCAATGTTGTAAACAAGACAACTGCAACAGTAAAGTTTTGTTGTTAAGAGAAGGTAACTGTCAGAGTTCTGTATTGTAAATACAAGTTTCCGGCCGCAGTTCAGCACTGTAACGAGACGAGAACAGCCATAGTTCAAGCCAAGAGCTGAAAACAACAGCCACAGTTTAGTGTTGTCAAGATAAGACGACAGTTACCGTCCAGTGTTGTCAAGTGAAAGACACCAATTATTGCCGAAACCTGGGATCGAACCAGGGACCTTAGACGTTAAGTCTAATGCTCTACCAACTGAGCTATTTCAGCGTGTAATAGTGTCAACAGCTTTAGACACTGTACGAAGAAGCTAACCAGAAGTATCACAAGTAAAAGAAATTGCTTCAGAAACTACTGATGTAAGTGCACATGTGTTTTTTTTCCCCTAGGCATCTCTGCTGGGCCAGATGCAGTTCTGTCGGAGTGCTACTTACACATCTTTCAAGTGGGCAAGAAGAATTACTTGTGTGTTGTGTTATGTATTTGTGTAAGAATATGTGTAGGATTAGAGAACTGTTGTTTTTGTTTTTTTTTGTATGTTGAGGAATTGTCGTTTTTGTGACTCTGAATTGTCATGTTTGTATATTGGGGAATAGTCGTTTTCGAGATTCTCAATTGTAATGTTTGTATGTTGGTTAATTGTCGTATTTGAGTCTCAACTGTCGTGTTTGTATATTGGGGAATAGTCGTTTTCGAGATTCTCAATTGTAATGTTTGTATGTTGGTTAATTGTCGTATTTGAGTCTCAACTGTCGTGTTTGTATATTGGGGAATAGTCGTTTTCGAGATTCTCAATTGTAATGTTTGTATGTTGGTTAATTGTCGTATTTGAGTCTCAACTGTCGTGTTTGTATATTGGGGAACAGTCGTTTTCGAGATTCTCAATTGTAATGTTTGTATGTTGGTTAATTGTCGTGAGTCTCAACTGTCGTGTTTGTATATTGGGGAATAGTCGTTTTCGAGATTCTCAATTGTAATGTTTGTATGTTGGTTAATTGTCGTATTTGAGTCTCGTAGTTTGTTAATATTGGGAAAAACAGTCAGATTCTCAATTGTAATGTTTGTATGTTGGTTTACTGTCGTGTTTGTATATTGGGGAACAGTCGTTTTCGAGATTCTCAATTGTAATGTTTGTATGTTGGTTAATTGTCGTGAGTCTCAACTGTCGTGTTTGTATATTGGGGAATAGACGTTTTCGAGATTCTCAATTGTAATGTTTGTATGTTGGTTAATTGTCGTATTTGAGTCTCAGTTGTCATGTTTGTGCTGGGCAATTGTCGTTTTTGTGACTCTGAATTGTCATGTTTGTGTTGGGAAACATGGAGAATGGAACATTGTTGTTATGTCCGGGCATTGTAATGTATGTGTGAACATGCGAGGCGAGGAGTAGATGAATTTTTCTACTTGTAAGTCAGGCATGATTATCATGTTTGTGTGTTAGGGATTGCTTTGTTTGTGGGTCAGGAAATGTCGTTTTATGTATCAGGGAATGTCATTATTTTGTGGGTCAGGGAATTTCATGTTTGCGCGTCAAGGAATATCAATCTTGTTCATCAGGGATGTCATACTTGTGTGTTGGTGGTCAAGGTTTGCTTTGTATATCATGCCTAAGCTTGGGGAAAATAACTTGTTGATGCGTCATGGAAATATGTTTGTGTTTGGAAGATATGCCATTATTGCATGCATCTAAAAAATGTCAGAAGAGTGGCATATATGTCAAGAAAATGTAATGTTTTGTTTTTCATTTTTTTGTCCCAGAGAAATATCTTGTTTGTCTAAAGACGAATGTCGTATTTGTGTCAGGACGTGCCTTTTTCTTTTAGTGGAGATGATGATTAAAATAAAATAAAAATAAACGGCATTAAAAAATGGATTCAGTCTTTGACTGTAGGGATGTTTTGGATGGAAATCGGAATTACACGAGACAGTACGACCATAAAGATGATGTTGATAATTGTGATGAGACAATGACGACGGCTGTGATGCCATTTAATGGAGTAAAAGGTAAAGGAGGTCAAGGATCCCGTTACACGTCCATTAAGGCATGCTGGGAATATGGTGTTGGGCCAATAATTCTTGACCATTGGCATCACTAGGTCATGTAGTCAGCATAACCTTCTCAGAGTTGCTCTGGTACCCAACCCAATTCACGAAGCTTGGTCGACCCGGGAGCAGTTTGTGGTCTCAAAAATCCCACCTCAACTGGAAGTTGAACCATGGACCACCGAACTAGGAAGCCAGTATGTAGGAAGCCAGTATGTAGGAAGCCAGTATGTAGGAAGCCAGTGTGGGATAATCAGATACAAACTGCAATGAAAATTCAAAGTGTTGATAAAGTGGAACTGATACAGCGCCCCACTGGGTTCAAGAAAGTGGGCGCTAAACGATCCGAATTTTAGGTGGCGCCAAGAAGCTCTAGAAAATGTAATGCAAAACAAGGTCAACATTTAATATCTTCATTGGCCACTTTTCCACTCCTTATGGCACATGAATCCACCAGTGAAGCCCATATGCCCCGATAGCCGCGTTAACAGTCTTTTCCCCAACTTTATAGTAGACACCCTTACAACATGCCTTAGGAAACATTAGTCCTTTTTTCGTGTACTCAGCGATCCCTGAGAACTTCCTGGCGCAAAAAATTTAACGTCAGGAAAGAAAACAATGGGGGGTTGGGGGAAATAGAGAGAGCAAGATATATATATATATATATATATAGATAGATAGAGAGACAGACTGGAATGATAACTTCGCAGGGATTTTGCTCGTACCCAGATCTAATCGAGTGGCCATATTGTTCACATTGAAATTTAAGAGATGGACCACAGCTACTTTAATTGACGAGTATATATACATATATTTAACTTAGTTCTCGCTTTATTTCTCTTCTTGTTTTTTGTTAGCTGGCGAAGGCTTTGCGACGGTAACGTAGGTAATTCCCTTTGTCCCAGCAATACTTATTTTCGTGTACACCGCCGTATCTTCGACTAGGCAGTGTCGTACTAAATGGTTGGGTGAGAGGGGGACGGTCCGCCCGCCTGTGACAGCCAAAATTTATTTTTCTGTGTGTTTTGTGGGGGTGCCAGAGGAAGGATCTGCCCCGAGTGTCAAATACTCTAAGTACGCCCCTGCGGCAAGGTGATATTTTACGCCCTAAAACCTGACTTGGATGAAGGTAAAGAAAAGTGGAACACTCAAAACTGCGAACACGTATATCCAATCACTGTGTGAGGAAGTAACTCTAACCCCCATCAAACCTGTAATCCGTCGTAATTCACTACGGCCGACGTTATAAGAAGCAGGTGAGATCTCTCAATACGACAGAAACAAGTGTCTCGTGTCTCGATCAATCTTCAGTGTCATCTCCATGATGAGATATAATCCAAAAGTAATAAAACTCATTCTCTCTCGCTGTCTCTTTCTCTCTCTCACCTTTTATCTTCTTTCATCTTTGTACTTTACAAAAAACAATTCAAATAAATGAATGAATATGACAAGGCTCAAGGCTGTGTATACAAATTGCCAGAAAGCAGGTTTTTTTTTGTTCAAGAGGTGATAATCCGCTCCATGGTCCTCAAATGAAAATGATTTTCAGCTCACAATAGTACTAGATCCCCTATCTCCTGGCCACTGCTGAGATACGTTGTCAATATATATAGAGGTTTTCAAAATGAGGATCAATAGCGAATAAGCTGATACGAGGTTGTCCAATAATTTGTGTCAACGCGTATAAATGTTATTCAAGACTTAATGATGGAGAAGCCATTTGTCACTCCATGAAACTTGTAACAAGCAACGCAAGAGGACACATTTTGTCACGTGGGTGTGGCCATGGACTCTAGTACGAGACGAGAACTCTATTATTATAACGTCAATATATAAGCAAGACTTACAAAAGCCTTAATTTACGTTAAGGTTAAAAAAAAAAAAAAAAAAAAAAAAGCAATTTCAGTTTTAATAGAAGTAACACATCATTAAGATGTCTGTAGAAAATAGAATAAGTGATAGTAACAGTTTCAGTTTAAGCAATGTACCGCCCAAATAACCTGCATCATGAAATATATTTTGGTCGATGTTCTTTTGACAACACAACCTACAGCCAGTAAGAAAAAAAAAGGTGACTAATGGTATCCCTACTGCACTCCAGTTCTTACCGCTAACGGGTCCGTAAATTTTCCTTCATAAAGAATTCTACATGTCTTGTCTTCAGGACGCTATAGCTCGAAGGGAAGCAAAGAATAGTACCACTGTTCCATATCACGTATGTTTCAAAATGAGAGTGAATAGGTTTCGCCATGGAGTCTGCTACCTTATGCTGTAGAAAAGTTTAGCCTGAAAAAAACAAAAACAAAAAACACACACACACACACGCACGCACGCGCGCGCCGCACACACACACACACACACATTCAACAACTTTACCAGAAACGCCAACCAAACTTAATAATTTACATAATTCGACTCAGCCATTCAAGACGGAAGAAGGTCTTGTTAAGGAGGTTCGTGGCGCAGCCCAGAGAAAACCAAACGGAGTTTGGGCTGCTGGTTAACTACATCTTCTAGTGAAAATCTCCAGACTGTGGGCATCACCCAACCATCCGAACACTCAACACACAAAGGAAAAACCACACATGTGGCAGGAAATCCTTCTTTCACCTTTCAACTCCCCACGGAGTATAGGCCTTCAACAAAATAATGCCAAGTGTTCCTGTCCCGTGCCATCAGCTCAAGGTCTCTCCATGTGTTGGTCTTCATCTACCTATCTCACCCTGGAAATTCCAAAACAAGGACTGTCCGGTAATGCTTTGAGTAGGTTTTTGTTATGTATGTCCTATCTGTAGGAAGACAGCCGATAGGATAGTCTGGCGCTCTCTCTTCCAAACCTCTACACCTCACGGTAGAAGGGGAACGACTAAGTAAGTAAGTATGTCCTATCTGTCGGCGTCTGTGGCCTAATGGATATGAACATAGTTTCATAATCCAGATATACCAGGTTCGAAACCTGTAGCAGGCGGTTTGGTAGCAGATCGCTTTGTGTAGATTTTTAACAATGGTATAAGCGCCGTACCGTTCAGAAAGCAATGGCAAACTACTGAATGAAAAAATTGCCTAGAAAAATCACAAACAGCCAATAAAAGCTGGGGTTGATTGAAACGTCCTTTAAAGGATAAGCAACTAACTTTTTTTATGTCCTACCTATCTCCAACGTCGTCCTGTTATGTATATCCTATCTCCAACGTCTTCCTGTTATGTATGTCCTATCTCTAACGTCGTCCTGTTATGTATGTCCTATCTCCAACGTCTTCCTGTTATGTATGTCCTATCTCCAACGTCTTCCTGTTATGTATGTCCTATCTCTAACGTCTTCCTGTTATGTATGTCCTATTTCCAACGTCTTCCTGTTATGTCTTGTTAAACAGGCGCTCGTCAAGCTCTTGCCACCACTTGCACATTATATTTTGTCATACCACTTCAATCCTTCTAATCTATTCAAGCTTCTATTTATGAAAGTCTGTAGCTTTTTGGTTGGTGATGTTGTTGTTGATGATGTTCTCCATGTTTCAGAGCCATGCAACAGGACTGACTTGACATGTGAATTCAAAATTCTGATGTTTGTTTTAGACTTGTCATTGCAATGACTACAACCCACAAAAGCCAGCTCCAAGCCTCAGAAATGAGGTATCTAAGGAAGGTGGTTGAAGTAACAAGAAGAGAAATGGTCCGCAACCAGACGATAAGGCAAGGTCTCAAAACCCAGCCACTGCAGACTCAAATAGAACAGTCCCAACTACGATGGTTTGGTCATGTCTGCAGAATTGAAGAAGATCGGCTCCCACCACGACAAGTATGGGAAATTAAGAGCCAGGAACCCAGACCTCCAGGACGACCCAGAGTCCGCTGGGAGGACAACATTAGGCAATCTCTTGAAGAACAGAGGACTAGATTGGAACCAGGCCAGAAGATAGACAGCCGATAGGATAGTATGGCGCTCCCTCCTCCAAACCTCTACAACTCACGGTAGAAGAGTGATGACTAAGTATGTTTAAGACTTGATTTCGTCTGATCTCCACATGTTCCCCAATGCAATCATAGCTCTTCTTGCCTTTTGTGTTCTTATTTTGATATCATGGCAGCAGAAATGTTAAAAATATAAAGTAAATTTATTAAACTGCGTGAAACAAAGTGGATGGAAATATAAAAGATGAAACTAACGGCAGAGGAAATGGTGCTGTCCTCAGGACATGCTTAAGAAAACATACACCATAGTGGTGTAGTTCTAATACTGTCAAAAAAAGCGAAGAAAGCTCTCAAAGATTGGTACCAACATTGTACCAACATTCAAAACTGGCAAAAGGAAAATAAAGATAAATACCATCCTACGTTATGCACCAACTTATGTTGAGCGAAAAATGTAACACTAAACTATAATATACAACAACAGCAAATCATGGATAAGACAGGAAAAGATATTACAATTTAATTGGATGACCTAAATGCAAAGGTAGGCATATTCAATAGCGGCTTTTAAGAATGCATGAGTAAAAATAGTATTGGGACAATGAGCAACAACAGAACAATATTCAAATAAAGTTCTGTCCTTCAGATCAACGTGCTATAGGAGAAAGCATTTTTCCAAATTAAAGAATATACAAAGCAACATGGATATCAAATAAACATGGATATCACCAGATAGGACGGAAAACCAGAGTAATCGATTACACGTAAACAAGAAGTTTAGATATCACTGCACAAAGTAAAAGGATGTAGAGAAGCAGATGGGACAACAGATGGGACAACAGATGTGACAACAGATGGGACAACAGATGTGACAACAGATGGGACAACAGATGTGACAACAGATGGGACAACAGATGTGACAACAGATGGGACAACAGATGGGACAACAGATGTGACAACAGATGGGACAACAGATGGGACAACAGATGTGAACAACAGATGTGAACAACAGATGTGACAACAGATGTGACAACAGATGTGAACAACAGATGGGACAACAGATGTGAACAACAGATGTGAACAACAGATGGGACAACAGATGGGACAACAGATGTGACAACAGATGGGACAACAGATGGAACAACAGATGTGAACAACAGATGTGACAACAGATGTGAACAACAGATGGGACAACAGATGTGACAACAGATGGGACAACAGATGGGACAACAGATGGGACAACAGATGTGACAACAGATGGGACAACAGATGGGACAACAGATGTGAACAACAGATGGGACAACAGATGTGAACAACAGATGTGACAACAGATGTGACAACAGATGTGACAACAGATGGGACAACAGATGTGAACAACAGATGTGACAACAGATGGGACAACAGATGGGACAACAGATGTGACAACAGATGGGACAACAGATGTGACAACAGATGGGACAACAGATGGGACAACAGATGGGACAACAGATGTGACAACAGATGTGACAACAGATGGGACAACAGATGGGACAACAGATGGGACAACAGATGGGACAACAGATGGGACAACAGATGTGAACAACAGATGTGACAACAGATGGGACAACAGATGGGACAACAGATGGGACAACAGATGGGACAACAGATGGGACAACAGATGTGACAACAGATGGGACAACAGATGGGACAACAGATGGGACAACAGATGGGACAACAGATGGGACAACAGATGTGAACAACAGATGTGACAACAGATGTGACAACAGATGGGAACAACAGATGGGACAACAGATGTGACAACAGATGTGACAACAGATGGGACAACAGATGGGACAACAGATGGGACAACAGATGGGACAACAGATGTGAACAACAGATGGGACAACAGATGTGAACAACAGATGGAACAACAGATGGGACAACAGATGGGACAACAGATGTGACAACAGATGGGACAACAGATGTGACAACAGATGTGAACAACAGATGGGACAACAGATGGGACAACAGATGGGACAACAGATGGGACAACAGATGGGACAACAGATGTGAACAACAGATGGGACAACAGATGGGACAACAGATGGGACAACAGATGGGACAACAGATGTGAACAACAGATGGGACAACAGATGTGAACAACAGATGTGAACAACAGATGGGACAACAGATGGAACAACAGATGGGACAACAGATGGGACAACAGATGGGACAACAGATGGGACAACAGATGGGACAACAGATGTGAACAACAGATGGGACAACAGATGTGACAACAGATGGGACAACAGATGTGAACAACAGATGTGACAACAGATGTGACAACAGATGGGACAACAGATGGGACAACAGATGTGAACAACAGATGGGACAACAGATGGGGACAACAGATGGGGACAACAGATGGGGACAACAGATGGGACAACAGATGGGACAACAGATGTGACAACAGATGGGACAACAGATGGGACAACAGATGGGACAACAGATGGGACAACAGATGGGACAACAGATGTGACAACAGATGGGACAACAGATGTGACAACAGATGGGACAACAGATGGGACAACAGATGTGACAACAGATGGGACAACAGATGGGACAACAGATGGGACAACAGATGTGACAACAGATGTGACAACAGATGGGACAACAGATGGGACAACAGATGTGACAACAGATGGGACAACAGATGGGACAACAGATGGGACAACAGATGGGACAACAGATGGGGACAACAGATGGGACAACAGATGTGACAACATCTTGTGGTAGCTGAAATAAGAATGAAATGATATACAATAATGCACAGGTACACACACGAGTTTAAATGTGGGATATTTAAGAAAGCAAGACAGAAAATACACAAATACGAGGTACTTACCAAGCGCTTCAACGCCTACAAGATGAAACAAATAGGCTACAGATGAAAAATTGTTTACAACATAAAACATGCATAAACAAAGCTATCCTCACATATAGTAATACAATTATAATACTCACTATATCTGCAATACACTCAGTAATGCTGTAATTCACTGAGTAAACCCGTAATACAGTCATTATATCTGCAATACACTCAGTAAACTTGTAATTCACTGACTAACCCCGTAATACAGCCATTATATCTGCAATACACTCAGTAAACGTTTCACTGACTAAACCCGTAATACATTCACTATGTCTGCAATACACTCAGTAAACTTGTAATTCACTGACTAAACCCGTAATACAGTAATTATATCTGCAATACACTCAGTAAACTTGCAATTCACTGACTAAACCCGTAATACAGCCATTATATCTGCAATACACTCAGTAAACTTGTAATTCACTGACTAAACCCGTAATGCAGTCATTATATCTGCAATACACTCAGTAAACCTGTAATACCTTCACTAAACTTTTATTACACCTACTAAATCTGTAATACAGGCACACATTAAAATGCACGAAGATCTTTAAACTCAAAACCACTCGCAAACATTACTAATGCGAATAACATTTCCACCAACAACAAAATGAGTTAACCATTCTAACCTGCGTGATCCACAACGTCTCAGCTACAGGAAACCATGAACTAGTGACAGAAATATCCTGCAGTTTATGTCCAAAATGTTGAAACCATTTGATTTAATAAATGTTCACAATTTCTGCATCAAATGTGCGCTCTGAGACAGAAAATTACAATAGGCCTACTTCATATGTGGAATAATAATGAAAAAATAATAAATAAATCACACACCTTCTGTATTTATTCGATGTCAGATCAACATTGTTTCGAAATATTTGTACATCTCCCAATCACAATTTCCATTTTATTATACATCTTGTCCTCTTTCGATGTGAAATCCAACTTGGTCAAGATGCGGTTACATCTCAACCACACAAAGTAGTGCACTGTGATTTTCCACATCTTATACCCCCAACCACCGCCCCCTTTGTACGAACTCCAGAAACACCCACAGTCCAGCTCCACTCCCCAGGACTACACACACAGCCAACGAACAAATGTAACACCAAACACCGCCTCATCGCCAACCTAGTTTCAAACCTGTGTCGAAAAGCAACGACGGAGCCACCACACCTCCCTTTAATAAGACCACAAGTCACATAGATCTTACATTTAATACTTCTTTCTTCCCTCCTCTGTTACAGAACAAACACACTTACATAACGCGAACAGACACTGACCCCACAACATAAACCAAAAGTGCGAAGTTTTGGACATCTGCAACGTGGAAGTTCGTTATGGGTAAAATTGTATTTGACAGACTTAAAAAATTGTAGGCCTATGTCTAAATTCAATGAAACAAATGTAATCAAAGTTTCTTATATTGACGAGGCCAACTTGTCTTAAATAGGCCTGCTTTTCAGCATAGTCATACAATTAACTAAAGCTAATTAATATTTGTCTCCTTGTTTCCGACTTCCACCATCTTTACTTGCATGTAGTTCCAAATCTGGTCAGTATTTTTTTTATAAAATAGGAAAAGAGGGGGGGGGGGAGAGAGAGAGAGAAAGAGATAGAGGGTTAGATGTAGGAGTGATTAATTTCAGAAAGAAAACACCAACCCCTAAGCCAAAGAGCAACAGTGGATTAATATTGCATGTATCGAGATCGCCATTCAAGAACATCCTCAGTCATGTCTCCGCCTATCCGCTTGTCCCGCATTCTCATTGGCTGACTCAAATCCAGGTGGTGTCACAACGGCTTCGGTGATTGGCTAATTCCAAAAATCTTGGGAATACCTATATAGAAAACACCCACAAGTAGTTACATAAATGCATGGATTCTTAGGTTTCTATTAAACTGTTCATAATTAACTACCGAAAACTTAAATCTCTTTTATTTTTGTCCCATAAATCTATATAGCTCATAGAAATTAGAAATAAACGGATTCATATAAAAACATCTTTTCTCATTCAATAAAACCACCGATGGGTTCCGCTAGCAGTCACCAACAAAGTCTTACTCTGTATTTTAAGCCTACGCTCCTTTTGCCGGTATCAACCAACATGAATACCTAAATCTGTCGGCTCAACGATGTGAGACCACTTTGGAGCAGACATGGACGAACTTCACTAAAGCCTGTCCACCACCCCCAATGAAACTGTATGTGCAGTAGATGCCTCTTCCAGTGTGCCAATGCCCAGGTATCTCTGAGCAGACAAACAAAGACGAGGGCTTGCTCCCTCAGGCATGTCGTATGAGGCGACTAATCGGAGGTTGAGTATGGAGGTCGGAAACTTCATCATGAAAACACATTGCTGCATAAACCACTGCTGCAAGAAAAGATAATGGAATGCTTTAGTGCAGGCTTCCTGCAAGCTACAATATTGTCTTCCATGCTCCTTAAGGAGCTTCCTGCAAGCTACAAGTGTCTTCCATGCTACTTAAGGAGCTTCCTGCAAGCTACAATAGTGTCTTCCATGCTACTTAAGGAGCTTCCTGCAAGCTACAATAGTGTCTTCCATGCTACTTAAGGAGCTTCCTGCAAGCTACAATAGTGTCTTCCATGCTCCTTAAGGAGCAAAACAAGTTTTTTTTTTTAAAATATAAGAAGTTCTTGTCCGGAACGACAAGAGAAAACCTTAGTTCCCCCAAAGATGAAGACACGGTTAACAATTACTGCTCTTGGGACCTGCATAAGCAGTAACTGTGCTACAAATGTGATATACCGAGCGAACACAAGTAAACTAAATACAATCAAAGGTTACAATCAAAGGTTAAGTCTTACTTAATGTAAGGGTGTCAATCGTCCGCGGATATCCTTCACCGTGAAATCTGTCTCTTGGCTTTCTTCACGTTTCTCCACTCTGTGAAAAAAGAGTAAAATATTCTTTCACAAAAAATAAATAAATAAACAATAATAATAAAAAAATAAATAAATGTGTGAAAGAACATGCTGCAAACAAAAGATATTAACATAAATAGTTCGTCATATATACAACAAAGTCAATTCTCAATATAGGTAAAATTTGGACAGACAGTTATATTTTTTTGAAACACATAGGTCACGAGAAGCTTTCATTCCTTTGGGAAACATTTGAAAATCAACAAAACATAATACACACATGACCACCATAAACAGTCACACCAACAATCATACATACATCAATAAACATCCACACCAACAATTATACTGACATCCATAAACATACACAAAAACAATCATACAGGCAACCATAAACATCCACACCAACAATCATACAGACAACAATAAACATCCACAACAACAATCATACAGACAACCATTGATATTCACACCAACGATAATACAGATAACAATAAACATCCACACCAACAATAATACCGACAACCATTGATATTTACACCAACTATCATACAGACAACCATAAACAGTCACATCAACAATCATACAGACAACTATAAACAGTCATATCAACAATCATACAGACAACCTTTGATAGTTACACCATCAATCATACAGACAATAATAAACAGTCACATTAACAATCATACAGACAACCATAAACAGTCACATTAACAATCATACAGACAATAATAAACATCCACACCAACGATCATACAGACAACCATAAACAGTCACATCAACAATCATACAGACAACTTTTGATAGTCACACCAACCTATCATACATACAACCATAAACATCCACACCAACAATCATACATACAACCATAAACAGTCACACCAACAATCTGACAGACAACCTTTGATAGTCACACCAACAATCATACAGACAACCATAAACAGTCACATTAGCAATTATGCACCCAGTCATAAACAGTCACACCAACAATCATACAGACAACACTAAACATCCGCATCAACGATCATACAGACAACCATAAACATCCACACCAACAATCACACAGGCAATAATAAACATCCACACCAACAATCATACGGACAACAATAATCATCCACACCAACAATCATACAGAGAACCATAAACATCCACACCAACGATCATACAGACAACAATAAACATCCACAAGAACAATCATACAGACAACCATAAACATCCACACCAACAATCATACATACAACCATAAACAGTAACACCAACAATCATGCAGACAACCATAAAGTCACACCAACAATCATACAGACAACCATAAACAGTCACGCCAACAATTATACAGACAACAATAAACATCCACAACAACAATCATACAGACAACCATAAACAGTCACACCAACAATCGTACAGACAACCATAAAGTCACACCAACAAATATACAGACAACATAAAACAAGCTGAGAAAGCACACAGTGAGAAAGTATTTGGTTTGGGAAGACTGCAGAGAAGCCCATTTGCGCAAAAAACCTAACGACTTGCAGCACGTTCCCACCGCGGAAGAGAAAAAGATTGCCTGATGTGGTTGACAACTTACCAGAAGTAATGAAAAATGGCCGTCAAACGAATGCAAAAAGAAAGCACATAGCAAAGACTACTGTCGCGAGAGGTTTGAGATGTTATAAGAATAAGATATCCTGGACATACAGGTGTATCAGATGATACCAGGATAGTGCCAGATAAGAGTTGGTCTTATCAGTAATACCCCCTTCTCTGAAGAGAGTAAGGATGTATAGACACAAAGGTAGGGTCAAGCTATGTAAGTTCCCAGAGAAGATGGTGATGTAGTACTCTGAGTCCCTAACTGCTACCTCTCCTGATCCGCCTCTGTGATTATGGTATTTAATATGTTTCTGACTCTGCTAGGGGTAATTTATATAACTATATTCACCAACAAGAACTGTAATTCAACTTAAAGAATCTAAGAAAGTCTTATGGTGAATATTTACAATTTAATCTAACAGTTTCTCTTTTCTGTTTGAAAAGTGTTAAACTCAAATATTAACAACATTAAATAAATAATAATAGTTAACAAATGTTTTTCTCTTGGGTCAAAATGTCTATCTTCTTGTAGACAACTTTCGCTTGTTTGATCATTCACATGTGTGATTGTTTATTATTATTACTACAAGTTTATATAAACACTATATTAGTTTGGTCATCAAAAACTGGATGCGTTTATGTCTTTATCAATTAATTCAATCATCCCTTATTTTCTATCCATACCCCAAACGTGATCACAATTTACTTCTACCTTTTCTTAATTGATAATTTACTTCTACCTTCTTAATTATAAGTATTTTCCCATGATTCGCCTCCCTAAAATAATTTGGTTGTGAGTAAAACTATTAAATAGTACGTCAAACGATACTGTGAATCAATCCCTTTCATCCTTCTTTATGTTCCTGTCAGGTGTCTCATTCCATTCAAGAAATACTTCTTTAAATACCTTTCCCAACTTACAGACACAATTAGCTATCTTTCTCAATATTTAAATATTTCCGAAGGCGGGCTTTGCCTCTAGAAGTACACATGAGCCTGTAAGTTTCATCAGAAGACACAATCCATTCCTAACACATCTTATACACATCGTATCGCACAGTTGGAATAATCAATATAATTACACACAATTATATACATTTATATATAAATAGATTCGTTCTTACCCTCAAGTACACACACACAGACTAGCCCTCAATGGTTGATTAAGGTCTGCGACAAAGTGCAGAAGGCAAACGCTGGCATTAACATATGCACTGCTTCCCCTCGCTTGCTGTGTTTTCAAATCGTGACTGACCGAAGTTTGTTAGGCAAGTCTATTTATAATCTGGTCTCAGATGTACGAGATGGAATTCCCCTAAGAATGCAATAACTATCCTAAAATGTGGGTACCGTTTGGCCTTTTGTACAATGTAGGAAAACTACTTTTAAAAATTATCTTCGTTATTCCCGATGCGATTTTAGTCAATTAAAGTTTATATTATACCTAAAATTAGGCTTTATCTATCTATATAATAATTCTTTTGTTTACTACTCGCATTTTCTGTTATGCATAGTTTAAACAGCTAAACTTAGGCCAACCCGAAGCTTCGAATGCATTTAACCTAAGATTTCCCCCGTCCTATAATAGTATTAGTAAAAGTATTACTACTTACGGGTAGAGTAACATCCCTAATATTGTTTTGATAACCTCTGCCAAGTGGTACTTCTTCTATACTGCTGTAGCAAAATTACGAAGTTAATCATGCTACACAAAATAGGGTCTGGCCATCTTTATTCTCCAAGCAGTTGTAAACACAGGACCAAAAAAGCGTTTTCATTGGTCGGTGTATCATATATTTTTACAATGTATGGCGCGCCGTTAGGACCAGAGTTATTAGAATTCGTGATGTGAAACAGACGTGATTTCACTTACTTACTTACTTAGTCGTTCCCCTTCTACCGTGAGGTGTAGAGGTTTGGAAGAGAGAGCGCCAGACTATTCTATCGGCTGTACGTGATTTCACGACAACTACAAAAAAATATATATATACCTAACCATTGAATTGACACATGTATATCTTCAGCTTAATCAGCAAGAAGAGAGCTAAAAATGGAGGAAGAGGCACTAATTAAAGGATGTACTGGAAATCCATATCTAGGCCATTGGCAACTTTTCAAATATGTTTAAAGCGGAGGAAGCTGCACTGAAAATAGCTGCAATAACCATCGTGGAAAACAAGAAGAATGTTAAAATAAAGATGATACTCCTCACAGATTGCCCATCAGTTATAACTGCCACAAGGAACAATTAAAACATTAGATAGTCTGTCAGGGGCACTAATGGAACCCAGTCATAAATGTAAATAAGTGAATGTACAGTGGACACGTGACCACTACAAGATATATAGAAATGAAAAGGTAGTTAGACTTGTTGAAGAAGGAAAGAGTAAAATTCAAACTGACGACAGGACACCATATCAATAGATAAAAGCAATAATCAAAATTAGCTTCAAAGACAAATGGTCCACAGAACAGCCTGAGCTAGATATAACCGTGCCACATAACTTCTTGCCAGTATTTGCATCACCAGGAATTTCCATTTATGTGACGTATAAATCTTATTTATTTTTGTAATGTATTTAACTCTTGCTTTATTCCTTTTCTGTTTTTGTTGTTTTTTTTTTTTTGTCGTCTGTGACAGAATGGGTCGCCCCTCTCGATCTCTGTTTCACTACGGCTGTATCAGTTACATTTTTGTAATGATTTTTATAGCGTGCTTTCAATTGTCGTACTTTCTTTCTTTCTCTGCTATGTGTAGCAGATATTTGGTATTTCATTCTTACACTCCTCTCAGCGATAGCATCATGTATGTGTGTTTACCTGTCTATCCATGCGGATAGATTAGACAGTGATGCAAGGATGACCGACAGAAATCCTATGGTACCACAAGGGTGGGACTGTTTTTGCACGTAAATGGCCAAGCGAGTTTACTTAGCGCTGACATGGTTCGTGTGACCGACTAATTATTGTCGTGATAAGACACAGCACAGATGGTCAAACAGGAGTTAGTGTTTGCAGAACGAGCGCCGGTCAAGAATCGACCTGGTGGGATGACAGACACACCTGAGCGGGAATGTAGTAATATTTCCGGGCAGATTTAAGAAGTTAAATGTAATCATTAACGAGAATATTTGAATGTCACGATTGCCATATATGTGAAACGTAACCTCTGCATTTCGTTCAAAATTTTCCCATGTCGGAAATATTTTGAATTTCCCCACGGGACTTGCATGTTTGAAAACGATTGGCTTGTTACTTAGCTTCGTAACAAACACATGCGTGGGAAGACAGGGAATATAACCTGACCATTTTCGCAGTCTTTTTCACGGTGAAAGGTAACTGTGAAATCCACGCTTGCCATGACGACACCAGAACTTGCCAGAGTTAGAATTCAGAATTCCTTTTATCAGGCCGGACCATTTCTTGGAGAATCTTGACGGACTTACAAAAACAGCGCAGGAAATCTCTATCATTTAAATAAGGAAACCGAGACTGAGAAAACTGAAAAAAAAAAAATATATATATAATACCATTTGAATATTAATACGTGAAATCGCTAGTGAATGTCCTAGTTATTTGAGGCTGGCAACCTCAGCGTATAGAATGATGATTTCATGAACCACCACTGCATGGGCTGGCGACTGCTTTATTGCTAGTTTCTTAAAGAAACGCATAAATAGTCCCAGGTTCCATATGGAGCAGGGAGGAATAGATGAAGAAATGATGTACATTCTAATTATAATACTTATAGTGTCAAACCAGTGTAAATGTCGATGTTAAAATATGCACTTTAATATTAAAGGAAGTTTCAAACTTTTCAATTCAGTGTAAACATAAACGTAAACATATTATATCTGTACTATTAACCTTTTCATTTAAATGTAATGTAACGCTAAAGCTATCCAATTTAAATTTAATTCTCATCGAGGGTAAATTCTGAGATAAATGGGATGGTAGAATAGAAGAAAGGGGACACATAAGTATGTATCGGGAAACGCAATACTCAGGAGAGCGTTTCGTTTCTATTCTTTATCATAGTTATTGGTGGTACCAGCAGAACGTACTATCTCTGGAACAAGGGAACTGTGGCCTAAGCTTTAAGACGAGGGACCAACTTTGTAGACTCTCCTTGACATTTCTTGGAAACAAGCTGCACCCGACAACCTTGACCAGCGACGAGCGTCAAAAGTGTAAAAAGAACCCTTCAGCGGGAGCAGAAACTACTATCGGCAGCTAAGTGCAAAATATACGCTGCCAAAGTGAATTTTTTTTTCATCGCCTCTACTATTAATCAAGGATGAAACTTTTCTTCTAAACTATTCAATTATTTTCAAACTGTTAAAACTTAAGTGATTATTAAATTTTGTTATTTGTAATTTTACAAATTAAACTTCGATTTAATCATTTTAAATGTACTGCATGTTTGTTCCAGTCAATTTACTACACACACTCTAAACAGAGCTATACCAGACAAATAAGAATTCCACTGAGTAAATCAGAGGTGCCAGAGTCTGCTGGGAGGACAACATTAGACACTCTTTGAAGGACCGAGGACTAGAATGGAACCAGGCCAGGAGGAAGACAGCCGATAGGATAGTCTGGCTCTCTCTCTTCCAAACCTCTACACCTCACGGTAGAAGGGGAACGATTAAGTAAGTAAGTAAGTAAATCAGAGGTGGGGGCTTAACGAGTTAAAATTAATCATTGCTTAATTCTTCACAATAGTTGTCGGCAGATTCTAGAGTTAACGTGCTCCGCCAAAGCAGCATTGTTTTCGCTTATCTGAATATCTTGTGAAGACTCCCTTTGTGATAGCAGTGTTATTACCCTTCTATCTACATCTCTGCAAAGAGTAGTCTTGTGCGAAGGTAGACACCTTTGAAACCCCATAGTAAATACTCTTGAGTTTTGGCCACTGTTGGACCACTATTGCAAAGCAGGGGAGGCAATACCGTCACATCCTCTTGTAGTCGCAACGTTAGCCATTCTTTTAGTTCTTTATGCTAGTGACGTAACACCCATTTTTGTGTACCTCGATGTACTCCTTGCCAAGAAGAGATCACGTGATGGTTTTCAGACTGAGAACTGGTCACTGTAGACCCAAATACCATGTGTTCAACAAATTAAAAAATCGTGCACACAGACACGTGTCCTTACGCGGAAGAGAAGCATAAAGTAGAACATGCCCTAGAAAAATGTCGACTCCACGAGATGAGCAGAATGACAGCACCAGCTTCATCAGCTATCCTGGGTAAGCCACTCATGTCTGTTGTTTTTCTGTTGTCTAGTGTTCTACTTCTTTATTTCCTACGAGTGCCGGATAACATACCTTTATGTTTGTCTCATATTAATTTACTGTTTACAGGCCTCGGGTTTCCCATCCTTATGTGTTATAAATGTTTATACAATACCAAACCTACCCTCTGTCCTGTTCTTAGTCTACTATCATTTACTGGACACAGTATATAGGTCTTTGTCTTGTGTGGACTGGCCTATACTGTATAATAGGGGAACAACAGAAGTAATTGCGTCATTAATAGGCTGAACTGCCCATGGTAAACTTCCGGTGTTATGTCTTGCGGTTCGCACTAATGACCTGTCATCGAAGCATCATTTAATTGGTGATGCGTAGATGGCAGGGAGGATAGTGTGATTCGCTTGCATAGATAGTAGGCGGGGTTGTCGCACGGAAGGTCCAGGGTTCGAATCATGGGTAAGTCACTCATGTCTGTTGTTTTTCTGTTGTCTAGTGTTCTACTTCTTTATTTCCTACGAGTGCCTGATAACATACCTTTATGTTTGTCTCATTTGACAGAAAAACTGTACAGCAATGAAAGAAACCACACACTCAGGCATGTCGTACAAGGCGACTAACATCAGGTTGTGCATGGCCTGAGAATCTCATCATGTGCAATAACTTGTCTTAGAAACCAACGCCGCTAGAGCACGTGATTGCTCATCTTCCTGGAAGGTGCCAGCTGTAGAGGTGGCGCCAAGCTCCGTAAGGGCAGAGCAAAGGAAGAACATGATGATGGCGATGAAAGAAGCCTGAGACAGACAACCAACTTTATGACAGACAGACAGACAACCAACTTTATGACAGACAGACAGACAACCAACTTTACATTATTATTAATATTTTAATAAGGTAAACGGTAAAAGTCTGCCATCAATGGTACCTATACCTTGTAGCGGTATGGCAGCTTGTGTACCCTGACAATCCCCAGAGCTATGCCAGCGGGAGATTTACTCCTGGTAGGTTCGACCAAGCTGCACTGGTCTGCGTGGGTAGGGGTCAGACAAAAGCTGGTACTCTGGTCCTCCAGGTTGGGGGTTTTAGCACAGGGCCGACACCCCTGTCTATGTAAAAAATCGCACATGTTAAGGACACAACAATAAATGGAAAAGCTTTGCTGCGGGACGGACATCCGGAGTCTCAGGCTCGTATGACTGACAGTGGTGAAAGCCGAAAGGAAGCCACTGGCATGAAAACGGATGCTCCGACCGCAAAACACGAAACCAGAATTGGTTTTTGGAACGTCAGAACTATGAATGAGGCAGGAAAGCTGAGACAAATCACAGCAGAAATGAGGAACTACAAGATATATATCATGGGAATAAGCGAGAGCAGATGGACAGGTAAGGGGAGAATAAAAACAGCTACAGGGGAAACAGTACTTTATTCTGGCAGAGAAGATGGTCAGCACAACGAAGGCGTAGCCCTTATCCTGAAGAAAGGAATAGAAAGGTCTTTACTGGAATGGAAACCCATCAACAACAGACTGATAAGAGCAAGACTGAGAGGGAGGTTCACCAACACCACAATTATACAATGCTATGCACCAACAAACGACAGCCATGAAGAGATCAAGGACGAGTTCTATCAACAGGTACAAATAGAAATGGAAAATACACCCAGGTACGATCTCATTATAGTAATGGGAGACCTAAATGCGAAAGTGGGAGCACACAATAATTATAACGAAAGAGTAATGGGGAAATGCGGCAGTGGAACAGCAAATGAGAATGGGGATAAATTAATAAGCTTATGCAGTATTAACAACCTGGTCATTGGAGGAACACTTTTTCAACACAAGGAAGTGCACAAGTTAACATGGGAATCACCAAACGGACGAGACAGAAACCAGATAGATCACATAATGATCAATGGCAGATGGAGACATGCACTACAAGACGTGAAAGTAAGAAGAGGCGCAGATGTGGGAAGTGATCATCACCTAGTAGTAGCAAGACTGAAAGTGAAACTCCGAGCTGCTGGACCAGTTGCAGTCAAACAGAAAAGATATAACATCACGAAACTGAAGGATCCCCTCACCAGAAAACGTTCGTGGTCGACGTAAAGAGAAGATATGAGATTATCAAAAGCCAGGAAAGAACAGAGACTGATGATGTTGACCAGAGATTCAACACCATCTCAACAATATACAAAGAACGAACGAACGAACGAACGAACGAACTTTATTTTCAAAGGGTTGAGAATTGGGCACGCAGGCCCGTCTGACATTCTGCCCTTCCTTTCTCTCATCTTTTATACTGATTTCATTTATTCTCACATACATTTTACCCATCAATTCAAGGAATTCAACGTTATAAAGGTAAAATAATAGCATACTCACATTCACAGTATCTAATTATAAACATGAAATAAAGTATGTTGAAAAATACAAACTAAGTATCACCATGAAACAAAATATGTTGAAAAACACTATCATCATCATTAAACCAACATTCAATATTATACCATTTGTTCGGAAAAATAATCACATTAATAATAATAATAATAATAAATTCTTTAAGCGCCAAACACGGCGCATAAGGCAGAAACCAGTGCTCTCCAGGTTGTTCGTTGTGACGCCACTCCTCTTAGCTCTTGCACATTATTTAGGCCCAACGTTCTTCCTTCTCTTATTATTGTTCTTCTGAGTGTTTCTTTTGGTCTTCCTTTTTTCCGCTTACCCTCAGGAACCCAAGTGAGCGCCTGTAGTGGTATTCTGTTGTTTTGCATTCGTAGGACCTGACCGATATATGACCATCGTCTTTTCCTTATATAGTCGGGACATATTTCTGCCTAGAGTCTTCTCTTATTTGTCGATTAGTCTTGAATTCTTTCCAACTGATGTTCATGAGTTTTCTAAGACATTTGTTCTCGAATGTATTCAGCTTGTTCTCCAATGATTTTGTTATTTTTCCAACTCTCACAGCCGTATGTTAACACTGAGATAACATTTGAATTAAACAGACGAAGCTTGGTATGTATATTCAATGATCGTAATTTTCCAAATGTTAGATAATCTATTGAAGGCGCTAGCTGCCAAAGCAATTCTAGTATGGATTTCTCTTGTTGTGTCACCATCCTGAGTCATTTTACTGCCTAAATAATTGAAACTTTCAACTTTCTGTAGTTTTTCCCCGTTCAAGATGGATATCAAAGGTCTCGTTAGAAAAGTTCATAGCTTTAGTTTTAGAGGCATTTATTTGGAGACCAATTTTTAACCGAGAGATGACACAAATTAATTTATTGCTTCTTGGGATTGTCTTGGTGTTGAACTTAAGAATGCTACATCATCTGCGAAATCCAGGTCCCCCAGGAATTTTCCATTTGTCCATTTTATACCCAATTGTTCATTGTGGGTATAGTTTTCTCATAACCCAATCAATAGCTATTCCAAAAAGTAGTGGTGACATAATACAGCCTTGTTTCACCCCTGTTTCTACTGTAAACCATTCTGTATTCCCTTTATTTGTTTCTAAACACAACATCTTGCATTGTCATATAGCGCTTTGATTATATTCACATATTTTGTTGGAAAACCATAGATTGTAAGTATCTTCCACAATGATGGCGGTGTAGACTATCAAAGGCTTTTTGAAAATCGACGAAGGTGATAATAAGTGGCGATTGCCTTTCCACTGATTCTCTATAATTGTTCTTAGTGTGAATATTTGATCAATACATGATCGTTTCGGCCTGAAACCCGCTTGTTCTTCTCTGATCTTTTCGTCAGCATGCAATTTAAGTCTTTCTAACATCATGCAACATAATAATTTTCCAGGTACTGATAATAGAGATATACCACGCCAGTTATTACAGTCTGATAGATCACCTTTCTTCGGTAACTTTACAATAATACTGTAATCACATTAGGGGGGCAGATAATCAGAACTCATAAAGTAATCGAAAAGTTTACGATTGTATGAATAGGGACAGAGGTTGTTATCTTTCAGATAATGTGGAAGATAGTTCCAGAGATGAGCAGCAGAGTAAGCTAAGCTTTTCTTGAATAAGTCAAGCCTAGGCTTGGGCAGCAAGCAAGTCATGCTTGGGATTCCAGGAAAGAAAGAGCCAAGACTGGATAACACCAGATACGATAAACACCATAGCGAAGAGAAAGGAAATGAAAAGAAAGAAAACAGAAGCTAAGTCTCCCAGGTTAAAAGCAATATATAGTGAACAGTACAGTCAGCTGGACAAGGGAGTAAAACGTCAAACCCGTGCTAACAAAAGGACATTTCTAGATGACCTTGCAAGACAAGCAGAAGAGGCAGCACTCAGAAATGAACAAAGCACAGTATACAAAATAACTAAAATCATCAGTGGAAAACGAGGTGCAAACAATATTACATTAGTAAGAGATAAGCACGGAAATCTCATCACGACAGTAGAGGGACAGGAAACAAGATGGGCAGAGCATTTCAGAGAAACTCTGAATAAGGAATCACCAGAGACACAATTGATTGTTCCTGAGGCTGAAAATGATCTAGATGTTAATACAGACATCCCACGAAAAGAAGAAATCATCACAGCAATCAAAGGGTTAAAGAATGGAAAAGCTCCTGGTCATGATAACTTAAATGCAGAGCTATTTAAGACAGATCTAGAGCTAGCAGCAGAACTATTAGAACCACTATTTGCACAAGTCTGGAAAACAGGGACAACACCAACAGAGTGGAGAAAAGGAATAATTGTCAAATTGCCCAAGAAGGGAGATCTTGCAGACTGCAATAATTGGAGAGGAATAACTCTTCTCTCAGTTCCCAGCAAAATACTAGGCAGGATAATTATACAGAGAATCTCAAAAGCAGTAGACCATAACTGAGAAAAGAACAAGCAGGATTTAGAAAGAACAGAAGATGTGTAGATCATATATTTACCCTCAGGAACATTATAGAGCTGTGCTCAGAATGGCAAAGACAGCTGTACATTAATTTCGTTGATTTTGAAAAGGCTTTTGACAGCATACAGAGGGACAGTTTATGGAAAATACTGAGGGCTTATGGAATTCCAAGCTGCATAGTGTCAATTATAAAAAGCCTTTATGCCAACTTTACGTGTAGCATTTGGCAGAGCAACCTAACCTTTGAAGTGAAGACAGGAGTACGACAGGGATGCCCCTTATCAACCACTCTATTTTTAACAGTCATAGACTGGGTGATGCGCCAGACAACAGAGGGCAATCCAAGAGGAATAAGATGGACTACATTTTCTACATTGGAAGATCTAGAATATGCAGATGACATTGCACTGCTAGCACATTCACATCAACACATCCAGGAAAAAACGGATAGACTTAATAAGTATAGCCAGCAGGTGGGCTTGAACATCAACCTAAAGAAGACAGAGGTCATGACGCTCAATGTGAGCAGCCCTGAGCCCATATCAGTAAGGAATCAGCAACTGGAACAGACAGATGCCTTCACATACCTAGGATGCATAGTAACATCAGACGGCGGAGCAAGCAAAGACATCAACAACAGAATGAACAAAGCAAGAACGGCCTTTTTAGTCTAAACAACATCTGGAAGTCCTCTCAGTACAGCACAAGCACAAAATTAGGATTATATCAGAGCTGTGTGCTTTCTGTGCTTCTCTATGGCGCGGAGAGCTGGAGAGTTACAGAGAAGGAAATGTCGAAATTGTCCTCTTTTCACACAACATGCCTAAGAAAAATTCTCCGAATTTGTTGGCCGAATACCATCACCAACCAAGATCTGCTTTCTCGGAGCAAGCAAGAGGACATGCACACCATCATAGCTGGCAGACGCTGGAGGTGGGTTGGCCATGTCCTCAGAAGAGACCCCGATGCCATCACAAGAACAGCTATGCTATGGACCCCTGAAGGAAAACGAAAGAGAGGCCGACCAAAAACAACTTGGCGGAGGACTGTGGAGGCTGAGATGCAAAGAATGAACCAGAGTTGGGGCACTGTACGAAGAATGGCCGCCGACCGAGCAAAGTGGAATCAATTTGTTGTTGCCCCATAAGACGCCACCAGGCGTAATGGCCACTGACTGCTTTGACGGTCGGTGGCTAAGGATCAAGGAAGAAGAGAAACGATAAAAGTAGTTCCATAGCAGATACTGCCGGAGGGAAGTCAAGTGTTACATACTTCACTATGTTATGTTCAGCTTTTTTATGAAGTGCTGTAACCAGTTTCCTTCCTACGCCTTACCTAATTCATGAACAGAGTCAGGTACCCGTTTACAGCTGGTTTGACATAGTCTGGGGGGGGGGAGAGGTATATCTGGCCTGCTACACCGGACCTGGTTGCTGCGCCCCCCAGAGAGGAGAGGTATATATTTAGTACGGGGCATGTTTATGGCAGTTACAAAGATATGTATCCCACATCCCAAGATTCTGAACTATGCCTGTGCTATCATAAAATGATATTTACTTTTCTCATCCCAGCGGAAAACAAACAACGTTTGAAGTTTTTGTCAGAGGCAGAACAGACACAGAAGTACAAAGCGATAACACTATGACCGGGGGAAACAAAGAAGGTGGGGGAGGGGAGATATGAAAGGATACAAAGTTGAAACACAAACGAAAACCATTCAGTCCGGGAGATCGGGGAAAAGAATGTAAAGTGGGAATCAGAAGTTCATACCCCCCCCCCCCCCCCCTTCCCCCGTAGAGGGCAAATTTCACAGGAACAGTCAGGATGTGAGGCGATCACAACAAAAATAATATGCCAATCAAAACGAGCGTTAGATAAGGGTTAGGGTCGCATTGCGTATCACATAGCCATAGCCAACCACGCCAGTTGTTTTAAAATCAAGATCGGAAGAGAGCGGTTGTTATCAGATGGAAGTCCGCTGCCGCAAATGTTTGGATTCACCAGATGAAAACAGAGGAATGCGTTGGTAACGGATTGTGTAAGAATGTCTGAGGAAAGGGGTGGTTGAGATCAATTAATTTCACCCGCTTCCCCCCCCCCCCCCCCCCCCCCCCCAAAAAAAAAAAAAGTCTGACAGTATTTCAGCTGTTGTTTATTTTAAGTTAACTACGTAGCACTGTGAGCGTGCGATTGGCTAAGTGGCTAGAACGCAAGCATTCCTCTCTCGGGACAGGTACCGGGTTCCTGGATAGAAAACTGGTACGGTCACTGTACATTTTATCATTCTATGTTTGCAATTTGACATGTATGATGTGGATGTACAGTGGCTTATGTGGCAGGCAACCTCATCACTGCAAATAACATGACACATGAACCACCACTGCAATAGCTGGTGACTGCTTCGTGCGGGTTTCCTCACAAGAAATCAACAGCAGAGGTGGCTCCAAGCTCCATGAAGAACATGGAGTGGATGACGATATCATGGCGTACATATTTCTTTTACAAGCACTTTAGTAAATTTCATACGTATGTGTATATAGATATCTATATATATTTCAGTTGTCATCTTCCGTTGTCCAAAAGCACTTTCATCCGACTCTATGGGATTAAAGTTAATGCTCAGAGAGGGTAAAAATCTGAGGAAGATGAAGTGGTGGAAGCGGAGATTGCTTGATGACTATGTAAGGGACCCAATGCTTTACAGAGACATTTGTCTCCTTTCAGTCTGTGGTACAAGTTGCCAGCAGTCGTCGCTAGACACCAACATCAGACGGGTCTTGAAGACGCTTGACTTGACAACCTAAGCAGTTACCTCGGCCTTGTGCAAGAGACGTGCTGCTGCCAGTATATTTAACTATTGAAGAAAAATACAGTCCTAGGCAGCTGTGGGAACCAGCAGCGGCCAAAGCAGAAGTCAACCGACCCCACACTGGAAGCTAAGCAGCATAACAGCGCAACCAACGGATATGTCCAAATTGATCATAAATTCCACCACAATTTAAATCATTAGATGATGATAAATATCAACGCTTCATTTTTATAAACAACTTTATTTATTTTACATTGTTAACCCATAAGTGATTATTAAACCTATATATCTGTAAATTTAAAGCTTTTAGTTGGATTAATCAGTCTTGAATAAATTGTATATCTGCACCCGTATGAATCATACTATTTTAAATACATAAACATAAAGAACTATTATATTAATATTTACTGAATCACCTTCAGCTGCGGGCTCAGAAAATACAAACGAAAATATATTAACTCACAGAAGGGGCGGGAGAATAATAAGTTCATGAGAGCTAAGATTATCTCAGTTGTTATGCTTAATTTTCTTTAAATTCCAGTGAGGCTCCTTTAAATAGAAGCACCATCCTTCTATTTTTATCTCTGCCTTGAGTAGCCTAATCTTGAGCGATGGTTGATACCTTTGAAGACCCTCATCATTATACTCTAAGTTTGGCCATTTTTTCACCGTTACTGCGGAGCAGGGGAGACAATACCGTCATATGTATCGACAAGAATATATTTGTCCGCACGGCCACTAAAGTGGGATGCCTGAAGAATGAGCCCAGGTTGATAATGTCTAGAGTCGCCACTGTCTACAAATTCTAAAGAAAGAAGATGGCTACTGACCCAGATTTGTTGTACGTGACTAACGTGAGATTGTGCATAACATTGACAATCTCGTTAAGTGAAACAAATTGCTACAAAGGCCACCGCTGGAAGGGTACGAACTGCTTCCTGCGGCAACTGCAGTAGTGGGATCTATGCTCGTTAAGGTGCATACAAATGCAAAGTAAGAGAGGAAGAATGTGAAATTGCACTTGGAACTCACAACCTCGCAGACTGACAGCCATCAGCAGTTGACATCTGCACCTCAGATCATGCCTGGTGTCGTGGGGGATCATGTCTCTCCACAACTTCCTATCTCTAGTACTGTTTATATATTCTGATGTTGACCTGCTACTTTGTTCCATGTCATGATGTCAGACTGTCACGGATCTTCTCTCTTTGTCGTCCTGTGTATTATTTTCCTTCCATCACTCCTGCTGTCACGATATATTTCTGCTGTCTTCTTCTTCTCATAGCATCTCGACAGAAAGTCGATTGTTTTCTTCTTCTCATAGCATGTCGACAGAAAGTCGATTGTTTTCTTCTAATGTAAGTAATGCGATTCCTTTAAGACATGGATTCTTCCAGATCCACAAACATGAAAGGCAGATTTAGTCAATCTACTAACTCTCAAAAACGTATCTATATTAAAACAAACAATGAGAGGTAAATAGTGTTTGTAAATAAATGCACGAATAAATTAGAATAAATCCTATGCTATGACGAGGTATAGCCCCTGTTTGTTTTGAAAAGGAGATTAATTTCACGTCTCCTAGTCTCAGGCCTCACAGAAAATCCGCTTTGACCTTTGAACACGATAGCGATAGGTAATGATAGTGGGTGTCTATATCAAGTTACCGGGTCGACATTTGCAATTTTAGCCACAGGATAACAATCTGAGAGAGGAACAAGGTCAGATAGGGCAGTTCAAAGGGCGACAAGTGAGAAAATATAAAGGTCATAAGTTGGTGACAGTAAATTGTGTGTGAGCATATATCATAAATAAACCCATGGCAGAAAACAAATTGTCACAGAAACTACGGCTACAAGATGACATTAATCTTCTGATGATGGTTTCCTGCAATAGGTCTAGTATCAGGGCTAGTGTGGTGGCTCTTGTCATGACGATCATCATCCATCAAAGATCCAAGCAAGCATGATATCTGGTCAATGTAGTACCAAAGCAGATACTGACGTATGGGAGTGAAGTGTTAGAGACCAGACTACGCTTTACACTTGGTCCAGCTTGATCAGATGGGGTGACCTGTTCCCATCATCGCTGCCTTTGCATTCCCTGACTCAAGAGCAGAGTTAAATACTTATTTACAACAGGATAAACTGGAGCATCAAACTACATGGTTTCGATCTCAGATCAGGTAACTTTGCCGCGAGAGATGAGCGCTGTATCCGCTTGGCCAATGAGGCTCTAGGCGTGCTTTACGAGGCTACTGATATCAGGTTATGCATGGGGTCAACAATATTATCATGTAAAATATACTTCAACAGAAACCACCTCTGTAGGATCATATAACATGTTTTAGTGCATCTATACTGGAATAGGGGGATCTCGGTAGGTGGCGTAAAACACTTTGGTTAATCTATATTGGAATGGGGGCCCTGAGGAGGTGGCGTAAAACACTTTAGTGCATCTATACTGGAATGGGGGACCTGGAGAGGTGGCGTAAAACACTTTGGTGCAACTATACTGGAATGGGGGACCTGGGGAGGTGGCGTAAAACACTTTGGTTAATCTATATTGGAATGGGGGACCTGAGGAGGTGGCGTAAAACACTTTGGTTAATCTATATTGGAATGGGGGCCCTAAGGTGGTGGCGTAAAACACTTTGGTGAATCTATACTAGAATGGGGGACCTGGGGAGGTGGCGTAAAACACTTTGGTGAATCTATACTAGAATGGGGGACCTGGGGAGGTGGCGTAAAACACTTTTGTTAATCTATATTGGAATGGGGGACCTGAGAAGGTGGCGTAAAACACTTTAGTGCATCTATACTGGAATGGGGGACCTGAGGAGGTGGCGTAAAACACTTTGGTGAATCTATACTAGAATGGGGGACCTGGGGAGGTGGCGTAAAACACTTTGGTGAATCTATACTAGAATGGGGGACCTGGGGAGGTGGCGTAAAACACTTTTGTTAATCTATATTGGAATGGGGGACCTGAGAAGGTGGCGTAAAACACTTTAGTGCATCTATACTGGAATGGGGGACCTGAGGAGGTGGCGTAAAACACTTTGGTGCAACTATACTGGAATGGGGGACCTGGGGAGGTGGCGTAAAACACTTTGGTGCAACTATACTGGAATGGGGGACCTGGGGAGGTGGCGTAAAACACTTTGGAGTTGTTGTTTTTTTTAAATTAGGGGCCGCTGATTCCAATATGATCAATACATTCTTTTTTCTTCTTTGGTCCTTGGCTGCTGACTCACAAAGAATCAGTGATCATCACACCTGGTGGCGTCTTCTAGGGCAGCAATAAACTGTCTCACTTTGTTCGGTAGGCTGTCATCCTTTGTGTTGTGTCCCACCTCTTGTTCAAGCTTTGCATCTGTCACCAGAGTTCTCTGCCAGGTAAACTTTTGGCAGGCCTCGCTTTAGCTTTCCTTCTGGAGTCCATAGCATTGCAGTTCTACTGATTGTGTCAGGGTTTCTTCTGAGGATGTGACCAACGCTATTCCAGCGTCTACCCACTATGATGGTGCGTAATATTCAATACCTGACGCGACAATCTGCTAACTTGTTTGATCAATTGGAACGGTTATCATTCATGTCACGGATTGCCTCCCCTGCTTTGCAGTAGTGGTCCAACAGTGGCCAAAACTCAAGAGTATCTAAATGGGTCGTCAAAGGTGTCTACCTTCGCACAAGATTACTTTTGGCAGAGATGTAGATAGAAGGTTAATGACGCTTCTACCTTACGGGTGAATTCACAAGATAATTCGGAAGTCAAGATCAATGCTGCTTAGCGCTGAACATGTGTTAACTTATATCTGCCCGTCGCCTTTTATGAAGGATTTAAGCAATGGTTTTTAGCCCGTTGAAGCCCCAGTTGAGTTAATTCAGCGAATTTCCTCTTATAGCTCTGTTTAGAGGTAAATATATGTCTAGATGTATATATATATATATATATACACATGAAATATTCTGGCTCATACGTTTGCTTTCATACATGTAATAACTGAATCAACTATGTTTATTTAGTTTTAAAATAACATGTAACAAATTTAAAAATCAATTAGTATTAACAGTTTAAAATAAATAAAATGCTGGTGACTTTTATATTGGAAACAAATTAGGGATTTAGGGTGAGGATATAGTCAGAAAATTATGTTCCTTTTGCTGGAGCCTTTTTATGAGCACTTAACTGATATAATGGAGTTCAGCAGCTGTGGTTTTTGTCACTTCTTGGTGATGAGTGTACTTCTCTCACACGAGTGGCGTAGTAACTTCAGTACTTTGAACTGTCTGATAGCTTGTAACCACGAACTTTTGGAAAAATAGGAAAACAAATGTCTCTACTAAGTACAATTGTGGGCTGCCAATTAACAAGCGCATTCTCGCTGTCCGCCCACCATTCTTAGAAGAATTAAATTCCCGAGTACACAGTGTAGCTCAGGGAAGATGAATAAAAGTCACCATATTCCTCTGGGTATTAACTGGGAAAATGTGTCTGGACATCGCGAATAATGAGTTGCCTGAGTTACAATTAGCAAAGTGCATATATCTCACAAAATATTATACACTTTAGGCACATGTGATGTAATCATCGCTCATCACTGCTCCATTCGGAGTCTGGGGTCACCTCTGCTGCCAGTTTTCCGCACGACTAGCCAGAAATCACTAGCGCTTGCTGTAGTGGTTTACGAATATACTAGTTTCATATGTTGAGGTTGCCAGCCTCATATATAACCATTTAACAACAAAAAAAGTCAAATTTACATTTGTAAAATAATTGTTACACTTACCCCAAAGTTTTGGGAATACACAATCTCCGCGCGCAGGGTAGAATGGACACGAGAAATTTAGGTTATATGCTCTCGAACCACTTGGTCTGGAAATTTTGAATCCATTTTATGACGGGTGAATCTGCCAAACACTTGGTCTGGGAAAGTTTCTCTTATGACGGGTGACCAAATTCCTAGGTTTCCAGCCTTCGTATTTTAAGTCCTGGTCCCTTAAGTTTTTCAGTCTCTTTATTTATAAAGGCGGTCTTAATTTTTAAGGTTTTAAGTTTCCCAAATACTTCGATCTGTCAATTATAATATAGTAATTCTAAGTCCGATGTCTCTCTGGCTTCTGGGAGTCGCTCATATGACGTGCGCTGCAGTATCTCTGTTCTGTGTCGTTTTAGTATTGGGTTGGGGTGTCTAATTTCAAAATATCCCCCACGCGTTTTAAAATATTAAATTTAATATTCCAACGCGTGACCTCTTTCACATCATGCGGTAATATTTCCGCCGGCTCACAACAAAATGTTACCATATTTGCCTGGTTTAATGTCTTCCGCCAAGATGTCTATCCAGACAGATTATCTCTAACAATCACCAGGGACTGTCCCGCAAAAAACGATAAACGCATCTACCCTGTGTATAATCTACCAGACAACCAGACACCGACGTCGGCAACCCAGACAGACAATCTTGGGTTCTTTTCATGTCGATCGGACGAGACCGTGTTGTCACCAGCTTTTCACCTCACAAAAGAGCATGTACAGACGTTCCGTGAAAATTCATATCCTTTCACATTTGCTATGGGAGACTGAGCACCTATAGGCTTGCCCTGAGTGCAGTGACGTCGATTCTGATCAACAATAACAATGTTTAATAATGTAATGTGAGTGTCAGCACTAGTTGTTTCATGGATATATGTGTGTGTCTTCAAAATATACTGACCCCTGTCTCCTGTCTTGTCATCCTGAGGTGAATCTGTGAAGAGGATAAAATAATAACGTAATTTTAATGCATTAATTCACTATGCGTCATCTACCTGAGGAGCACAGGTGTTCAGTCAGTTCATGCCATATCCTTCTCACCTGTGCCGTCTGCTCAATATCTTTCCATGTCGTCTTTACTTCTATCATTTCTGTCTCCAGCTCTCTTCTTCTGCTTCTGGTCTCATTTGAACTCTCTCTCTCTCTCTCTCTCTCTCTCTCTCTCTCTCTCTCTCTCTCTCTATATATATATATATATATATATATATATATATATATATATATATATATATATATATATATCTATTTCTCTCTCTTTCTCTCTTAAATTGCTGATTCTAGAATAAGTACTGCCTTGTAATGCTGTCAACTGGCTTCCTCAATGTGGGTCCTATACGTCGCCAGCGTCCTCTTTTCATTTCTTGTTTTATTGGCACTTGTCTGATGCTTGTCATCAGTCCCTTATTGGTGATCTTATCATGCCGTTTCCATCCCTCTATTCTACGCCCGAACCCATTAATGAAATTATGTAACTTGTTGATTTTTTTTTCTCCACCATGTGATATTAATGGTACCGGTAAGATTTACAATAATAATATCATTATCCTCATCGTCACTCCCTTTTATTCCATGTTAAGCATAGATTTGTTACTGTTGATCTACGATGTCTATTTCGCACCTAGTTCTTTAGCTTCGATTATCAACCTCTTCTACTGTTCGCCTGCTGGTTCTCTTTGGATCCTCTTACTTCCCTTGTTGGTCCCAGTCGAGGACACATCATGATAGGAAACTCTATACAGAGCGATACAACAGGGGGCAATCTGATCATCAGAAGTGGTCCTCCTGTCGAACAAGTGTTATCGGCCCATTATTGATTGTCGTAGATTTTTGATAGGGGAATTAAGACTTGGGTTGGTCCCTTCTGAATATATTAGAATAAGTGATAGTCACAGTGAGAAGTAGTAATAGCAATAGATTTCCACGAGTGAGATGGTAGAAATGTGATAGAGGCTGTCTCTGAAATCAAGAAATCTTCTCTCTCTTTCACCTATCTTCTACGACAGATTTAGATTGAGTCAGACAGTCTACACACATATATATGAAATATATATATCCACTCCCATACATACACACATAAGACGACAGTTAGACGTACAGACGTGGGAAAAACTATGACAATGATTATATGAATAGTTTGGGAAAACGAACTGACCGACACGCTGGAATAAATTTTATGAGTAGTTTATTTATCAAGACTAAACTTCTCTCACAACATATCAACTCACATCAAGCATATACAAAAAAATCATAAACAAAAAAAATAAAATAGGATGGAAAGGCTAAGAGAATGAGACGCATGGGGGGGGGGGGGGGGGGGGAGAATCAAGAAATGCTACAACAAATGATAGAAATACCCGTTTGGTATGATCCTTCCCTCAATGTAATAGCTCACAGTCCCGTTAGAAAAGAAAGTGATAGCCCAAAGAGTCACAGATACATATGATTTAGTCTAAAATTCTTCCCCTTTAAGTATGATGAACAGACTGGATACTCTGATCTAGTTTAAGGGAATATATATTATATATATATATAATAAATATATATATAATAGTTAGAATATATATACCTTGCATAAAGAAATGTTATGACAGCAAAAAATGAATGGATGTCAAAATACCACCATAAAAGGATCGCACTCAGTCCTGCATTCACTCTATTCATTCAACTGTGATCCACGTGCATTTTTTTGGTTATACTCACAGCTTTGGTAGCCACTTCGGGAACTAAAAAAAAAAATCAATATTTTTAGGACTTGCCCATACAGAATCTTCAATGGTAATCTTGGCCAAGAAAAAAACCCCAGGTCCAAAAAGACGTGTTTGAATTCACTACTTCCGGGACCGTTCTCTTGGGAATACTATTGTTTTTGTGGATGTCTGTTTAAGTCACAAAAAAATGGTCCAGGCACGAGCGTTTTATAGCGAGCACAGTGTCAACATCTTAGATTTAAAACGAAATGAGGAATGTCAGGTCCGGCACCTTCTCTCAGTATAGGTTAGATTTAGTTGTTCAACACCACCACTTGTCAACAGTGTCGGGAAAGTTTGTTAATTCAATACTGATTGTAATATGTTTACTTGCCACAAAGGCTGAAAAATGACTAGAGTCTTCTCAGGAAGAATCAAATCAGGCTCGGATGACCCGTTACTTCTTTAAAATCTTAAAGTTCTTGTAAAAGTTATACATCAAATCTTTTTAAGGTAAGAATGTTTATTAAAAAGTTTGTTGTTTTTTCTTCACAGATTTATCTCTTTAACTCAAACGTTGGCAAAGTTTGGGTACCACAGTTTCACTATATATAAATGGGAAAGAACACATATCAAATAATTATACATACTATAACTGATAATTTAAACTGCAAGCGTAGCTTGTCTTAAGGATAGTTTAACACTTCCCGTGGAATAAGTTTATATTTAAAAATCAAACATCCTGAATTAGGAATACCTACGCATTCCGTCAATACTCAAGATGTAGCAAAGTCATTTGATAAGTTAGTTTTTTAAAATATTCTCGACTGCGTATTAGCATTTAAATTAAATTCCTTATGGCTACATGATTTTAAGCTATAAATTATAATTTATTCCGCTTTTCCACTGTAAATGACTCGTCGACTAGAGAATATAACAGACTTAATAATTTAACTCTCTGCACAAATCTAAACTAGCAAAATGAAATAGGCAATTTAACACTTTAACACTCACAAAATACTAGATAAATAATATAAGATTTACCTCAACACAGAACTATTAAGAACTTAAAAAACACTACGATCATACTAAATGACATCTCTATTAAACAGAGATTCTAGAAATCGAACGAAGGGCTTGTTCTAGTCTTGACTGCGAAGTTACTGAGTGAAAATGAAATCTAACTCCCTCCAGTATATATGAAACACCAGACAAAGATGTACAAGGAAGCCTATTTCCATAAACTACGCAATAGCTTCCCCTTTTCTTAACAACTCCTTTCTTCGCACCTCGCGCGAAAATGACCAGTCTGAGCGAATTCATGACGGTGCCTTCTACAGCCTGACACTGAGAATCTACCGAGGAAACTACCTGTCAGAGGCAAAATACCGGACAAATGTCTGATACTGCGCCCGGGGGATGTCGGGATTCACGACTTGCCCATCACCTCAGGCGCTCACCGAGAAACTACGTTTTTTGACAAGTGAGAATGCAGACGATACGTCGGACCCTATGTCTGAGATAGCCAAAATATTCACAGTTATTTCGTCAATCTGCAGCGATTGACCGAATGCATTCTCACGCCAAATCGTCTGGTGCGAGGGACTGACACGTTACTTTTTTTTTTTTTTTTTTTTTCGTTCGCCCCCTAATAACAACTGAGGCAAAATAACTCAGATTATTTTATTTATGTCTTAACCCGGTGACATTGATTTTACGTGAGTATCCCTTTATTTCTTGTACAGAGACAGGTGTCCCTCGCCATTCAGGCAAATACTCGCCGATTTCGGAGGTACCCATTGCAGCTGGGTGGCTCAGGAGCCGCCAGTCCCTGGTCGACGACACTCCTTCAAATGTCCTCGCCAGGTCTCGAGTTAATCCAGTCCAAATCCCGGTCGACGAAAAATCCTCAAATGCCGTCGCCCGGGTTTGATCCTGTATCACCCGGTCGCCAGAGCGGTGTTGTAACCACTACGCTAGCGCGGCTCCCACACGTTACGTAAAAGTTACTCGTTTAATCAGCAATGAAATGCGTTTCTAAATGAGAAACGAAACTGGCGAAAGTGAGAATGGGAAAAAAAATATTTCTCGCAAACGAATGGATGCGAAAAATACAGGAAAAAGGTAAAGAGTGATAATAAAAATAGGGGATACGGGTAAAAGAAAAAGAAGAGGATATAGGCAATTCAATGATCATAAAACCTCTGTGACATTGATTCATTATATAGGCTGGTTGTTACATGTCTCCAAATTGTGTGTGTTTGTGTGTGTAGGTGGGTGGGATCTCTATAGATGCATTAAAGTAGTACATTATGATGTCCAGAAACTTTTGAGATTGTTGTTGTTGTTGTTTAACTAGGGCTACTGAGTTTTCGCTCTTTTGCAGCCAATACCAAGTTGAAGACTCTTTGGTATTATCTACACTGAAGATCTAGGCTTTTCTGCCATTCTGAAACGTGTTGAGTTGAAGTTGTGAACTCCAGTTTCTCCAGCTTGGATTGCATTTAAATGATCATAACCTCTGGGCCTAAGCTAGAAGGATGAAGTGAGTGCCATACTGTCCATTCTGCACCATTCAAGGGTGCTCTCCAACTATGCAGAGCTAAAATACTGTGCTCTGGTTCTGGGCTCTCCCAAGGAATTGGCACGTCCTACACAGAGCCACATCTCAACTCTCCTGCCTTTCATGGGTCCATAATGAGATCTCCTGCATGCAGCCAACCAGGTAAAAGCCAGAGTTATGTCTGGGGTTCAAGTGTCATCTCCGTAACTTAGTGTACAATGCTGGGTTCTCGACACGTTTCACCACAGGAGGAATCCTTGGAAGTGTGTGGATAATTTCAAGAGTCAATGTGGGTGTAATTAGCCTGACAGACATAGGTTGACTTCCATATGTGGTGAATAACTTTGTTGTAGACAGCAATGCTTCTTCTCGACATTTCATAACTGCTGGTTATAGATTAGATCAGGAGTAGGCAAGCCAGAAGCTGTAGGGATCTACTTTTAAAAAACACTGAGCATTCTAAAGATCTACCTTCATGAAATAGTCTATGTTTTCAGGCTTCACAACATCTGGAATTTTGAAAAAAGTTCAGTCTGTATGTAAAGTTTATCTCTGCCGCACGATCAGCTTCATGCAAGCCCATTATTAGAGCGGTGGACAATTAAAACTAAATATTTTAACGAAAGTTTTCACTTTAAAGACAAGATCGCTTGATACAATTCACGAATAAATTGAAATTAGGAAGCTAACTTGCAGGGTTTTACACTGGAAATGTGGTAAAAGTACTAGTAAACCTGGGGACACTGCGCTTTTAAGTGCCGGTGGGAGAGGCCTAGTCCGAAATTTACCTAAATTACACCCCCCCCCCCCCCCCCCAATCCGTCACTAGAGATCTCCCAAATTATGCCTTGCGATCTCCGGTTTCCGACCCCTAGATTTGATTATGACAAAGCGACTTCAACCAACGGAAATGGAATTCAGTAAACTCTTGAGACAACGGCTTGACAATCTCGATTTTTTTCAGCAGCCTGACTCCTGTCTCCCACTGCTGTATCCAGATTCTAGACAAAATCAAGTCTTGATGAGAAGTCACAGCAACTGGTTCTAAAGGACATCGAGAAAAGACAAAAAAAAAATAATAAGAATAAATACGGAAAATAATAGCCAGCGGACACTTGAAGAAGCACCCATTCAAAATCTGGAATCGTAGCTGTATCTTGTCAGCAATATAGGGACAACTGCAGAAATAGTCAGCGATGTCAAAATAAGAATACACACGGCATGACGAGTACTGGGACATATATGGAGGTCAAAAAAATTATCAAGTCCAACACGAAATCAGAATCTCAGACTCAAACGCCAAGTCAGCCCTATTGTACGGCTCTGATACAGAGGGGAAAAAACCACCATAAAACCAAACCAAGTAAAAAGTAACACACTCTCATGAGTTGGTGCTTGCGTAGAACAGAAGATATGACGTGGTATGACACGACGACCATTGTGGAAATGATGACAAGAACCAGACACATGCCAGTGGAACAGATGAGAAGAAGTTGCAAGCTATGGATAGGAGACACACTCGGATATATATTTTAGCTCTGCACCTTAGGGTGGCGGAGAAAGCACAGTATTATACCCCGCTCCCCTCAACCATCATCTCCCCCTCATCCCTACCATCATCTCCCTCCTTCCTCTAGTTTGAAACCAGATGCAAGTATCCTTTAATCGCTTGTCTAGCCAGGACAGAATACTCGGGAAAGAATTTGGAGCGAATTACTCCAACTCAACAAGTTTCGGAATGGCAGAAAAGCCATAGGAAATGCCCAGATCTACAGTGTAAATAATGCTAAGGAATCTTCACCATGGCAATGGCAGCAAAAGAACGACAAGCTCAGCAGCCCTAGTCAAACAAAAACAACAAATGAAAATTTGACCTAATTTGCCTTTGATGGATAACCTTTCTATATTGCTTGTGTAACGACGTCATTGATCTGGGCCTATAAAAGCTGAGCGTTCGGACCGAGACAATATGGACGGCAGGCCTTTAGGCGTGACGAAAACAGTTGAGGATGACTGCCAACAAGAAAACAACGACAAAATAGTAACACCCTGACTACAGCAACAATCTAACGGACGACCTAACCAAAAACCGCCATTCTCTCAGCGGGAAGCCCGGACAGAAACGCCGCTAGGTCGCGCCATTTTCCAGATCACGTATTTTATTGATCACGTCACGGACAATTCATCAGAGATAATTATCCATTTCCGCGGACAACACTATTCGTTATCTTAGGGCAACCCTTTGAAATGTTGCTTGGCCTATTTAAAATGTTAGCTCCGCCCACTAGAAAAATGGGAGATCTCAAACTCTGACAGCTAATTCTAAATTTGACCATATGACAATTTTTTGACAAGTTCGCAGGAAGCATACCAGTCTCCTGTTACTTAAAATGACAGTTACTATGTCAGTGATTAATGGCAGACAAATTTGACATCTGAGACGAGAAACGAAAGAGAAAAATAACAATGTTTTAAAGAGAATAAAACAGTATTTTCTGGAAAAGAAAATAATAGAACGAAATGCGACCAAACAGAACGTTTGAAAATTATTTAAAAAACATTTTTTCGCAAATTAGTAGCATTTGAAAGGGAAGTAATATCCCCTACATGTAATCATCCAGTGAAAGACAATCCCCGGTCAGTTATTATGAGAATTGAATCTGACCTAGTACGACCTTTTCTGAGACAAGACCTAAATCCTCTCCAGGGATGCTCTTCAAAAGCGTGGACAGGTTACTCAATGATTCATTGAGTTCTTAAGTCCGCCGGACGTGAATTGGGACGTGAGTGGGTCTTTCAATAGCACCAGAAGGGTCAGGAGAAAGCTTCAGAAACTTTCTATATCCTGCCACGGCAACTGTGCAGGACGTGGCGCAAACTCTCACGTGACCAATTTGAGACAGTCTGATCTGTCAGGGACCTCAGAAGGTCAGGATATTTAGTGAAAGAATATTTAGCAAAGATTGTCTTCCGGCTTTCTAAAGGTGGTCGACTTATCTTATGAAAGTATAGCCGAATTGGATAGGGAAGTTGGTAAAACTAAGAAACTAACGTCGCAAAAATGATTTAGACCAGTGGCGTAGGTAACTGGTAGTGCAGTACTCGACTGCCCCTAAATAAATTATTAGTAAAAGTTACATATAGTTAGTGGAGAATTCAAAAGAGGGGGGGGGGGGGGGGGGGGGGGGCCGGGGGGAGCCGAGCCCTCGAGGTGGCCGAGATATGTGTGCTACAGCCTATCTGGGTGGCCAGTCTAGGAAACCACCTCCCTCCAATAAGCCAGTTTGTTATATGTCCTAATTTGATGCTGTGTATACTGTTTAAAAAGTGAATAAACATCTTTAAAAAATATCCTTTCCAACAAGCATATAATTTAACGTTTATAAACGCAACTTAAAACTCTAAGCCACCCGGCACATAGCAGGAACAATTCTGACTTCTACACTCCGTAGCTGCTTTCTAAATAAGAAAGGGAAACCCGAGGCCTGTAAACAGTAAATAAATATTAGACAAACATAAAGGTATGTTTTCAGGCACTCGTAAGAAATAAAGAAGTAGAACACTAGACAAAAAAAAAAAAAAAAAAACAACAGACGTGAGTGGCTTACCCAGGACCTTCCGTGCGACAACCCCGCCTTGCTATGCAAGCGAATCACACTATCCTCCCTGCTATCTAGGCATTACAGAAATGATGCTTCGATGACGGGTCATTAGTGCGACCCGCAACTTCTTTATTTCTTACGAGTGACTGAAAACATACCTTTATGTTTGTCTAATATTTATTTACTGCTTTCTAAATGCGCCACTACTTGTAGATGTGATCACAGCTGACACAAGCGTTGTGTCGTGAAACGTCCAATGACTAACGAGATCTGACGTCACTTCAATAAGACACCCTGACATGACCAATACTGGCGGCTTCTAAAAATTGCTAGCACTTATCATCACGTTCTGCTATAGATCCTTAAGGAGCATGGGCCTTGACCAGATTAACGAAAAGCTTTCCTGTTCTGTGCCATCCGTTCAAGGTCTGTTTACATCTTCTTTACACCTTTCATGTCTTTCTCCACTTCCCTTCTCCACGTGTTTGTACGTCGTCCTCTATTTCTGTTACTCTAAAGCAGTGGTCGGCAACCAGTCGATCCCGATCTACCGTTAGATCCCAGTGGATGATCTGGTAGTTTGTGTTTGTGTGTGTGTGTGTGTGTGGGGGGGGGGGGGGGGGGAGAGAAAGAGAGAAAGAAAGACTTTTTAAACTAGGGAAATTTCGTACTAGACCTCTCCGGCCGGCATTTAAAATGACGGTGTCCCCGGGATCACATGTACTGTTTCCGCATTCCCAATGAAAACTCTCGAGCTGGCTACTAAAATATGTTGGTGAACAACACAGGAACTCGATCTTTTCTGTGTAAGGTTATTATCACCCCCCCCCCCCTTTTCCCCCGCCGCTTAAAATAGTACACACACACGCATATATATATGTATATATATATATGTATATATTATATATATATATTTATACATATATATATATATATATATATATATATATATATATATATATATATATACATATATATATATATATATATGTATGAATGTATGGTAGATGTTTAGAGGTGTCATTGTTACTAAAGTAGATCCCTAAAGCTCCTCTAAAGCCTCTATAACAAGTAACTGCCGCTTGAAGTTATCAGCTGGTTTGTCTGAATTAATAGCCCATCCAATGCCAGAGCCTTTTTCCAGCCTTCTGTTAAAATAGAACCAACCTGTCTGAATTACTTTAAAAAAAAAATGTTGCCTCGTTTTGGCGAGTCGTGCCCCGTTCAACCTAATCGGTTATATTAGGGCGCATGTCCAAATATCGTGTAAAAAGAAGACACAGTTTATTGTATGTGTTTGAATTACTTACTTTGGATGCCTTATTCAAGTTTGAAACATGTTTTGGCTTTAGGTTTCTACTAGATAAGAGCCGACGCGCCATGCCCAATTTTATGTAGTCGCCTTGGGAGCCGCGCTGGTGTAATGGTTACCACATTGCGCTGGCGATCAGGTCTTCAAGGTTCAAGCCCGGGCGTTGGCATTTGGAGAAGTGTCATCGATCGGGATTTTGTCTGAATAACCTGAACGGCTTCTGAGATAAACCCTCTGTGGATGGGAAGTAGCGAAGCTCCTGACCGGGTTGAAAGGAAAGTCCACAGGCTCCCCAGCCTCGCAATGACATGTCATTGGGCCGAAGGGCTGAAAGCCCAAGTGCCGCTGGTTAAGAAAAAAAATATATATAGTCGCATACTACGATGGACAGGTTGTATACAGCGTTAGCATTTTGTCGGGCCTTAGTAGCAGACGGACACTAGCAGATATGACACGTCTAACATTTTATGCAGCTTTCTGTGCCTGAAACTAATTCAGATATCATCTGTTATTCAAATTGTATAATTACTAATCCTGTCACACTTGAGGTGACGGGAAGAAAAAAAAAATTACTTTTTTCCCCCTAGAAGAACGGAATTCAGCCGAAAACATGGCAGAGCAAATCTTAGTACCCCATAATTTCGGAGACCAGACTTCATTCCTCGAATAAAGATGGCTTGTTTAAAACTTTCTGTCTGCAATCCTGGACTTCATTCATTCATTTCTCGTATCTCTCCTTGGGACCTCAAGACGCAGCAATAGAGACCGCAGTCAGCGACTCATAGCTTGACTGCCTGCGTCAGGACCAGCGAACCAGAGCTGGTCAAGACCGCACTCCACCTCCACGTGGTGGTCCTGGAAACAGTCTGCAGCTGTGCAGGCTGGCTGAGCGAGTGTGGATCGAAATGGGAAGGCAAACCCGGTCCTAAAAATGCCGTGCAGAAGTCGGATGTGTCGACCGAAAGGTGCAGATATCACAGCTACGTTGTAAACAGACACAACGCAACCACCGTCCTTTTCAGGGCGAACGAAGAAGAAGAAGAAGAAGAAGAAGTATCTCTCCTTACGAAGCATTGAACCACCTGCGCTGGTGGTCCCCATGCAGGAGGACTGTTCATTCATTCATAACCCTCCACTCCCAAAGGAGCATAGGCCTTCAACAAACACATGCCAAGTCCTCCTGTCACGTGCCATCATCTCAAGTTCTTTCCACGTTCTCCTCATAATTTTCACCTCTGTTTCCAGCTCTCTTCTCCATGTGCTTCTTGGTCTACCTCTGCCTCTCTTGCCCTGCGGGTTCCAGAACAAGGACTGCCTTGTAATGCTATCAACAGGTTTTTCTCAGTGTGTGTCCTATCCATCGCCATCGTCTTCTTCTCCTCATCTCTTGTTCCACTGGCCCTTGTCTATTTCTTGTCCTCAGTTCCACGTTGGTAACTTTGTCATACCATTTTAATCCCTCTATTCTACGCAAGCACCCATTTATGAAAGTCTGTAGCTTTTTGGTTGTTGTCTTTGTTGTTCTCCATGTCTCAGAGCCATACAATAGGACTGACTTCACATTTGAGTTGAAGATTCTTATTTTCGTGTTGGATCCGATTTCTCTTGATCTCCATATATTTCCCAATGCAATGAAAGCTCCTCTTGTTTTTTGTACCAAGGCATTAATATGCTGGGTGTTGTCAGTAACACATTGTTGTACACAATAAGGTTGCCAGTACCACGCACATTAGTCGCCTATTACGACACGCATGCTTTGTTTCTTAAGACAGATTTACCCCCCCCCCCGCCCCCCCCCCCCCCCCCCCAACTACACAGGGTTTTTCCTCATACAGCGTACCCACAATTCCTATCATGAAACTGATCCACTGAGAGCAGACGGAATGTTGCACGTGTCGAGCACGTTCTTAAGTTCAACGTTAATGGAGCAGACGGCCATCCAGTTTCCCGAATGATGTTTTCTAACTTTTTCAATTTTATACAATCACCACGTTTACCCTGTGTTTTTTTCTCGCGCGCTAACCGCTAGGGTGTATTAATCTGATGAATGAGTAACCGAACCAACAGGGAAAAAAATATTATGAAATAAACAACAAACTCAAATTATAAATGCAGCACAGCTGTCGTACACTAACTAAAGATCAGAAAGTGTCCACGAATATCTCTTTTTTTAAGTATGAATCTAGTCCCTGCTGGCGAAGCTAGCTGCGTTCAAGCCAGACAATGTCCGTCGGTAATAAATGAAAGTATGTGTGCATATAAACGACGTTACGGTTTCACACAATAGTATGTCATCGTCTGCGAACAAGCTCACCTTGAAGGGCAGGAGGGGCGTACAGAAACTTAAAAAAAAAAAAAAAAGGTTTAAATATGTAGAACGCACGAACTGAAGAATTAGAAAAAAAAATTGTAATAAAAATAACAAAAAATCGACACGTGTGACGATGGCGTCCGGTGTCCGGGGGTTGTGGGGAAGACATAGGGTGAACAGAGTTACTTCCCCCAGGCAAGTCACAAGAAGAAACTAATCTGAGACTGCACATGAGGCTGGCAAACTCGTCACAACAAAAATAGCCACAGAATCATCCCCTGCTAGAGTACACCAAGTACTTTTGGCCCAGGCTTACTGGAAGACAATAAACAACTGTATCAGTATTTGCGCCTCGATCTTTTCAAAGCGGAAAGGAGAAGAAAACTGACAAAACGCTACAATTCTGCCATTCTGTGCTTTTTCTATTTCATTTTTTGTTGTTCGGCATGGAGCCACCAGTGCAGGTTATGGCCTTACAGGAAGCCTGCATCACAACACTTATAGTCTCTGGCACTGGTGACAGCTGTAGTAGATTGATTTTATGTGATCAGTTTCCCAGCCACATGCACATCCTCATATTAGTCGTCTCTTACGACATGCCTGACAAGGAGCAGTGGTTATATTCTTTCGTTGTCTCCTCATGTACCCCCCCCCCCCTCCCCCGGAAACTACACGGGGCGCCTTTTCGAACATTGAGTTCACCCTCACATCCAGATCCAAGCGTACATGTGTAATAAAATAAACACGTCTAATTAAAATACAATAAAATAAACAACGTGGAGAAATTTATGAAATACAATGACAATCAAGATACTGGCACATGCGTTCGCATTAAAGAGGTGTACACAATATCATTACCACACCATGCCAGATAAACCATCTCTGTGAGGATTGTAAGCGGGGCGGGGGGGGGGAGAACCAGGGCACGCGTAGAGTGAAAGGGAGGTGAATGAATGATGCTTGAACAAAAAAGCAAGACAAGAGTGGTCGCCAGCCAGCCTCTGTAATTTACATCTGGTCAGCATCAGGCCGGGGAGAGAAGGACCCTGAGGACACATTTGTTCGCCATGATGAACCCTAATCAAAATGGAATCAACTAGTTCCCTTGACGCGGTCCTGACCGCCATATTGGATTTCTACCGACTGCTCTGGTGACTGAAACTAAACAGAGGCTTTAGACTAGGCCTTGTGGGGCCTTGCGGCCTAGAGATAGCAAGATCTACATATCTTCTTCTGTTTGTTGTAGCAGCGTCATGATTTTTGGCAGGTCCAGGAGTATAGGATTAACTGAACAATGTGATAAGCAACACTGATAGGATTGGACGTTTGTGGGAGGGGGAATAACAAGTCTATTTGACTGTATGTGAGGGATAGATTGGTTTACATAAAAATATATCCGCTTATTATATCTGCGTTATTGGTGGGAACTTACCCCGGATAGGAACTAACGGGTTACCCGTGAACGAAAATAGGTATAATATGTATAATGAAAAGCAAGTTCAATAACGAAAAGTAAACAAAAGAGACAAAATGTACGAAACTTTGTAAACATTTGTGGGGACAGAGTTGGAGGAACACACTGTTGTATCGAAATAACAATATCCATGGCAGGTGGAGATTTAAATGTATTGGCAAATATGGCCTATGAGGAAATTTTAAAAAAAACTCAAATGTCAGGGGCGTCACTAGGGTTGGTGTCACCCAGTGCGGTAACTCATGGTGTCACCCCCATGGACCTCCCCCCGGAACAGACCATACAGAGGTAAGGATCCCGTTTACACGCCCATCGAGGCATATTGGGAATATGGTGTTAGGCCCATATTTTCTTGACCATCGGCACACTAGGGGGTGATGTGGTCAGTGTCGTGGTTGAGTTAGAGTGTAGAGTATTTGTCGAGTTGGACAACTGTAGTGAAATCGACAAGGGATAGTGGACTGACAGAGTTATAGATTACACTTTAGATAAGGTGTAAATAGGAGATGGACTTGAGACAACCTGGAAGAAGATTTACCAAAATGATCTCTCTCTCCAAGCCTCAACTCACTTATGTCTGTCTAAGCACCTCCTGCTCTCTCTCTTTTCTCTTATCATACATAGAGATTATAGTAAAGAGCTAAAAATACAAAAATATGGATGGAAAGGTCGTGAACAGCGTATTAATAAATGTGTAAAATTTATTAAAGAAGAAAAGCATGAAAATAATGCATATCATCACAACAACATAAAATTACATCAATAATCAAATATTCATCAATAATCATATACACCAACAACCACACACACAGATCACCATTCATAAAACCTGTAGAACACAAAGAGATAAATAATCGAGTGACAGTCCTTCGGTTTTCGGGGACCAGCTGAAGTAACTCCAGTAAGTGGTGTTTCGTATATATCCTCCATCGGTGATGGAATTAACCTGAATAACATCACTGTATAGGCGCTATCGTTGGTGACCCCCCCTACTGGCGCGAGTTGGGCTGGGGATCTCTGTCCATAGATGGCTGCTCATACGTGCGAGGTTTTAAGTATCCAGGAAATACACCAGAAGAAGTCACTTGAGGACAAAGAGACCCAGGCGCGCTTATCCGGCGCAAGGCTCCGCTTGGCTGTAAATCCTGTTTAAACTGGTTTGGCTGTGGTTTGCTGAGTGCCCCGTTTAGGCACAACAAAGGCGGGTGATATGGAATTCTGCTATAGGCATGCTGAGCGGGTTTGATATTCTGGACGCCACAATGCTCTGGCTGGTAATCCAATAGGCGAGTAGAGAACTACTACTGCGTTTGGCGATTCCAGATTTAGCGTTGGCTCCGTTGCACTGCGTGAGCTTAACTTGGCGTTGACAAAAAGGGGTTTTGATTCAGGAACGGGGTTGACGATTCGTGACGCTAGCGGTATTCAGAACCCTCTAGATCGAAGAGAATATTTCGTTCTTCGCCTGACTGGAATCTGCTCTCGCGAGTCGGTCTCCCTGAAACTGAGACCCAAAAAGAGACACCCTTTTACTTCAAGCAAATAATAAATCACACTAACTTTATACAGAAAGTTTCGCTCCACTATGGGATTAAATTTATTGTAGTTATTGCTATGATAGTTTAGGGCTGTCTTTAACCATGTCTCCTGTTCCTTAAAAATATCAATTATCAACACGCGCCCGCATAGGCTTAATATCTTTTGCACACCCAGGTACCTGTCAGTAACTGTTCTGACATCAAAAATCTACTCCTCTTCTCCCAATCTCAACATACAGGAAACCTAACCTGTAGTTACAGTTAAATGAATATGCTTATTCATCTTACAACATTAAATGAATTTACATAAACAGATTACAGCATTTGACATTACACAAATAAATCGTATGTCCCCTTTGGGAAATATATTAGCATTTCCACAAAATGAGTACAAAGAAAATGCAATGTTCTTGCTATAATAATACAGTTGTGGCTAGATCATACGATATAATTATATCTATGCCTGGTGACTGCTTTCAGTGAAAGTTATAGACTAGTGCCTAGCCACACAAGTAAGCATAAAATGATCCTCCCTTGCCACTAGAAATATCTATCAAAAGGAATAAGTGACTATCTCCTATAATCCAGAGTTATTACCTGCATCTCACTATTCAGTTTTAAAGTGAACAATCCACACCTGACATTATCTTACAGAAATGACAGTTAATTTTGCTGACTCTTAACCCAATGGTAAGCATTCGTGGACTGATTCTACGCCTAATATCTGTTATTGTAAGTTTAACATTTAACCCATGATAAACCGTAACAGTTTAAGCACCACTTAATAGGCCGTAGACAGCGCTACCTTATCACTGAATAAATTACTAGGAGAAGTCCTCAGAAATAAATTCACTTCCCTAACAGATATATATAAAAGCTAACATGAATATATCATATTTATAAGATATGTCAACTCACCCCGAAAAATGCCAAGAAATAGGCGAAAAACATTTAGTTCTGTGTTAATGTTTGCCTTATTTCCATAATGGTCTATCTCGGGCCAGGAAATTCACGAATGTCTTTGTCTATTAAAACCAGTCTACTCTTATAGATCACAAGGGACGCTCCCCCCGAACACCTGGCGTGCGTATTTCTACAGAAGTTCGGCGAAAGACGTAATCTAGAGTAAGACAAAAGAAATCGTGCGAAAGTTCCCCAGGCCTCAAAGGGTACCAGCCGCTCGTCATCAAACGTTTTAAAGCGACCAGAGAAATTCCCCTGTTGGGACCACAGAGGGTACCCGCCGCTAACGAACCGTTTCTTTCACAGAAACCGTCTTGGCTCGTTCTAACACTTAAAGCGGACCCGAGAAATGTTTCTCTGGTCGAACAGGTGCGTTTAGATAACATTACGTCTAGCGTTAGCTGACCGCAGCTGGCCAGCGTAAACAACCTCGGGTGGGGTTGAGAAGGTGAAAAAATGTAGGTAGAATATGAAAGAAACGAAAATACAAAATGTCTCGGAAAACAGAACATTTTATGGACAAGATGGTAAAATAAATTATCTTTCACGTGACAAGTGCCCCCCCTTTTAAAGTTCGAGGAATACGGACAAAAATGACAGTAATTTATCTTTTCCATCGTCTTTTGTTACCTGTCATTGGAACATCCTATACTCATAAAACCAAATACGTTTCCAATTTCTGTCTGTCTGTATGACTAGCTCCGAGTTCATTTCTTTTCTTCCCTCTGTCTAATAGACGTTCAGCGAATGGGATTTTGCGAGGCCACTGAACACTGACATAATCTGTTTCCGTGTGAACATGACCTTCCTTCCCCAATTTGCTTTGTCTGTCCATGGTCCGGAAAATTATCCGCACCTGTTGTGAGTTTCGGCCCCGCCTGAACTCACTGGCCACTGCATAGGTAATCCGCCTGTTATGTGCAGTGTAATCGTTGCTGGACTCGGGCTGTTTAATTTCCGTTATGGGTTTACCTGTCGCGGACTTGAATAACCCTGTATAGCTGCAGTCTATAGGGACTTTTCGCGCGCGTGTAACCCTAGTTGGTAAATAAAGCCGTTCGTTGGCCGAAGAAATGCTAGCATTTTTCTTCTGCCTCTCCACACCTACTCCGCTGTTTCGGTGGGAGGGAGCATTGATCAATCTTCAGACCTGTGCCGTCTAAAGGCGGGTCTGGAGCTTTCCTTGCCTTGCCAGTCACAACTCTGGCTTGGTCAACGGAAATGATCAAGTTGTTCTGTAATGGCCTGGCGGAGGCGACTACTTTGCTGTCCATCAGTGGGGTTGAGACCACTGGAATAATGCGATTTGAATGAGAAAACTCTGCTGCCTGAAGCAAAGAGTAATCGATCGCATTCTGGGGTTCTACTAAATCATAACAGATCTCCGTAGCTTCTATCCGTGAAGACAGATAGGTAATATCTGCGAGTTGCAGAGTTTGTTGAGTCGCTTTCCCATTACTAGCATGACGTGAGCCAAGGCTCTCAACAATGGCTCCTTGTACAGTAGTAAGGCAGCTTTTCTCACTGTCTTCTGCCCTGAGAAGTGTGAGAGACTCAAATGGAATACCAGGGATCCCTTCGCCTGGAACCCTGTGTCCACCATAAACGTCAACTTTGCCCTCCCCTGAGGAAGTTACTGGCGTCAGTTGAACTTTGTCCTGCAATGCGAGATCCACTTCCTGGTTGACAGGCTCCGCAGTCTGCATGCAAAGGACTGGACGGTTTGAGATCCCGTTAGATCGCGAAGTGCCCGAGAGAAAACTCTCGGTGTGTTTTTCCAAAGTTCCTTGGAACGGTTTGGAAAGTTTAACCCTTTTAGCAGGCGACTTATTCTTGCACCTTTTACGCTCAGGGTGATAAGAGGAGCGGCGCCTCCTTCCTACGATCGTTGAGTTGGAGGGATACGCCTTTGCATATGGTTTTTCGCTGTCCGGCCGGGAATCTTGCGAAATATAACGTGATAGGGTGTGGCTCCCTTTTCTCGACGTCACGTGTCGGTTAGGTGCTGCTCGGTCTGGAGCATGAGAGGCTCGGGGTTCGCCGCTTGCCAGACGGGAACAATCCGTATTACAATGCTTGTTAGCACCTGTCTCACCTTTGTGCAGTTTCAATGCCTGGGAACGTTGCGTAATTTTTCCCGTGGCTTTAGGTCTGCTGTCCCGACGTAAATTCTTTCCTTGTTTGGGCTTCGGATCCAAGTCCAAAGGAAAGTCAATTTTCTGGAGTTGGGGTTCGGTTTTAGCAGGCAAGTTTTCTTTCATGGGCGCAAGGTTTGCAGGGGCGTTGACCGTTAAGGGCACAGTAGAAGGGGAATTAGAGTGACTACATTTAGTATCTGTTTCCATCCTCCGAATTTGGCTATCCAGTTCATTCATTCTGATTTGGTGTAGCCTGCTCCTTTCTTGGCTTTCTCTGTCCCTTTCTTGGCGCTCTATTTCCCATTGCTTGTCCCGTTCTTGTTGCTCCATTTCCAATTTCTTGTCCCGTTCTTGTCTTTGCTTTTCCCTTTGCTTCTCATCTTCTATCACTTCTTCTACATACTGTCGGGTGAATGCTTCACTCTCCCCAGTTTGTTTACAGGACCATGCCAAGATTAAACGGCTGTCAAACCAATTGTCTACCTCGTATTGATCCTGCAGGCTTACTGCAAATTCTAGAAAGGGCTGGATTTCGCTATCCTTGTACTCCATGTACTTAGCTACCTCGAGGGCAATCCTATGCACTTTATCTAGATCGGCCATTATATCAGGGTGAGCAAACACTATAGAAGAATAGAACCTAGAGATCTTAGTTACCTAGTCCACTAGGTGCTGATTAACTTAATAATCAATAAAATCTAGGCTAGCCTGGGAACTTTAAAAAACAAGAAAGTTTGTAGCTACTCTGATTGCGACAAGCAAAACCCCCAAAAAACTCCAAAAAATGTAAGTGATGTAAAACTTACTATCACTTCACCCCAGTTCTGTCAGTACTAAGCTATTGAGAGGATTGGTTACTATCGTCCGAATGAACACCCTCCCTTGGTACAAATGCAAGCTAGTAACTGACTATCTGTAGCTTCTTATCTCAGATTAAAGAGCTACTCCTGAAAAAATATTAACCCTTAAAAAAAATTTTTTCTGACTTTTACAACAATAGTCGTCAGATTTGTCAACCAAAAACTCAGCAGTGATACCATCAACCTTTACCAGCTGTCTCATGTGTAGCATGAACAATAAATGTAACTTAATATTTATGATTGCTGTGGAGAAAAAAACGCTGTTCCGACTTCCTCCAAAAGAAATAGTTCGATATGTCTAGGGGAAAGAAATTCCTATAATCTGCCGAACACTAAACTCTAAGAATCAGAATAGAATCTTGTGAGAGATTCCTACCAGACTGCAACCTCATCTGTTGCGATTGCTGCGGATGTAGTTCAAATTCCGCGGCGAGACCCCATTTGTTGTGGTTGATGGGTTCTAGAATCCCGGACGAGCCAAACCATTTGTCGTGGTTGAGTTAGAGTGTAGAGTATTTGTCGAGTTGGACAACTGTAGTGAAATCGACAAGGGATAGTGGACTGACAGAGTTATAGATTACACTTTAGATAAGGTGTAAATAGGAGATGGACTTGAGACAACCTGGAAGAAGATTTACCAAAATGATCTCTCTCTCCAAGCCTCAACTCACTTATGTCTGTCTAAGCACCTCCTGCTCTCTCTCTCTTCTCTTATCATACATAGAGATTATAGTAAAGAGCTAAAAATACAAATATGGATGGAAAGGTCGTGAACAGCGTATTAATAAATGTGTAAAATTTATTAAAGAAGAAAAGCATGAAAATAATGCATATCATCACAACAACATAAAATTTCATCAATAATCAAATATTCATCAATAATCATATACACCAACAACCACACACACAGATCACCATTCATAAAACCTGTAGAACACAAAGAGATAAATAATCGAGTGACAGTCCTTCGGTTTTCGGGGACCAGCTGAAGTAACTCCAGTAAGTGGTGTTTTCGTATATATATCCTCCATCGGTGATGGAATTAACCTGAATAACATCACTGTATAGGCGCTATCGTTGGTGACCCCCCCCCCTACTGGCGCGAGTTGGGCTGGGGGACGCTGTTTAGCTCCTGCTGACGTGCGAGGTTTTAAGTATCCAGGAAATACACCAGAAGAAGTCACTTGAGGACAAAGAGACCCAGGCGCGCTTATCCGGCGCAAGGCTCCGCTTGGCTGTAAATCCTGTTTAAACTGGTTTGGCTGTGGTTTGCTGAGTGCCCCGTTTAGGCACAACAAAGGCGGGTGATATGGAATTCTGCTATAGGCATGCTGAGCGGGTTTGATATTCTGGAAGCCACAATGCTCTGGCTGGTAATCCAATAGGCGAGTAGAGAACTACTACTGCGTTTGGCGATTCCAGATTTAGCGTTGGCTCCGTTGCACTGCGTGAGCTTAACTTGGCGTTGACAAAAAGGGGTTTTGATTCAGGAACGGGGTTGACGATTCGTGACGCTAGCGGTATTCAGAACCCTCTAGATCGAAGAGAATATTTCGTTCTTCGCCTGACTGGAATCTGCTCTCGCGAGTCGGTCTCCCTGAAACTGAGACCCAAAAAGAGACACCCTTTTACTTTAAGCAAATAATAAATCACACTAACTTTATACAGAAAGTTTCGCTCCACTATGGGATTAAATTTATTGTAGTTATTGCTATGATAGTTTAGGGCTGTCTTTAACCATGTCTCCTGTTCCTTAAAAATATCAATTATCAACACGCGCCCGCATAGGCTTAATATCTTTTGCACACCCAGGTACCTGTCAGTAACTGTTCTGACATCAAAAATCTACTCCTCTTCTCCCAATCTCAACATACAGGAAACCTAACCTGTAGTTACAGTTAAATGAATATGCTTATTCATCTTACAACATTAAATGAATTTACATAAACAGATTACAGCATTTGACATTACACAAATAAATCGTATGTCCCCTTTGGGAAATATATTAGCATTTCCACAAAATGAGTACAAAGAAAATGCAATGTTCTTGCTATAATAATACAGTTCTGGCTAGATCATACGATATAATTATATCTATGCCTGGTGACTGCTTTCAGTGAAAGTTATAGACTAGTGCCTAGTCACACAAGTAAGCATAAAATGATCCTCCCTTGCCACTAGAAATATCTATCAAAAGGAATAAGTGACTATCTCCTATAATCCAGAGTTATTACCTGCATCTCACTATTCAGTTTTAAAGTGAACAATCCACACCTGACATTGTCTTACAGAAATGACAGTTAATTTTGCTGACTCTTAACCCAATGGTAAGCATTCATGGACTGATTCTACGCCTAATATCTGTTATTGTAAGTTTAACATTTAACCCATGATAAACCGTAACAGTTTAAGCACCACTTAATAGGCCATAGACAGCGCTACCTTATCACTGAATAAATTACTAGGAGAAGTCCTCAGAAATAAATTCACTTCCCTAACAGATATATATAAAAGCTAACATGAATATATCATATTTATAAGATATGTCAACTCACCCCGAAAAATGCCAAGAAATAGGCGAAAAACATTTAGTTCTGTGTTAATGTTTGCCTTATTTCCATAATGGTCTATCTCGGGCCAGGAAATTCACGAATGTCTTTGTCTATTAAAACCAGTCTACTCTTATAGATCACAAGGGACGCTCCCCCCGAACACCTGGCGTGCGTATTTCTACAGAAGTTCGGCGAAAGACGTAATCTAGAGTAAGACAAAAGAAATCGTGCGAAAGTTCCCCAGGCCTCAAAGGGTACCAGCCGCTCGTCATCAAACGTTTTAAAGCGACCAGAGAAATTCCCCTGTTGGGACCACAGAGGGTACCCGCCGCTAACGAACCGTTTCTTTCACAGAAACCGTCTTGGCTCGTTCTAACACTTAAAGCGGACCCGAGAAATGTTTCTCTGGTCGAACAGGTGCGTTTAGATAACATTACGTCTAGCGTTAGCTGACCGCAGCTGGCCAGCGTAAACAACCTCGGGTGGGGTTGAGAAGGTGAAAAAATGTAGGTAGAATATGAAAGAACCGAAAATACAAAATGTCTCGGAAAACAGAACATTAAAAGAGTAATAACATTATGGACAAGATGGTAAAATAAATTATCTTTCACGTGACAGTCAGCATCACACCGGCCGCCTTAACCTTCCCAGAGTTGCTGTGGTATCCAATTCATGAGGCTGGGTCGACCCCGGAGCATACAGAATCCTTAGTAATGTTTTTTGTACTAATGTTACTCGTAAATCGTAATTCCCGTATACCACTGAATGTAATGGCAATAGTAGTGACATAAGCAACTATAGCACGTTTCACTAGCTTTGCCCAACTTCAAAATGCTATATCTCAGCAAATATATAACGTATATAAGTGAAATTTTGTGTGTGAATTTGAAATGGTTTAGATACTATGAATTAAATTTTTCATTAAAATGCGGCTATTGGTTTCAATTTTCGTTTCCTTGCGATATAATATCAAAATCCCACTTGCCAACACACATCCCACACACACACATATTGAAATGTCTACAGTAAATTATACGACCTCATTTGCACATGATTGGTTTAACAAAAAATTGGCATGATTTTAGTGTGAAACTGCACTTCTTGAACATAAAATAGTTTATATCTGGTGTTACGCACACATTGTCAATCAAAGGTGTGTCTACAAAAAGTATTGTGTGGTTAAGTAGGAAAAATGAGTCTGCAAGTATATTTTATAAAGTGGTGATACCTATTGAAATAATTAGATCAATGAAGGTCCAGTTTGGTAGCACACTAAATGTCAATGACAAACTATGTCACGAGTATCTAGCATGCAGATCATTTAAGAAATCATCTTCAACAGGTATTCATATGCAAACGTGGTGGCCATAATATTGTAATAGTAGACACGGCTATGCCTAATCAATTCACAGAATCTGTGACTGAAGTGGTAAAATTTCTTTTCTCGATACACAATAATTAGTATGCCGACAAAGATCAAAGGATTTCATTCGTTTATGGGAACTAGACAAGATGCACAGATATAAAGTATATATTTGTTGGGTCTAACCCAATATAACATCGTATGCAAAAAATGGCATTAATACGTTGGACGGTTAATCAGATAATTACATTTGTTTGAAGGCATAGCTAGTGAAAAGTGCTATAGCAAAATTAAATAACACCTGAGAGGGATAAGGAAGACACATTGAAAGACCTCGAACAGACATGAGAGGGTTAAGGAAGACATTGAAAGACCTTGAACAGTGTGGTAAAGTGGGATGATATAAATATTTATAGGGGACTTAGTGTACTGACTGAGATCAGCTGTGAAGGTATCTGTATCTAATAAGTGTGGTGCATTACAGATGACCTTACTTTGCTACCACATTTATACCTCAGTCAGACTTATTCTGGTATATTGTGATGACTACGTTGAATGTCTAGGGTTATGATAGTGATGAAGTGTATGTTCACAACAACCAACAGACAGATAAACAATTTAATTTAATCCACAATACTTTACAACACTGTGACACTCGCATACATAGAACACTCTATAAGACTTTCTTAATAAGTCAAGTGTAACTTTTAAAAATATGTATTAATTCCTGTCAATAATAGATATCCTGATTCAACTACAAAGTGAACCAGGAATCACAATCAAATGAAATCACAAGTTGTATGTACACAATTTATAGATAGGATCTTTGTACTGACATATTATTATTACAATATGTGTGTAAGTAGTGATGTAGTACTATGAGGTAATACTGGCTATTCAAGCTATGTTGTTGTTTGTCATCATGACTTCAAGTGTTTGTTTCTGGTGGAAATAATATTGGAAAGGTTCACAGTTTCTTTTTATTTGAAACAAATAAATGTCCCTCTTGATTTAAGGTAAAGTCACTTTTAGAGGGGGGTATACACAAGATTGAGCTGCTCTGGCCAACGTAATCTTAACTTCTGTGTGGGCGGCAGGAAACAGTCTCCTATGCTCGCTTGCTTCACAGTTTTCTTGAGGAACAACACTGGTCGATATCTTGACCAAGGAGTATGCTATCAGCCTCTGGATTCAGCAAAACTCAGACCATGTGCTGCTTTAATACGTTAGTACCACGGTCCCTGAAACAAGAAGGTTGTACCTCCTACTTCAGAACTAATTTATAATCTATTTCCACACTGAAGCACAATACATAACAAACACTGAGTTCAGCGCGGTAGGCCAACTGTTAGCTTCTCATGTAACAACATTCACCAGTATTCCTCTCCCTAATGGTTACAACGCCTCTGCAATTCCAGCATTATTTCCTTCTATTCAATAAGATAGGTGTCATAGTACTATTTGGCAATCCCATGCAGTTATACTCCTCTCCGACAAGTTTTTCTCATGATAGAGCAATATCTAGGCTTTGCCTCATGTTTGTTACTGAACCACACACATACAGACATAAATTTATCAATTCACATTCAATTTTCATCTAAAAGATATCAAATATGTCTAGCTTACCACAACTCACGGAAATATTAAACAAATACGTTGACTGACGATGAGTTATGGCACAATTCCGATCTGCCTCTGTCCCAGGCTTTTATTAGAAAAATATGAGCTGGATCTCAACGAACTTGCTTTTACAAATTGGATTTTAAAAAAGTGGCACTGAACTAACGCTCCTAATTGACTATATTAATATGGTCTAGCCAATGAGACCATGTTTACAAAAGCTTTTGAAAAAAAGTACCCTTCCTATCGTTGCCATTAACAACCAAAAATAGTATTTGCCATCGACTAATCATGTTTCGCCGTACATATTATTCTAGCCAATCAAATCGGATTTAACGTGGTGGCCTAATTTCCTCTAAAGCAGTGTCAAAACACGCCATTATGAGCAAATATGACCCTGTGTTGTCAGACAACACCACGATAATATTTTGGCTGTAATTTGTTAATTATTAGACTATTTGCTTAACACCTAACATATTCTTTGTCAGCAAGGCCTAAGGCACCCAAATATATAAGTTTAATGGAGCTAAGTGGCTTCGTTCAAAATATGTATTTTCTTCTAGGATAGTCGTGCTGTTACCACCTCCTCACTTCCATACTATGGGGTGTCTTCTGTACTGTCAGACTAATGTCAGGAGCTTAGACATAAATCAGTAGAATGTCATGTTTCCTAATAAGCATTAAACATGTTTTCAAAACCTAACCGTGTATTGGTAGTGTTTTTGTTATTACTGTTTATTTGAAAAAAATTAGTGCTTCATGCCTTTCGCGTTCACTTTTTCATCGCGAGACGAACGGGGTAGTATTGAATGCGTTCCTCCGTACATCTCTCTCTCTCTCTCTTCTAAGCTCGTCTGTCTTTTCTTTTACTTAGTGCATAAAATGACCTTAATGGAATATTAAATCTAGGTCATTACGCAGTGTGTCTATCTCAAGGTTTTCTAAGAAACACAGTACCAGTTTTACATTTTTATTTGAAACGCGTGTAGTTGATGCAGTAGGCTTTTCTAGTAAACGTGAAAGCGTTACAATTATGCAAACGGAGCATAAAAAGGGGTTTTCTTATTTAACTAGTATGACATTCTATAACACAGGCGTACGCTATTGTGACCGCACTGGTCTTTTACCATTCTTCTTTCCTTGTATTGAATTAATTCGTTAGGCTTTAAATTTCCTTTTTAATTTATATATGTGGATTTAGAATGTCTCACGACAAACAGACATGAGAGGGATAAGGAAGACACACTGAAAGACCTAGAACAGACATGACAGGGATAAGGAAGAGATATTGAAAGACCTCGCACAGACATGAGAGGGATAAGGAAGACATTGAAAGACCTCGGACAGAGAAGGATAAGGAAGACACACTGAAAGACATCGAACAGAGAAGGATAAGGAAGACACACTGAAAGACCTCGAACAGAGAAGGATAAGGAAGACACATTGAAAGACCTCGAACAGACATGAGAGTGATAAGGAAGACATATTGAAAGACCTCGAACAGACATGAGAGGGATAAGGAAGACACACTGAAAAACCTCGAACAGACATGAGAGGGATAAGGAAGACACATTGAAAGACCTCGAACAGACATGAGAGGGATAAGGAAGACACATTGAAAGACCTCTAACAGACATGAGAGGGATAAGGAAGACACATTGAAAGACCTCGAACAGACATGAGAGGGATAAGGAAGACACATTGAAAAACCTCGAACAGACATGAGAGGGATAAGAAAGACACATTGAAAGACCTCGAATAGACATGAGAGGGATAAGGAAGACATATTGAAAGACCTCGAACAGGCATGAGAGGAAGACACATTGAAAGACCTCGAACAGACATGAGAGGGATAAGGAAGACACATTGAAAGACCTCGAACAGACTTGAGAGGGATAAGGAAGACATATTGAAAGACCTCGAACAGACATGAGAGGGATAAGGAAGACACATTGAAAGACCTCGAACAGACATGAGAGGGATAAGGAAGACATTGAAAGACCTCGAACAGACATGAGAGGGATAAGGAAGACATATTGAAAGACCTTGAACAGACGAGAGGGATAAGGAAGACATATTGAAAGACCTTGAACAGACATGACAGGGATAAGGAAGACACATTGAAAGACCTCGAACAGACATGAGAGGATAAGGAAGACATATTGAAAGACCTCGAACAGACTTGAGAGGGATAAGGAAGACACATTGAAAGACCTCGAACAGACACGAGAGGATAAGGAAGACACATTGAAAGACCTCGAACAGACATGAGAGGGATAAGGAAGACACATTGAAAGACCTCGAACAGACTTGAGAGGGATAAGGAAGACACATTGAAAGACCTCGAACAGACATGAGAGGGATAAGGAAGACATATTGAAAGACCTCGAACAGACATGAGAGGATAAGGAAGACACATTGAAAGACCTCGAACAGACATGAGAGGGATAAGGAAGACACATTGAAAGACCTCGAACAGACTTGAGAGGGATAAGGAAGACACATTGAAAGACCTCGAACAGACATGAGAGGGATAAGGAAGACATATTGAAAGACCTCGAACAGACATGAGAGGATAAGGAAGACACATTGAAAGACCTCGAACAGACATGAGAGGGATAAGGAAGACACATTGAAAGACCTCGAACAGACTTGAGAGGGATAAGGAAGACATATTGAAAGACCTCGAACAGATGGCACAGGATAGAAAGGATTGGCACATAATTGTTGAAGGCCTGTGCTCCAAGGCTGAACAGTAATGATGATAAAGAAAGAAGTAAGATGCATAAAGAAGTCTGAAGATAATGGGCTGGGGCAAATAAAGAGAGACATAATTTGGTGAGAGGGGGAAAATAATAATTGTGATCAATAATGACAATGTCTGACGGACAGAGACAGATAGAGAGAGCAAGTGATAGAAAAATAATGTCTTAAATTTGTCCATTGCTTGAGAGTATGTAGGGCGAATTAAGAGGATGAAAGAAAGAGAGAGAGAGAGAGAGAGAGAGAGAGAGAGAGAGAGAGAGAGACCGAACGAACGAACGAACGAATATTATTTTCAAAGTGTTGAGAACTGGCCTGTCTAACATTCTGCACACGCACTTTAAGTACTGAGAGACATAGAGAGAGAGAGAGATAGAGAGAGATAGATAGAGAGAGAGAGAGAGAGAGAGAGAGAGAGAGAGGGAGATGAGTGAAAGAGAAAAATAATTACATGTAAAAGCTAAGGTAGTAATTGAGGGAACGAGTAAGGGTCGCAGTGTTTGGGAAGAGAGGGAGGAGCTGAACATGTTGAAAGAGTGATTTGGAGAAAGTTGCCTCTTGAACGGAAATCTACTTTGGAGAAGGGGTTGTTGGAAGGCCCATGGACAGATCGATACAGAAAGGGAGATCAGGGAGGGAGCAGGCTTCCTCTTTATTCCTGGGAGTGGGGGAGTGTTGAAGGCTTCTGAAAAATTGGGACTGAAGTATGAATGTGCAGTCTTTCTTAGCCCATCAGAAAATATTTGTCTATAAATGGCTGCGTTTGTCTATGTGTAAGTTTGTGTTCGTGAGTAAATGTGTGATTGTTTGTGTGCGTATGATAAGCATGTTGTGTCCATATGTGATCGCTTCCTCATCCTTATCATTTTCCTTCGCACTCCTTACTGAGTAAAGATCCACCACAGCAGCGGGTCTCCTTGCAGGAAGCATGTACTAAGTAATTACGTGTTCTTGCAGTGTCAGTTTATATGACAATTTGTTTTAAATGACGAGGTTGCCAAGCACAACCTCATATTTGTCACATTGTACGACTTGCCCGAGGGTGGCAGTAGCCATTTTCTTTCTTTGCCTCTTCAGAGACCCCGGGTAACTATAATCTGCAACCGTTTCGCCTTAGTAATATAAAGATACAAACAACGCCAACAGACTATACATATCTTATTTGGTTTAGTAATATAAAGATACAAACAACGCCAACAGACTATACATATCTTATTTGGTTTAGTAATATAAAGATACAAACAACGCCAACAGACTATACATATCTTATTTGGTTTAGTAATATAAAGATACAAACAACGCCAACAGACTATACATATCTTATTTGGCTGGCTAGAATGCGATTCAGTTAGAAAACGGTAGGTTTTGAAACGGACAACTGAACACAAACACGAACCAAATCAAATATCCCAACTAACATAATTACCGATGTATGTTACGTCGGTCGATCTCACTCAAAATAGTAACTCGCGCTAGAAAAAAAAGTGCGCAACGCACGGTGTGCAACTTGCGCGGCGTGGGTGTTATATAAAATAAAACTAATACTTTGGTTTTTTTTTTTTTTTTTTTTTTAATTCTTTCACGAAATTAGTAGCGCTCGACAAAGAAAAAGTGCGTAAAAATTGGTGTGCATGAGCCCTCACCCGATGTACAAATCATGAAAACTTGAAAGTTTTTGTTAAAACCACTTATTATCAGGGAACACTCTTTGAAAACAATCCACGCACTTTCACACGAAATGTTGCCATCAAAGAACTTTTAAACTGAATCTAAACTAACATAATTCTCGCCGTGTGTACGTTGGTCACAGCTGAGGAATGCAACCGTGTTGAAAAATTGTATTGTTTCCATTATACAAGGGGATTGACATAAGTCTTGGGCCTGGCCATGAAGGAGTCACAGGAGGAAGATGAAACTCGGCACATTTAAAGTTCATCATATTTGCACTGAATGTGTGAAGTACGTGTTTGTTTCTTCAATGGGTTTTTCCGCTACGGTGCACGGTGCAATGTACCCTATTGACCGGATCTGCTGCTCCAAAGATTTGACAAAACAATGGAAAAGAAGGAGGCCAGAGCTGTGATAAAATTTCTGATGTTTCAGGGAAAAACACCTACAGAAATACACAGGGAGATGGAACCAGAGTTTCGTGATTCTTATCCTTCATATACTTCGGTAAAAAACTGGTGTCAACAGTTTAAGTGCGGCCGCTCAAATGTTGCTGATCTGCCAAGATCTGGTAGACCAGCCTCAGAGTGCAACGATGAAAATGCAACGAGAGTGAAGAAAATCATTGACCAAGATCGAAAAATGACAATTGTGGAGATAGCTAGTAGAGTAAAACTAAATGAAAGAACAGTTTATAGAATTTTACACAACAGACTGAACATGAGAAAAGTGTGTGCACGCTGGGTTCCGCGACTGTTGACACGTGAACAGAAGTACCACAAGCCTGGAAAGAAGCAGTACTAGTTCCAATCCCCAAAAAGGACAAAGACCGAATGGACCCCAACAGCTACAGACCCATCAGCCTTCTAAGCTGCACGGGAAAGCTTATGGAGAGAATGATCAATACCAGATTAAGCTGGCACCTCGAAGAAAAACAAATTTTACTGCACCAACAGGCAGGCTTCAGGCAACATAGGTCTACAGAGGACCAAGTCACCTACATTGCACAAGAAATCGAAGATGCTTTCCAAGAAAGAAAGCACACTTTAGCAATCTGGGTAGATATGGAGAAAGCATTTGATAAAGTTAGGAAAGATGGGCTAAGAGTTAAAATGCTTAAATATGGAGTCTGTGGAAGAATGTATAACTGGATCAGCAACTATCTAACAAACAGAACAGCTAGAGTGCAGGTGCACGGACAATTAAACAAAAAGACTACAATGGAACATGGAGTTCCACAGGGTGGGGTCCTTTCCCCAACACTCTTCCTCATATATATAAATGATATAACAGAAAACATCCACAAGAATGTTCACAACTCCCTCTACGCTGATGACCTGGCCATGTGGACTTCAGAACAATACATCACCACAGCAAGAGTGCGCATGCAGGATTCACTGCTAGCCCTTGAAAGTTGGTCCAAAAAGTGGTTGCTCAAAATAAATGAACAAAAAACTACGCACACTATTTTTACCTTGTCAAATAAACCACAGCAAGCAAAGCTGCAACTAAATGGGCAGGCAGTACGAAAAGATGAAACACCAACATACTTAGGAATCACACGAGACCGCCGAATGACATGGAAATCACAGATTAACAAAATACAGCTAAGGGCAAAACTTCGCATGGCCATCATGAAAAAGCTAGCAGGTACCACATGGGGTGCTGATGAGAATATCCTCAAAAAGCTGTACACAGGCAGAGTCAGACCTGCTATGGAATATGGCATCACAGCTTGGTCGACGGCAGCAAAGTCAAATTTTGACAGAGTAAACAGACTCCAAAACCAAGCAGCACGTATTATAACAGGGGCCCTAAAGTCTACACAAATCAACCATATGGAAAACATCACAGGGCTACAGTCAATGGAGGATAGACGTGACAGCAGAATCTTAAAACAAGCTGAAAAATTTAAGAGGCTCGAAGGACACCCCATGTACCAAAGAATAAATAGGCTAGGAAGAGGCAGGCTCAAGCGAACTAACTTTGTCGCCCAAGCAAAAGAAAAAATTAACAATAATACCATACTAGCAAGCTCAGTTGCAAAGAAAATCCCAACAAGCTCAATGTAGTGAAATTGACAGAGATACAACGGTGAAATACCTCCAAAGATAACATTTAAGGATAAAAACATAATGCGTAGGCTGCTGATGTACATGATCGCCCAGACCGCGGGTCATCACCCTCCATAAAAATTGACTCGCTAGACAGGAGGGGAACGGCGGATAAAAAGAAAAAAATATGACTGGAAAGATTGCGTGAGACTAGAAAGGCTAAGGAGACGCAATTGGGGGGGGGGGGGGAACGGAGAAAAGTCACGTTTCCCAAGTTGACATAAAAAGTAAGCAACTCGACAGAAGGGACCATAGATATGTTACGCCACAGTCATTTATTGGACGCTTTTGCAATACCAAGCCCTTGATTTGAATTCAGCGGCTAAAACGCAGATGTTTGGAATATTACAAAATTTAAAAAGTACTTTTTTCTTAATATTAATGTTAGGAATATAAAAATTAGTTGGCCGGATGGCCTATTCTGAGCAGTGAACTAATATGTTCTTAATTTTACAGACGGATAGATAATATTGAAGATAATGACAAAAGACAGTGTAGTTTACATCATCGACAGACTGTATTGAATCTAAAAGTGTCGCTATTTTGCACAAAAAAACACGACCTCGAGACGCAGGTGTTCAAATCTACTTGGTATGGAGGAGAGGGGATATTGTGGTGGCTGTGTCTAAAAATAACTTTTAACGACAAAATTTTGGAGGGGAGAGAAAGGTTGGTTCAAAAATCAAGTACATTTTGTAGAAACACAAGTAGAGACGGACAGACTAACAGATAAACATCCATACTTGACTGAAGCATGACTGAAATGACTTTAGTGTAGGAAATTTGAAATTCAAATAAACCTAGGCAGTGATTGGCACAGACAAGCATATTGTCGGCGCTTAGACGCGGATTTGGGGTCATTTCTCAATAGTTGTTCAGTGATAGACACAGATTTTAAAGTGTGGTGATTTCCATATGAAAGAAAGTGTAAGAAGTTTAGGGACGCCATACTATAGCCAGCAGCTCAGCTGAGTTTTGCTAGCAATTCTGTGTTATTTATTCATAATCTGGTAAGATTGAAATTATTTCCTTGTATATATTTTGAATATTGTTTCATGTTCGAGTGATTTGATACTGCCATATCGAAATCTAGCCTTACAAACAAGTAGGGATTTGCTCTAGACCCCCCGCCCTAGTCAGGGTCTAGGGACCAACAATGTACATAAACTCCAGCAAGGATTATGCAAGACAGATCAAGTGTTGAGAATAATGAAACATATTACTTATCCTCTTTTAGGGCAGAAAACTAATAAATATTTTTCAGAATCTATAGTCTGGGAGGATCTATCTGATGTAAAACCACCATGGTAAATGTGCTGTTTGGTCAGAGAGATCTGACCTGTCTGTATGATGTGGTTGTTGTGTCAGTGTTGTGTCCAGACGTGGGTAGAGAATAGATTTTGACACATGGCCCATACTTTGATTGCAGAGCTGTGAGTTTCTGTTGTCAACAAAGCAGTGACTATTCAGTTGGTGACTTTACTCGAGTGTATCTGTGCAGTACTTGTGACAGAGACCACCATTATTGCCCGCCAGCACGGAGAGGTGGGACCACCTGATTTCAGCACCAGAGCTACAACTACAAGATGAGTGAGCCTCTGGTCTGCTGGACATTCACCAACGCTGTGTAGTACTAATACCCTCATAAAAAATTCCCACCATTTTCTGGACACTGTGTAGTCAATATAGACAGGTGTGATGAGGCCACCCCAACAGCACAAACATTAACTATCCTCCCAAGTAGATGACTACTAGAACATTTTAATAAAACTAACTAGGATAGTACATATATATGTACACTATTGCATTTATGATATAATATTCCATGCATTTCTTTCATAATCTCTAAATCCTTTTAAGTTCTGGTCAACCTAAAAAATTGATCCAGAACAAAATAAATGTAATTCTATCAAAAAATTTTACACACGTGAGTTAGTTCAGTGTATTTTAACATTTATTAATATTATTAGTCTTGTTAAATATCTGTGGGTATATCTATAACCTATTACACCACACTACATATCATAACCCTAGACACTTTACGTAGCCACATTCATTAGAGAAAAAAAAATTAAGTGTGAGGTCGTAGTGGTAGCAAGAAAGGCCTTCTGACAATTCACAACTACATTTTATCTCAGGAGCCTTCACAGCTGGCCTCATACATTACATTTAGTAACATCACCATCATACAATACCATCAAACACCACTACATAAATTGGGGTCTTGTCCAGGGATAATTAGCCCAACAGTAATATTAGGATCTCCTGGTGGGAGAAATAAAAGTAGGGAAATAAATTGTAAAATTCCCTTTAAAATTAAAAGTGTCCCTGCAGATAAAAGTTGGTGAATCTTCACAGCCAGTAATAATTAATTAGTTAACTGGTTAGTTAGAATTGGTTAGACTATAGTCATAAGAAGTACTTAGTGTATTTACTGGTTAGAGATTTATCTTGTATATTATTATATTGTCAAAAAAGTATGGCGGAGCTGGCAAAATTTAGATCAGCTGCTGTGCTCACCGCGAAGGAGATGGGAATGGATGGTCAAATTTTAATTCAATACGTAACGGCTGAATGTGATAAATATATTGAACGGGAAGAAAGGAGATTAGAAAAAGAGGCTGAAAGAAAATTGGAGTCTGACAGGTTGGTTGAAGAGAAGAAGTTAGAGGCTGAGACTAAGAGGCTGCAGATTGAGGCAGAAGAAAAACGACAGCAAAGGGAGGTAGAAGAAAAACGACAGCAAAGGGAGGCAGAAGAAAAAAGGTTGACTGCCGAAAGGGAGGCAGAAGATAGAAGGTTGCAGAGGGAGCACGAATTACGACTAAGGGAGCTGGAATTACAAGGCCCGGCTCCTGAAAATGGTGCCAGCCCTTTTGCCTCGGATGCTACGCCCAGTATGGGAGCCTCAAACTCAGCTATGGGGTTTCATTTAGACCATTTTGTTGAAAAAGACGATGACATAGAGGGGTACCTAGGACGTTTTGAGTTATTAGCTACTACATATGGGTTAGAGAGAGAGAGGTGGAGTTTAAAGCTATCACAGGGATTGAGGGGTACTTCTTATGAAGTATTTGCTAAAATGAACAGGGAAGACCAAGACAATTATGACATGTTAAAGCAGGCTTTGTTATTAAGGTACGAGAAGAATGGTGAATTTTATCGTAAGAAATTTAGAAATGCCAAACTGTTGTCTGGGGAGACATACCACCAATTCTCTGCTAGACTAGAAACCTATTTGGAGAAATGGACGGCTCTGGGGAAGACCCAAGATCTTAAAGAAATGATCATGATTGAGCAATTGAGAGAGTCCATGGCTCCAGACATGAGAAAATTTCTCATGGAACAAGGTGCAGAGAAGTTGGGGGAAATTTTAAATGTTGCTGAGAGGTATCAGGCAGCCCAGGCAGAGGTAAGTGGTGCTAAAAAGAAGCACATAGACAATTTTAAAGCTCCACAGCAATTTAATAAATTTGATAATAGAGAGCAGGGAAATAAAGGTAGGACAAACTTTGAGCGGCCAAGAAATGACTATCGCGACAGAAACTCACAGTTCAATGACCAAAAGTTCAATGAAAGAAAACCGTTGAACCAAGGGAAAGATGGTGTAAATGGTGCAAGAAGGATAACCATAACACCGAATTTTGTAGAAGGAAACCTTCAAACATTGCTGCAATGAAGTCGGGGACGCAAAGATTAAAGGTTAATCCTAAGGGACAACAGGAACCTTATCACCCCCCCAGTTTGTGAGGATGTTATTTGTAATGGGGTCACCATAAGGTGCCTTTATGATACAGGTTTGGATTATGATTCAGTTGTGAAGTCTAGCCTAGTGGACCCAAGTCAGTATACCACAGAAACAGTGGAAATACAAGGGGCGACTAAGGACATACCACTCATGACACTTCCCATCGCAAGGATAACGGTGAAAACTCGCTATGTGGAAGGAGAAATCAGAGCAGCAGTGATAGATGAACCAATCTACCCTCTGATATTGGGGTGTAGATACGTCTTCTTGGGGAATCCCGAGAAACCTGTGATCATGGCGACAGTGCAGACCAGGTCACAGAAGAAGGAGGAAGAAGGTGAACCTATAAATGCTCATCCAGAGGAGATGAGGAAGGCGCAGGCTGAGGATAGGACACTCAAGCCATGTTTTAAAAAATTGCCCAAATGCCACACACCTCCGAGCAAGGGGGAATATTTCATGAAGAACAAACTCTTATACAGGAAGGCCGGAACGGGAACAAATGGTCATAACCAGCTGGTTCTTCCCACTTCATATAGAGATAAAGTGATGGAACTCGGGCATGCGATTCCCTTCAGTGGTCACATGGGGATCAGCGCCACAGGACAGCGTATAGCTTGTCATTACTTCTGGCCAGGGATAACGGAGGATATAAAAAGATATGTCAAATCTTGCCCAGAATGTCAAAGGGTAGCTCCAAAGCACTGGACTGCTCCTGCAACTCTAGGGGAAATGCCCATAGTGGGAACACCTTTTGAGAGGGTTGCAGTGGATATTGTAGGACCTCTCACTCGGACCAAGAGGAGGAACAGTTACATCCTTACTCTGGTGGACACTTGTTCTATGTGGGGAGAGGCGGTAGCCCTGCCATCAATTGATTCAAAACATGTAGCAGAGGCACTACTTACAATATTTACCCGATTAGGATTCCCGCATCAAATCTTGACGGATAATGGTTCTCAGTTCAAGGGGAAACTAACGGAAGAAGTTTTTAAGCTATTTCAAGCCAGACACTTTCATTGTAGTCCGTACCATCCACAAGGGAACGGCCAGGTAGAGAGGTTCAACGGGACTCTCATTTCTATCCTGAGCAAGCTGGCACACGAAAAACCGGATCTGTGGGATCAATTCCTGCCCGCCGCATTGTTTGCTTACCGGGAGGTACCACATAGTTCAACCGGGATGGCTCCCGCAACTCTGCTATTTGGGAGACCAATAAAAGGTCCTTTAGAAGCTTTATTAAGGACCTGGACAGATGAGAAGGCGGAAGAGACTGTTACCTCATCGTATCAATATGTGAACGAACTGACCACTCGTTTGAAAGCTGGATGGAAACTGGCAAATGATAATTTGAAACAAGCCAGGAAGAAACATGCAGCATATTTTAATAGGAAGGCAAAGGACAGGGAACTGGCAGTCGGAGAGAAGGTGCTGCTTCTACTACCCGGAAGCCAGAATAAATTACAAATTGGTTGGCAAGGTCCATATACGGTTCTAGAGAAGGTGTCTAGAACAAACTATAAAATTGACAAAAAGGGGAAGGAAAAAGTTTATCATGTAAACCTGTTAAAGAAGTATCTGGACAGACCACTCCAGGAAAGCACCCCCTTATTGACCTTGGCTATTGCAACCCAGATGCAAAAAGAACCACTCACCTCACATGAATACCCATTACATCCTTGTGAAACAGCAGCACAGGTAAAAGTCAGTAAGCACCTGACTAAAAACCAGAGGGAGAGAGTTCAAAAGGTTCTGGAGGAACATACAGATGTATTAACAGATAAACCAGGCCATACAAATTTGCTACAGTATGACATGAAACTGGTAGACTCAAACCCAATCTGTATGAGAGCCTATTTTATTCCGTTCGCGAAGGAGAAGGCATTGAAGGAAGAAATAGAGTATTTGTTGAAGGAGGGGATTATTTCGCACAGTGAATCATCTTTTAGTTCTAGTGTCGTTTTGTTGAGAAAACCGTCTGGGGAACACAGACTGTGCATAGATTACAGGAACTGAATGCTGTCACAGAAGGACAAGTGGATCCATTACCAGACACAAAACAGTTATTTGCCAGACTGAACAAGGCAAAATACTTTTCAAAGGTGGATCTTAGTAAAGGCTATTACCAGATCCCAGTGAAACCTGAAGTGAGACCTTATTTGGCTTTTAGCACTTCGGATGGACATTATGAATTCAATATGCTACCATTCGGACTGAAAAATGCTCCGAGTGTGTTTTCAAGGATGATGCGCAAATTGTTGGATCCCCTGAATAACCCATGTATCACGAATTTCATGGATGATATTCTCGTCGCCACAGAGACATTTGAAGAACACATTGAAGCTCTGGAGATGTTGTTTGATAGACTTCGGGAGGCGAACTTAACTGCTAGGCCAACAAAATGTTGTATTGGATGCAAAGAGTTGGAATTCTTGGGACACACTGTATATCAGGGTAATATGACCCCTGATCCTAAGAACTTGGAAAAACTGCAGAGAGCACCTAGGCCACAAACAAAGAAGGACGTGCGATCATTCGTGTCGTTATGCGGATTTTATCAGAAATACATCAAAAATTTTAACGCTATATGTGCTCCTCTGACTGATTTGACTCGCAAGGGACTTCCAGATAAAATTATTTGGACTGCACAATGTGAACTAGCGTTCCAAGAGTTAAAGGAAAAACTCACTAGCAAGCCTATTCTCAAACTGCCTGATTTGAAACAGGACTTTGTCTTAAGAACCGATGCAAGTAATGTAGGACTCGGAGGGGCTTTGTTGCAAAGATCATCTTCACCTGATGGGGAACTGAAACCAGTCGCTTATGCAAGCCGCAAATTGAATAAAGCGGAACAAGGATACTCCACAAGCGAAAAAGAATGTTTAGCGTTAATATGGGCAATAAAGAAGTTTCAAATCTATCTGTATGGTAGGACATTTGTGGTGGAGACGGACCATCAGCCTCTCGTATTTTTATCTCAGGCTAAGCATGAAAACGCAAGATTGCTGAGGTGGTCTTTATTGCTTCAACCTTATCAGTTCAGTATCCAATATATCCCAGGCAAATTGAATGTCGGTGCAGATTTCCTCAGTCGGCACCCTGTTGCGTGATAAATTCTCGCAACATCGTTTTATTTCAATATCTGTTTTATAACGCAAGGGCAACAACTGCTTGAAATCTATAGTCACTTTTCTCGGTAAGCATTTGTCTTCTCGCGTTAGTATCGAATGCAGTTAACTTTTGAGCTGTGGTCATTTTTGCGCTGGACTGCGCATGACTTGTCTTGTTGTTTGGTCGATCGGTTTCCGCCCACCACTAGTGGGAGTGAGCGATTTGGAATGGCGAAAGAGATGCCTCGTTGAAGAGGGGATCTCCGCTATTTTTTGTTCTGTCAGGGATGTGTAGTCCTCTTTGGATATTTCGTTTAGTCGAGATAATACCTCTAGTGTTTTCCCACATGTCGGGAGGCGTGATATTTCTGTGTATTTCATGAAAGCAAGGTAAATTAACATTTTCATTAACTCTATTGATTTTGGGTCGTGAGCGATTTCGATTCATCGCCTGTCTGCGAAAGTCGTCGTCACGAGATGTTTTTTCCCAGCTCACATGTCGCTGCATTGTACTGCATCGGTTGATGCAGGTACCAAGGACCATTACTTGCTACTTGGTTAAATGAACTAGGTTTAGAAACCTTTATTATCTAGAGGATATTCTTGAGGACATTATTTATACTTCGGCAGACGTGTCTGTCTTGCTGAAGTCAAACTAAGGAGAGTGAACTGATCTCATACATCTGGTTATCTCCTGGCTGTTATAGAAAAGGATGGAGTTTTTCCACCTGACTACATTTACAGCACTTTGAAATATAACATGCATCTGACTCATCATTGTAATGCTGTCTACCGTTTATTGCTGTATTGAATGTTGCTGTGATAATGACTGTTTGATGTGCCTACACATTTGCGTAACCATTTTGTCACTGTGGCGTCCACAATAAATAATGAAGAAAAACGTCAACGGCTGTTTCAAGACTCATTGACTTTATACGTCGTGAGTTTACTGACGTCCTATGTGGATTGCCCTGTTATTGTTGCATGAACATTGTTTTGACTGAACACATCTACACACTACACAAAACCAGACATGCGGATGCCATCCATCATCATATGGCATCACGCATCATTTGGTGGCCATAAGCTGGTTTGATTCTGGTACTAGCAAACACGGGGTCCCTTACCCACTTCATTTTCAACAAGAATTCATCAGCATCCTTCAAGAAATTAACATTCTTCAATACAGTCAACATCTTCAAAATTTTCAAAGTACTCGGCGTTGCCCGGTAAAAGTCAAAATTTCAACTTTTTGACGGAAACAAGAATTTGACAGTACCCGGCGTTGTTACATGTTGCCGGATAACTCGGACTGCTGTTATCTTTTACGCAAGTCAAGCAAGTTGCTGCTGTCAAGGTTCCAGTGCTGTCGTTTTTTGAGAAGGTCAAGTGCCGGTTGAAACGGGTTGTTTTCTGAAGAAGGCCAAGTACCGATTTCCATCAACTTACTTTTGGATTAGAAGGTCAAGTGCCGAAACAACTCAACACACAGTATTTCAGAAGCTCTTGTACCATCGTGTTAGCAGTGGAAGCAGTTCAGATGTGCCATCATCGTTGGAGCTTCGCTCTTTAGGACGTTGATTGACATCCGTTTTTCTGCTGTTCTACGATTGGAAGCCTTTAAGTTAAGTGGCCTGTTTGTATGTAAACTGTGCCCTTATACTTCTGCTGAGTCTTCTGTGTATCATCTCATTCTATATGTTATATGTCTATATGTTATTTGTATATTTATATGTTTATATTTCAGCGGGTTCTCGGTTGGGTGGTGTCTCCGTTAGATTATGCCACGTCATAGAGGTCGTCTATTGTGAGCGTTTTCTGTAGGGTTTGCAAATTTCCGATACTGGAATTTGCTAAGCGACTTCTGTTGCTATTTATGTTAGCTGTGATGACATGTTTTAATATTGTTTTCGTTATTATTTCACATTCTTTAGTTTTGTTGTGATTTGTTTGTATTTGTTAGCCTACTCTTGTCTATAATTTAGTTTCATACAACATTTTTGTTTATACACTGTGGTGTCATGTATTTTGTTTAATTCTATCGCAGATATCGTCACATTTTTTGTGATATTTCATTAATTTCTGCTTTATTTTTAGTTGATTTCTGCGAAAGTTTTTGTATTGTTGCTGATCTTTGTTATTGTTTACATTGTTATTGTTTACATTGTTTGTATTGTTTACATTTTCAATGTTTACATTCTGCATGTGTTTACATAGTCATTGTTTACAGTTATAGTAATTAGTTAATGGGCTATGCTAATGCACTGTTACTACTATACTGATGATAAATGAATGATGAATAGTGTCGTGCACTATTGAATGAGAAGTGCACTTATGATCAAGATTTGAGTGCTGATATTTCATATACAAGTTCTTTGATTGGAGACTTGTTTCCCACAGAGACTGGGATAATATAATGTGATGTGAATATACAAGTGCTTAATTAAGACTTGTTACACTTAGGTTTGAAATAAATTAGTTAATTATTTCAGGTTTTGGACTCATATGTTAGACAACATGTCTACATTTGAGCACTTTATTGAGCAGGGTAAATTGCTTGGGAAGACTGGTGATAAGTTAGAAGAATTTGCAACTGCTCGATATGATAAAGCAATGGAAGCTGAACAAAAGAAACTGCATATGGAAGCTGAACAAAAGAAACTGCAGATGCAGGTGGATGAAAAGAGATTCCAAATGGAAATGGAAAAACAAAAAAGGGAATCAGAAGCTGAGGAGAGAAAACTCCAGCTACAGCTAGAAGCTGAAAGACTTCAAAAAGAGGCTGAGAATAAAAGACTTGAAAAAGAGGCTGAGAATAAAAGACTTGAAAAAGAGGCTGAAAATAAAAGACTTGAAAAAGAAGCTGAAAATAAAAGACTTGAAAAAGAAGCTGAAAATGAAAGACTTCAAATGCAGGCTCAAGCTGAAGAAAGGAAGTTACAAAGAGAGTCTGATGAGAGGAAAGCAAAAATGGAACATGAAGAAAAACTCTTAGCTTTAGAGTTGGAGAAATTGAAATTGACGAGCATGAGTAATGGTAATGATTCAAACAAGGGTTCATCTTCTGGGAAGGCTAATAATGATACTTTTAAGATTAAGTTACCAACATTTAGTCCTTCCAGTGATGACATAATGTTCTATCTGGACAGATTTGAACAAGCATGTACAGCTCATAACATAGACAAAGCAAAATATGTTTATCAGTTATCAGGGATACTGACAGGTAAAGCTCTAAGTATATTAAATATGGTGGATGAACCTGACAAGAGCAATTATGAGGTTGTCAGGGCCGCTTTGTTAAAGAAATATCAGCTTAACGAAGACGGCTATCGTCTACAATTTAAAAACATGTTACCTGAAAATGGAGTTGAATTCTCCGAGTTTATTGCAAGAATACGCATTACTTTCTCACGATGGGTTGAACTATCTAAGACGGAAAAAACTTATGAAGGACTTATGGACTTAATACTTAGAGACAAAGTCATGTCGTCTGTCAATGAGTCTTTCCTTGCTTTCCTTCATGAACGTAAACCTAAAAACAATAAAAGAAATGGAAGATTTCTGTTGCCAATACGTAACTGCGCACCCACACATAACCATGGGTAACTCTAAGGTGAAAGAAGGTTTACCAGTTGCTTCGGCAGCTCCGTATGGTCAAAACTTTGCTCGTAGATCCCAACAAAATTTTGATAGAAAGGGCAGCGGTAATTTCTGTCAAAATCATGGAACCCAATTTCATGGTGATTCTTCTTCGAAGAATTGGAGACAACCTGATAGTGGTCGTTACTATCACCCTAATAATTATAAGCATTTCAAAAGAGGATATGGTAATAGAGGTTATTCCTGCCGAAGACCTCAGAACCAAACAAATAGATGTTCGCATCAATGTGAACATGATAGTAATCGTGGAAACTGGAATTCGAACCAGTATAACAATTACAATAGAGACAATAATAACTGCAGAGATAATAATAACTCTGATAACTTCAGAGGTAATAATAGTCGGGGTAGATCTCAACACAAAAAAAAAGAGATATCAGCAGGCTAATGCTGTACAACAGGAAACTGAGGGAGCCTGTAATCATGTTGTTGATAGTAAAAACTTTGACGCTGTCACTAGTTCTGCTTTTGACTTTGAGAGAGCAAACAAATGCCCCCAATGCAGTACTTTATTCGAACCGGGTACCATAACTACTTTGAGTTGTGGTCACCCACTTCCCGCTCTTCCTGCTGCTGTTGCGCATGACGGGAGGGGTTCTTTAATTCTACATAAGGGTCTTGTTAATGATACTCCGGTCTCACTACTTTTCGATTCCGGATGCACCACTATTGGTGTTAGACAATCGCTTGTAGATCCATCTTGTGCTACAGGAAGGGTTATTAAATGTGTCACATTTGGCGGCACTCTAGAAAAATATCCTACTGCTGTAATTCGCATTGCCACTCCTTTCTTTACTGGAGATGTGCATGCTTGTCTCTTACCTAATCCTATTGCGGACCTTATTATTGGTCGTATTCACGGAGTTAGGGAGTGTACCCCACAGCAGATTGCTGCTTGGGAAGATAATAACATGCAAGCTACAAATGCAGTAGTTACAAGAGCACAAGCTCTACAAACACCCGAAACTTCACTGAATAGTGATAATGAAGTTGATAGCCAAGATAGTCACTTAGTAATTACTCGTGACTCTTTCATAAAATTGCAAGAAGAAGATCCTTCTTTAAAAAAAATTCTTCGTTCTTGCGAAGAAAGGTGATCCGAATCAGGATACAAATAGAAAATCTTGGATTGCAATGAGAAACGGCGTACTTGTACGTATGGTACAAGATTCGACTACGTCGGCACATTCGCAAATTCTTGTTCCCAAGAGCATGAGAGTCCAAATATTACAACATGCTCATGACTCGCAATGTGCTGGACATATGGGTTTTGCCCGTACGAAGTCGAGAGTCCTTGCGGCTTTCTTTTGGCCTTTTGTCAATAAGGACATTCGTATTTACTGCCGATCATGCAAGGTATGTCAGGAGGTCAAATCTAGAGGACCACGACATGCTGCGCCTATCCAGGCTGCTGACATTCCTATTCGGCCGTTTCAGAAAATGGCCATAGATATTATTGGCCCTTTTAAGGTCAAGTCGGCCAGAGGACATCAGTTTATCCTTACATGTGTCGATATGTGCACACGTTGGCCAGAGGCTATTCCTCTTAAGAGCATATCTACTACAGATATCGCAGATGCTCTTTGGTTGATATTTTCTCGCTTGGGGTTCCCCAGAGAAATATTGTCAGACCATGGCACTCAACTCATATCTGACACTATGTCACAGGTAATGTCTACCTTACATATTGAACGATCTCTCAGTAGTATCTACCATCCTATGTCTAATGGGTTAGTTGAGCGTCTGAATAGAACGCTCAAGTCTTTGCTTGGTAAGATAACTGAAGATCATCCTCAAGATTGGGACAGGGTTTTACCCGCGGCTCTCTTTGCCTATAGAGAAGTCCCTAATGAACACACAGGATTTTCTCCCTTCGAACTTGTCTTTGGCGCGCGTCCACGCGGCCCTATGTCTTTATTACACGATCTCATCACTGCCGATGATATTAGCGATGAAACTCAATCCTCATATGAGTATGTCATTGCTCTTAGACAAAAGATCATTGAGGCATGTAAGCTAGCAACTGCTTCATCAGAAATTGCTAAAGAGAAAGCAAGGCAGTTTGCTAACAAGAATAGATGTCTACGACAACTTTGTCCAGGTGACAAAGCATTCGTCCTACTCCCCAGTAGGGAAAATAGACTTCTTATTGCATGGAAAGGTCCGTATGCAATAGTCTCTCGGATTTCCGATGTTGACTATGTGGTCGATATTGATGGAAAGCATAAAACTTTCCACATAAACATGCTTTCGGAATTTCACGAACGTCCGGACTATTTGCTGCCTATTTTCCAGGCAACGGATGATGCTCCTGCACCTCACGGTCATTATTCATCCCTGTCTGTCATTCAGGATGAGGAAGCTACCTTCTCTGATGTCAACCTTCCCCTTCCAGTGGTTCCATTACATTCTACGGAATCTTGGAAAAACGTTTCTGTTTCTCCTAATCTTTCTGGTGACGAACATCGACAAGTCTCGTCGATGTTACAAACATTTCAGGATGTTCTCACTGACATTCCTGGACACACAGATGTCATAGAACATGACATAATTCTTACCGACAATAATCCAATTAGGGTTAGGCCGTATCCTATTCCTATACACTTTCAGTCGCAAGTGGAAAAGGAATTGGATGAAATGATTCAATTAAATATAATTGAACCATCGACTTCACCATATTCTTCTTCCATGGTTATTGTCCGGAAGAAGGATAAGAACATACGAATTTGCGTTGATTATCGCAAATTGAATCAGGTCACAAAGTTCGACGCTGAACCGATGCCTTTGTTAGAAGATCTACTGATTAGACTTTCTAATTCTAGATTCTTCACTAAACTTGACTTGTCTAAAGGTTATTGGCAAGTGCCTTTAGCAGAGCATGCCAAACCTCTTACTGCTTTTTCTACACCTAGGGGTCTATTTCAATGGAATGTTATGCCTTTTGGTCTCATGAACGCCCCTGCCACTTTCGTTCGCATGATGCGTCGAATTCTGTCACATCGTTCGGATGTCATCGCATACTTAGATGACATCTGTCTCTTCAGTGATACCTGGGAAGATCACTATTTAGGGTTATATGACTTACTGTCCACTCTACGTGAGAATAATTTGACAGCAAAACCTTCTAAAGCTTTTGTTGGTTTTGGTGAAATCTCTTTCCTGGGTCATCGTGTTGGTCATGGTCTCTTGAAGACAGAAGACCACAATACTTCCAAAATACTGAACATCTCTGTTCCTAAAACGAAGAAACAAGTTAGGAGTCTCTTAGGTTTAATTCAATTTTATGGGAGATTTATTCCAAATTTATCTTCGATCATGGCACCTCTCTCAACATTGTTGAAGAAAGGTTCGCCTAATCTGGTCCGTTGGTCTGAAGAATGCCAATCTTCACTAGACCAAATCAAGAATATATTTTCTTCTCCTCCCATCTTAAGATTACCTACTCTTGATAGGACTTTTGTTCTTCGGAGTGATGCTTCATCCACTGGGATTGGAGCAGCACTGATGCAAGAATATGCAAATACTCTGCATCCTGTTATGTACATTTCTAGAAAACTAAATGCGGCAGAGAGGAACTACTCGGTTTTAGACCGTGAGTTGTTAGCGATGGTTTGGTCAATTCTAAAGCTACAAAGATTCCTCCTGGGCGCACATTTCATTCTAGAGACTGATCAGAAAGCTCTTACAGCTATTCAGACTAAGAATTTGAAGAGTTCGAGATCCACTCGATATGCTATAGCTCTTCAACCTTTTCACTTCACGGTACGAGCTATCCGTGGTGCGGATAATGTGATGGCTGACATTTTGTCTAGATGCCCACATGACTCCAACTAATACTTCTGTCCTATATTTCTATATATTACAGAGTCATAACACACCTATATTTCTACAATAGATTAGCACATCTGTACTTACTTTATATGTACACACTATCGTGCTTTGTTGTCATCTTCTTCTGTTCGTTTTTTAAAATGATAGAGGAGGACTGAGTAGTTAATATAAGGGCCGTTAGTTTACTAAACAGCCACAATTATTAATAATGTATTGTACCTTATGAAGCATATTAGTTATTAATTAGCATTATATTGCTTGTACTTTCTCAGAATGTCATTGTTGAGCTGAGGACTTACCTTACGAGTTCTAGATTGTGTACTTACCCTCGGAATACCAGAGCATATGTCCTGGATCGTCATGTAGTTTAACTTTGCTATGTACTTATGTCATTACATGTCAAAGAATGTACTATTTAAATTTTCCTATCAGATTTGTACATCCATTTTTAAAGACAATATTAGAGTATGCTGTTTAATGATGATTATAGTAACTTGCATACGTATATTGTGTTTACATGCTAACGTGATGTGTGTTGGTGACACCTCCCCGATGTGAATATTTTTTGAGACATATTTATTTTTCTGTTGAGGTATATCCTCACCAGACACTCTATAATTAGCCTATTGTTTGGCAATTTAATTAATTATCAGCGCATAATTCGTGCGTTTTGAGCCGCTTATCGCTTGCTCTTTGATATTGAAAAAAAATATGTTCCACATTTTTTTTTTATCGGGAGGAGGTGGTGATATGTTGCGTGATAAATTCTCGCAACATCGTTTTATTTCAATATCTGTTTTATAACGCAAGGGCAACAACTGCTTGAAATCTATAGTCACTTTTCTCGGTAAGCATTTGTCTTCTCGCGTTAGTATCGAATGCAGTTAACTTTTGAGCTGTGGTCATTTTTGCGCTGGACTGCGCATGACTTGTCTTGTTGTTTGGTCGATCGGTTTCCGCCCACCACTAGTGGGAGTGAGCGATTTGGAATGGCGAAAGAGATGCCTCGTTGAAGAGGGGATCTCCGCTATTTTTGTTCTGTCAGGGATGTGTAGTCCTCTTTGGATATTTCGTTTAGTCGAGATAATACCTCTAGTGTTTTCCCACATGTCGGGAGGCGTGATATTTCTGTGTATTTCATGAAAGCAAGGTAAATTAACATTTTCATTAACTCTATTGATTTTGGGTCGTGAGCGATTTCGATTCATAGCCTGTCTGCGAAAGTCGTCGTCACGAGATGTTTTTTCCCAGCTCACATGTCGCTGCATTGTACTGCATCGGTTGATGCAGGTACCAAGGACCATTACTTGCTACTTGGTTTAATGAACGAGGTTTAGAAAACCTTTATTATCTAGAGGATATTCTTGAGGACATTATTTATACTTCGGCAGACGTGTCTGTCTTGCTGAAGTCAAACTAAGGAGAGTGAACTGATCTCATACATCTGGTTATCTCCTGGCTGTTATAGAAAAGGATGGAGTTTTCCACCTGACTACATTTACAGCACTATGAAATATAACATGCATCTGACTCATCATTGTAATGCTGTCTACCGTTTATTGCTGTATTGAATGTTGCTGTGATAATGACTGTTTGATGTGCCTACACATTTGCGTAACCATTTTGTCACTGTGGCGTCCACAATAAATAATGAAGAAAAACGTCAACGGCTGTTTCAAGACTCATTGACTTTATACGTCGTGAGTTTACTGACGTCCTATGTGGATTGCCCTGTTATTGTTGCATGAACATTGTTTTGACTGAACACATCTACACACTACACAAAACCAGACATGCGGATGCCATCCATCATCATATGGCATCACGCATCACACCCCTGTGATCAAAATTAGAGTAGCGGCAGACGTGAGGAGTAATTTTACCTATGTGTATCGCTGGTTTTGGAACTTGCCATAGGCATGTTTTCAAGTGGGGAGATGTGTAGTGAAATTGACAGAGATACAACGGTGAAATACCTCCAAAGATAACATTTAAGGATAAAAACATAATGCGTAGGCTGCTGATGTACATGATCGCCCAGACCGCGGGTCATCACCCTCCATAAAAATTGACTCGCTAGACAGGAGGGGAACGGCGGATAAAAAGAAAAAAATATGACTGGAAAGATTGCGTGAGACTAGAAAGGCTAAGGAGACGCAATTGGGGGGGAAACGGAGAAAAGTCACGTTTCCCAAGTTGACATAAAAAGTAAGCAACTCGACAGAAGGGACCATAGATATGTTACGCCACAGTCATTTATTGGACGCTTTTGCAATACCAAGCCCTTGATTTGAATTCAGCGGCTAAAAACGCAGATGTTTGGAATATTACAAAATTTAAAAAGTACTTTTTTCTTAATATTAATGTTAGGAATATAAAAATTAGTTGGCCGGATGGCCTATTCTGAGCAGTGAACTAATATGTTCTTAATTTTACAGACGGATAGATAATATTGAAGATAATGACAAAAGACAGTGTAGTTTACATCATCGACAGACTGTATTGAATCTAAAAGTGTCGCTATTTTGCACAAAAAAACACGACCTCGAGACGCAGGTGTTCAAATCTACTTGGTATGGAGGAGAGGGGATATTGTGGTGGCTGTGTCTAAAAATAACTTTTAACGACAAAATTTTGGAGGGGAGAGAAAGGTTGGTTCAAAAATCAAGTACATTTTGTAGAAACACAAGTAGAGACGGACAGACTAACAGATAAACATCCATACTTGACTGAAGCATGACTGAAATGACTTTAGTGTAGGAAATTTGAAATTCAAATAAACCTAGGCAGTGATTGGCCACAGACAAGCATATTGTCGGCGCTTAGACGCGGATTTGGGGTCATTTCTCAATAGTTGTTCAGTGATAGACACAGATTTTAAAGTGTGGTGATTTCCATATGAAAGAAAGTGTAAGATGTTTAGGGACGCCATACTATAGCCAGCAGCTCAGCTGAGTTTTGCTAGCAATTCTGTGTTATTTATTCATAATCTGGTAAGATTGAAATTATTTCTTTGTATATTTTGAATATTGTTTCATGTTCGAGTGATTTGATACTGCCATATCGAAATCTAGCCTTACAAACAAGTAGGGATTTGCTCTAGACCCCCCGCCCTAGTCAGGGTCTAGGGACCAACAATGTACATAAACTCCAGCAAGGATTATGCAAGACAGATCAAGTGTTGAGAATAATGAAACATATTACCTATCCTCTTTAGGGCAGAAAACTAATAAATATTTTTCAGAATCTATAGTCTGGGAGGATCTATCTGATGTAAAACCACCATGGTAAATGTGCTGTTTGGTCAGAGAGATCTGACCTGTCTGTATGATGTGGTTGTTGTGTCAGTGTTGTGTCCAGACGTGGGTAGAGAATAGATTTTGACACATGGCCCATACTTTGATTGCAGAGCTGTGAGTTTCTGTTGTCAACAAAGCAGTGACTATTCAGTTGGTGACTTTACTCGAGTGTATCTGTGCAGTACTTGTGACAGAGACCACCATTATTGCCCGCCAGCACGGAGAGGTGGGACCACCTGATTTCAGCACCAGAGCTACAACTACAAGATGAGTGAGCCTCTGGTCTGCTGGACATTCACCAACGCTGTGTAGTACTAATACCCTCATAAAAATTCCCACCATTTTCTGGACACTGTGTAGTCAATATAGACAGGTGTGATGAGGCCACCCCAACAGCACAAACATTAACTATCCTCCCAAGTAGATGACTACTAGAACATTTTAATAAAACTAACTAGGATAGTACATATATATGTACACTATTGCATTTATGATATAATATTCCATGCATTTCTTTCATAATCTCTAAATCCTTTTAAGTTCTGGTCAACCTAAAAAAATTGATCCAGAACAAAATAAATGTAATTCTATCAAAAAATTTTACACACGTGAGTTAGTTCAGTGTATTTTAACATTTATTAATATTATTAGTCTTGTTAAATATCTGTGGGTATATCTATAACCTATTACACCACACTACATATCATAACCCTAGACACTTTACGTAGCCACATTCATTAGAGAAAAAAAAAATTAAGTGTGAGGTCGTAGTGGTAGCAAGAAAGGCCTTCTGACAATTCACAACTACATTTTATCTCAGGAGCCTTCACAGCTGGCCTCATACATTACATTTAGTAACATCACCATCATACAATACCATCAAACACCACTACACTCAACTATCCCACTGTGGAAAATAAAATGCTTTCCTAAGTTAAAATCTGATATTTCAGGCATTGAAGGTAAGGGAACACAGACAGAAACACAAAGAAAGTGTATAGCAACCAAGTATATTGACCAAACATTTCCAACAAAGCTTTGGACACATGCATATACTGATGGTTCGGCAACAAATGCAGTTGAAAATGGGGGTGCCGGCATCCTCATAAAATTAAAGAATAGAATTCACTCTATGGCAATTGCCACTGGAAAATACTGCAATAACTTCTGTGCTGAAGCAGAAGCCCTGAAACAGGCAGCTGAAACTCTTATTGAATGCAAAGCACAGGCAGAAAAACAGATAGTAATCTTTTCAGATGCCCTCTCAATAATATCAGCGCTAAAGAGCCACCAAACTAAAGGATTGAAAGATCTGATAATCTCCCTTGAAAGACTGGCCGAATGCTTCAAGAAGTGCACTATCCAGTGGATACCAGCCCATTGCAACATACCAGGAAATGAGGAGGCAGATAGACTTGCTAAGGAAGGAGGTGCCTTACAACAAAATGATATAGAGACAACTTACGCAACGGCAAAGACTACTATAAAGGCTACATTCAAATCCAAATGGGAAAGAGAGCACCCGGGACATTTGAAAAATGATGCATATCATCAACTATCCAGAAAAGAACAGGTCATCATTTTTCGGCTACGCACTGGTCACAACAGATTGAGATACCATCTGTACCACAAATACAAAATTGGTGCAACAGATCTCTGCACCTGCGGTACCAGCCCAATGACAGTCGAACACCTGCTGCAATACTGCCCAACATACAGTAATGAACGGAGTAGCATATGGCAACAACCCACTTCTGTCAACGAAAAACTGTTTGGAGATGTCGGGAACCTTGAGTTGACTACTGCCTTTATTAGAGTCATAAATGTGGAAGTCTGAAGGCGAACGAGGAAGAAGAAGAAGAAGAACAGAAGCAAACGAGGGTAAATTGCTGTCAACAGTTGCTCAAAAAGTGTCAGTCAAAAAAATTTTTGGAGACCATGGTGACAGTAGATGAGACTTGGGTACACCATTATGACCCCGAATCCAAAATTGCCAGCATGCAATGGAAAACCCCGGGCTCCCCAATACCTATCAAGCCGAGGGCGCAGAAATCTGCAGGAAAAATGATGCTGACTGTTTTTTGGGACGGCAAAGGTGTTCTTTTGAAAGATTATCTGCCTCGTGGCAACACAGTTAATGGACAGTACTATGCAGATCTTCTCACAAAACTAAGAAAGGTTGTGACCAGAAAACGAGCGATAACGCGCATTCAAAATCTTCCTTTGCTTCAAGACAACGCGCCCTCTCACAAAGCACGGCTTGTGCAGCTAGCAGCCAACGATTTGAATATTGAAATTCTTCCACACCCACCATATTCTCCAGATTTGGCTCCATCAGACTTTTTTCTATTCCCAAATCTTAAAAAACAGCTAAAAGGAAATCATTTTGACAACGATGAAGAGGCTATACTGGCATGTGATGACTGGTTTAGTTTGAAAAATAGGGTGTTCTACTCCCAAGGTCTTTTCAAGGTCAAGCAGAGATGGCAGAAGTTTTTCAATTCAGACAGTGGCTATATTGAAAAGGAATAAACACTATACAAAATTTCAGCTCTCTGTGACATGTCCTTCATGGTCAGGCCCAAGACTTATGTCAATCCCCTTGTATATACTCTCCCGAAAATTGTTATAATCAACAAAGAAAAGCGTTCCAATGACGGTGTTCATAAACAGTTTGATTACACTGTATAATGGAAAGAAACCAAAAACACTCTAAAAATGTACTTCTATTTGCTCATCCGGGAACGGAAACAGCACACTATAATTAAAAACCCGTCATCTTTAACGGGTTATTGCTAGTTGCTTTAATATTCCAGGACAAAATTTATAGAGCCTGAGACACGCATACATTATAAAACAGTTGAGTATGTAAGTTTAAACAATGAAACGACACACCCACTTATATTAATCTCCGCCCCTTTTGTGTCTACATTTACTGCTCTACGCCATCTGATTTTGACATTTTGACACTGCAAGCGCTGCTGGCGGTTACGATGAACGTCTCCAAGAGGGAGCGAAGGACATGTTTGATTTACAATCGCAGTTTTCGATTCTCTCTCTCATATATAATCAAATACTGTAGCGAACAGAACAGGAGTAATACATCATCATCACCACCATCTGTAGCTCCCTAAGGAGCTTAGGTTTTCAAATAAAAAAACGTATGCCAAGTCTTCCTGTACCGTCTTTCCATATCTTCCTCATCCATGTCCGCCACCAGTTATCTTCTCCATGTGTTCTTTGGTCTCTCCCTCTACTTCTCTAACCCTGGAAATTCCATTCCAGGAAAAAAAAAAATTAATAATCTCAGACATACGTCACATGGTGATGATCTTAAGTTGGTTTTTAAATGTAATTCAGTAACTTGTCTGTCCATTAACCCTAACCATATGGAAGACAACATGAGAATACTGACAACGAAAAGTCAAAAGCAAACTGGAAATGAACATACACAGAAAAGAAACAAATACTGTGAGACTTAGTGGCCGCTAGTGATTACTCTTGAAGGAACATCTCTATACGATGCTGATCCATATATGTATCTTCTTGTTCTTTTTCTTCGTTCACCCTTAGATGTCAACTTGAATAAGTTCAAAGAAAGCAGTGGTCAGCCTGAGGCTGTTGATATCTCCGTAGATTTTCTCCAGGAATGGTACTGGTGATGGCCATATGCGTTTTCTCTATTCCTCGTATGTTGGGCACCTTTGAAGCAGATGTTCGGCAGTCATTTTATCGGTGCCACAGTCACACACATCAGTAGTTCCTATCTTTAATTTGTTGAATAGATGGTATCTCTACTTGTATCTGAGGCATATGGTTTGGTTTGAAGGACCGTCTCCATAAGTGCTCCGATCTCATCCTTTAGATCACACAAATAGCATGTCAGCATGGTGCACGAACTCCGTAGCACCGCAATGTGTATACAGATATCCCACATTTTATAAATAGTTTGGGACCCAAATATGCAGCAATAGAGAATGCAGTCAGCGACCCATAGATTGACTGCTTGCGTCAGGGTCAGCGAACCAGAGCTGACCAAGACCCTACTCCACCTCCACGTGGTGGTCCTGGAAACAGGCTGCATCACTGCAGTCTGGTTGAGAGTGTAGGGATCGAAGAGGGAAGGCAAACCCGGTCCCAAAAAATGCCGTGCTGAAGTTGGATGTGTCGTCCGAAAGGTGCAGATATCGCAGCGTTGCTGTAAACAGACACAACGCAACCAACGTCCTGTTCAGGACGAACGAGGAAGGAAGAATAAATAGTTTAGTGGAGGAAGATGACGGGAATTGTGGTAAGATGTGGAGTACAATGGATGGGTATGAATAAAATAATAGAAAAAAGGTGATTCGTCTTACGAGTACAAAAGACAAAGAAAATAGCCAACGTTGCGGCCACAAGGCCTTCGTCAGGGAAAGGAGAGAAAGTGAGGGATCACCTTTTTTCGATTTTTTCATACCCATCCAAATAGTTTAGTGGTGAGAAACCTGACATACAGGGAACTGTTTTTATAACAGTATCCTCATACTATTCCTTCACGAGGGACATATAACTTCATCAGGTTCATGCCAAGTCGTCTTGTCCTGTTCAGGGTTTTCCCATGACTACATTTATCCCGTTTATATCTGTCTCAAATTCCTTTCTGCAGGTGTTCTTCAATTTCCCTTTACCTTTCTGAACCTGAGGTTTCACTAAGTGTATTATGCTTGGAGGCATATCTGTAGTCATCTTTATATGACCAACAGCTATGCACAATGCTACAATATACATATGTGTAAGTGAACTTCTGTCTGTGAAGCTAATTACATCCTCATTGACTTTTGAAATCATCCACACACTTCCGGGGATTCCCCCTGTAGTGAAACATGTTGAGAACCCAGCATTGCGCACTAAGCTTGGAGAAGTCACTTAACAGCCCCATACGAAATTCTTTGGCATTGACCTGGTTGACTGCATGCAGGAGGATCTCACTGTGGACCAAGTGATAGGCAGGGGGAGCTGAGAAGTGGCTCTGTGTAGGACGTGACAATTCTTTGGTAGAGCCCAGAACCAGAGCACAGTATTTTAGCTCTGCATATTTGGAGAGCCCCTTTGGATGGCGGGGAATGCACAGTATGCCACGCGCTTGTTACTCCTCGTTTGGGACCAGATGTGACGGTCTTTTAAATGCAAGCTAAGCTGGTGAAACTGTTGCTCGTGACTTTAACTCAGCACATTTCGGAATGGCAGAGAAGTCACAGGAAAAGCCTAGATCTTCAGTGTAGATAATACCAAGGAGTCTTCAACTTAGTATTGGCTGCTAAAGAGCGAGAAGCTCAGCAGCCATAATTAACAACAACAACAACAACCAAGTGTATTACTTGGGCCAGAAAGAGGAGTAAAGAATAGAAATACTGTAGCGAACAATGCACGTCGTAATAAGCAACTAAGGATGGTTGGGCAAGAGTCAGGCTACCCATTATTGTACAAACTTTAAGCTACAAATACTTTAACAAACAACATGGACAAGCAATGATGAGGCAATCACCAAATAAAGTTGAATCAACGAAAGTGAAGTATGCGACGTCAGAATAATTCCAGTGCGAGTGTATGACAGAAAGCTGAATAATAAAGAAAAACCTTATTGTGTTCATGTGGTCTATGGGAGACAAAGAAATAACAGGCCCACTGCCCCCTTCGAAACATAATACGATACGACGAATATCTGGATGTGCATTGGGCTAGCAGCATGACGAGAGGAATCTGATACAGAAACCACTACTGTAAGCGCTGTAAGCGCTGTAAGCGCGCGGGAAAGATTTGGTGCAGACTTGATACAAAGGGGGACAACTACAATGGTAGCTTCATGCTACACTAGGAAAGAATAGGTCAATGAACAATACTGACAAGTTGAAAACTGTTGTTGTAAATATAAGATGGCTGGTTTCTTCCATTAAAGGTGCTGGGTTCAAATTACGGTACTGTCACGCCCCCAGCCTACCGGACTGTAAACGGGTATATCTGTCCAATATCTTCTATCTATCCAATATCTTCTATCTGTCCAATATCTTCTGTCTGTCGAGTATCTTCTATCTATCCAATATCTTCTACCTGTAGAGTATCTTCTATCTATCCAATATCTTCTATCTGTAGAGTATCTTCTATCTATCCAATATCTTCTATCTGTCGAGTATCTTCTATCTGTCCAATATCTTCTATCTGTAGAGTATCTTCTATCTATCCAATATCTTCTATCTGCAGAGTATCTTCTATCTATCCAATATCTTCTATCTGTAGAGTATCTTCTATCTATCCAATATCTTCTATCTGTAGAGTATCTTCTATCTATCCAATATCTTCTATCTGTAGAGTATCTCCTATCTATCCAATATCTTCTATCTGTAGAGTATCTTCTATCTATCCAATATCTTCTATCTGTAGAGTATCTCCTATCTATCCAATATCTTCTATCTGTCGAGTATCTTCTATCTGTCCAATATCTGATAGATAGAAGATATTGGATGGATAGAACATACTGAACAGACAGAAGATGCTGAACAGATTTAAGATATTGGATAGATAGAAGATATTGGATAGACAGAAGATATTGGATAGATAGAAGATACTAGATAGACAGAAGATACTGAACAGACAGAAGATACTGAACAGATAGAAGATATTGGATAGATAGAAGATATTGGATAGATATAAGATATTGGATAGATAGAAGATATTGGACTGGCCAAAAAAAAAAGGAACAGATAGAAGATATTGGATAGATAGCAGATACTGGATAGATAGAAGACATTGGACAGGCCAAAGATACTAGACAGATAGAGGATATTGGATGGATAGAAGATATTGGACGGGCCAAAGATACTGCATAGATAGAAAATATTGGACGAGTCAAAGATACTGGATAGATAGTAGATATTGGAGGGGCCCAAGATACTGGATAGATAGAAGATATTGGAAGGGCGACAGATACTGGACAGATAGAAGATATTGAATGGATAGAAGATATTCGACGGGCCAAAGATATTGGACAGAGAGAAGATATTGGATAGAGAAAAGATATTTGATAGATAGAAGATATTAGACGGGCCAAAGATACTGTACAGATAGAAGATATTGGATAGATAAAGATATTGAATAGGTAGAAGATATTGGACAAGCCAAAGATACTGGATAGATTGAAGATATTGGATAGATAGAAGATATTTGACGGTCCATAGATACTGGATAGATAGAAGATATTGGACGGGCCAAAGATACTTGATCGATAGAAGATATTGGACAGATAAAAGATACTGAATAGGTAGAAGATATTGGACAAGCCAAAGATACTGGATAGATTGAAGATATTGGATAGATAGAAGATATTTGACGGTCCATAGATACTGGATAGATAGAAGATATTGGATAGGCAGACGATATTGGACGGGCCAAAGATCCTTGATAGAAGATATTGGACGGGCCAAAGAAACTGTACAGATAGAAAATATTGGATAGATAGAAGATATTGGACGGGCCAAAGATACCTGATAGAAGATATTGGATAGGTAGAAGATATTGGGCAAGCAATAGATAGATACTGGATAGACTGAATATATTGGATAGATAGAAGATATTTGACGGTCCAAAGATATTGGATAGATAGAAGATATTTGATAGGTAGAAGATATTGGACTGGCCAAAGATACTGGATAGATAGAAGATATCGGATAGGTAGAAGATATTGGACAGGCCAAAGGTACTGGATAGATAGAAGATATTGGACAGGCCAAAGATACTGATCCGATAGAAGATATTGGACTGGCCAAAGATACTGGATAGATAGAAGATATTGGACAGGTCAAAGATACTGGATAGATAGAAAATATTGGACAGGCCAAAGATACTGGATAGATAGAAGATAATGGCCATATAGAAGACACTGAATAGAAAGAAGATATTGGATATATAGAATATATTAAACGGGCAAAAGATACTGGATAGATAGAAGATATTGGATAGGTAGAAGATATTGTACTGGCCAAAGATACTGGATAGATAGAAGATATCGGATATGTAGAAGATATTGGACAGGGCAACGACACTGGATAGACAGAAGATATTGGACAGATAGAAGATATTATACAGATAGAAGATATTGGACAGATAGAAGATATTGGACAGATAGAAGATATTGGACAGGTCAAAGATACTGGATAGATAGAAGATATTGGACAAGTCAAAGATACTGGATAGATAGAAGATATTGGACAGGTCAAAGATACTGGATAGATAGAAGATTTTGGACATGCCAAAGATACTGGATAGATAGAAGATATTGGACAGGTCAAAGATACTGGAAAGATAGAAGATATTGGACAAGCCAAATATACTGGATAGATAGAAGATATTGGACAGGTCAAAGATACTGGATTAGAAGACAGGTCAAAGATACTGGATTAGATAGAAGATATGGATAGAAGAAGATATTGGACAGGCCAAAGATACTGGATAGATAGATAGAAAGATATTGGACAAGTCCAAAGATACTACTGAGATCAAGATAGGATAGAAGATATTGGAGATATATTGGGAAGATTAGAAGATTGGGTCAAGATATATTGGACAGGGAAATAGATACTGGATAAAGATAGAAGATATCGATATTGGACAGGTCAAAGATACTGGATAGATAGAAGATATTGGACAGGTCAAAGATATTGGATAGATAGAAGATATTGGATAGATAGAAGATATTGTACAGGTCAAAGATACTGGATAGATAGAAGATATTGTACAGGTCAAAGATACTGGATATATAGAAGATATTGGACTGGTCAAAGATACTGGATAGATAGAAGATATTGGACTGGTCAAAGATACTGGATATATAGAAGATATTGGACTGGTCAAAGATACTGGATAGATAGAAGATATTGTACAGGTCAAAGATACTGGATATATAGAAGATATTGGACTGGTCAAAGATACTGGATAGATAGAAGATATTGGACTGGTCAAAGATACTGGATAGATAGAAGATATTGGACTGGTCAAAGATACTGGATAGATAGAAGATATTGTACAGGTCAAAGATACTGGATAGATACTGGAAAGATAGAAGATATTGGACAGGTCAAAGATACTGGATAGATAGAAGATATTGGACAGGTCAAAGATACTGGATAGATAGAAGATATTGGACTGGTCAAAGATACTGGATAGATAGAAGATATTGGACAGGTCAAAGATACTGGATATATAGAAGATATTGGACAGGGCAACGAAACTGGATACATAGAAGATATTGGACAGGGCAACGATACTGGATACATAGAAGATATTGGATAGATAGAAGGAATTGTACAGGCCAAAGATACTGGATAGATAGAAGATAATGGACAGATAGAAGATACTGGATAGATAGAAGATATTGGACAGTCCAAAGATACTGGATAGATAGAAGGTATTGGACAGGAATAAGATGCTGGATAGATAGAAGATATTATACAAGCCAAAGATACTGGGCAGATAGAAGATATTTGACAGACCAAATATACTGGACAGATAGAAGATATTGGACAGGGCAAAGATACTTGATCGATTGAAGATATTGGACAGGCCAAGGATACTGGATAGATAGAAGATATTGGATAGATAGAAGATATTAGACAGGCCAAAGTTACAGGAAAGAATGAAGATAATGGACCGGCCAAAAATACTGGATAGATAGTAGATAATGAAGGGGCAAAAGATACTGGATAGATATAAGATCTTTGACAGGCCAAAGATACTAGATAGATAAAAGATATTGGACAGACAAAAGATACTGGATGGATAGAAGATATTGGACAGATAGAAGATATAGGACAGGCCAAAGATACTGGATAGATATAACATATTGAATAGAAAGAAGATATTGGACAGGCGAAAGATACTTGATAAAAAGAAGATATTGGATAGATTGAAGATATTGTACACATACGAACGAACGAACTTTATTTTCAAAGGGTTGAGAATTGGGCACTCTGGACCTTCTGCCATTCCTTTCTCTCACCTTTCATACTGAATTCATTTATTCTCACATGCATTTTACATATCAATTTCAAGGAATTCAACGTTGTAAAGTAAAATAAAATAGCACACTCATATTAACATATTATTTCATACGATATGTGGAACACAATTCCAAAGATGAGCAGCAGAGTAGATAAGCTTTTCTTGAATAAGTCAAGCCTAGGCTTGGGTACGTGCAATTTGTTAAAGCGTTTACTGCGTCTTTCATTGTATTTGAACATTGGCCACAGATATGCTGGATCATTATGTGACAGGATTTTGTGAACAAATTTAGCTTTGTTAAACAGAAGGCGCTTTCTTAAGGGCAGTATTTGGAAATTTTTATATAGATCTATACACTAAGTTAGGCATTTGTCAGAGACTGGACGCACTGCACGCTTTTGTAGTGAACGGAGTCTTTTGTGTTGGACATTGAGCAACCATCCCAGATTGTGGAGCATTAGTCAAGGTTTGCTTGTATGTGAGATATATAGAACAATTTTCGTGCATCTTCATCTAGGAAATGTTTGATTTTAGCTAACTGGTAAACTTTCTGTGCCGTTTGCTTGGTCAGTGCATGTACATGTGAGTTCCAATTTAGATGCTGGTCAACGACTATACCTAGAGTTTTATGTCCATTAACGTTTTCAATTAATGAGTTACCAATGTAGATCTGAAGTGTTGTTTTCTCTGAATTTTGTAATTTTTGTCTAGTTGATATTAACATGCATTTTGTTTTAATGATATTTATTAGCATGCGATTTCTGTTGCTCCACTTAATCAGATTATCTGTATCTTTTTGTAACGAAAGTTCGAGTGTGTTACAACTGTTATCACTCTTGTAAACAGAACAGTCGTCTGCAAACAGGTCACAGGAGGAGTGCTTGATGTGAAGAGGAAGGTCATTAATGTATATGGCAAAAAGTAGAGGACCAAGTATAGAACCCTGAGGAACGCCTGTATTTATTACTGCTGGGTTTGAATAGGAGTTATTGTAAGAAACTTCATGTTTTCTGTCTGACAGGAATGATTTAATTATTGTCATCAGTTGAAAGTTTACTTTAGATGTTTCTAGTTTTCTAATTAAAATAGCGTGATCTATCATATCAAATGCTTTTTAAAGTCTACACAGACTGCCCCACACATGTTATCGTTGTTAATATTTAGGTGCCAGTCGTCTATCATCTTAGTTAGAGCAGTGTGAGATGAATATTTAGGTCTAAACCCCGACTGACTATCAATTAGCAAGTCGTTGTTAACTAGGTGTTGAAGTGTTATTTTATGTGTGTGTTTTTCCAGTGGTTTGGATATCGATTATATTAGAGAGATTGGCCTACAGTTACTAAAGTTACAATTATCGGAGGAACCAGGTTTGAAAAGAGGATATACCTTAGCAACTTTAAAGTGCGACGGAAAGTAACTCTTTGCGATACATAGATTGTATATGTATGTTAGTGAATCACTAATAACTGGTGCAGCATAGCGCAGTGTTCGATTACTGATTCCGTCAAGTCCTGATAAGTTATTCTATTTAAGGCCTAGAAGATAGTTATACACTTCATTAACTGTCATAAACGGAATGTTGGATGGGATTGTGTTTGTGCATTTGTTCTCACCGAATGCTGACAGTTGGCCTAGGTCACAAAAGGAATTTGGTATCGTAGATTTGAGACGAGTTATTTCTGCCTGAAAGTAAGTGCTGAAGTATGTACAAGTAAATGAGATACTGGGTGTTAACAAGTCTGGCGAATTTCGTTTGTTTGCTAGGGTGGTGACTGCTTTCCACATATCTTTTCTGTTTGTTTTGTTCTGAACTAAGTTTTTAAAGTATGTTTTCTTTTCTCTACGTATTAAATATTGTACCTTGTTTCTTTGTGCTCTGTATGTGTTAAAGCCCTAATTTTTGTGAGCTCGATCTCGCTGCCTCATGGCTTCTAGCACTGCTGGTGTGATCCAAGGAGATTTTATCTGTCGTTTCACACGAACTTCTTTAGTTGGTGCGTGGTTATCAAACACGCAATGAAAGATACGTGTCCAATGAGCAATGGCGTCATCGGGATCAAAAAGCTAGCAAACACTGGCTAGAGGTGCAGCTCGCAAATCAAGAAAAAATAGTTCATGCTTGAAGTTTTTGAAACTTCAAATTTAATACTTATATGTTTATTTCTGGGATCTTTATATTTATTCTTTGACCACGTGCAACATATTGGATGGTGGTCACTCATTACGACAATAGGAACAGAACATTCTATAATGTTTTCAGCACAGGTGATGTAGATGTGATCGATGGTTGTGGATGATGTTGTTGTTACCGTGTTAGGCTGGTTGACTATTTGTTTTAAGTTGTAAGACAGTATGATATTTTCCCACGTTGGTTTATGTTGTGCATGTCAATGTTGAAGTCGCCTAGAAGAATAATTTCTTTGGCAGTGGTAAATACTTTGTCGATCATAGTGGTGAAATATTCGTACCAGATGGTTCCTGCCCTGGGATTTCTATAAAAATACCCGACTAGAAAGTGTCCCTCACTCGGTATTTTTGTTTCTAACCATGTGCACTTGGTCTCTTCTGTCTCTAAATCGCTTCTGCGGCGATAACTAATAGAAGTGGAAATATGTACTACAATACCTGTTTCTAGCTTTCTACTTGAGTCTCGTCGAACAGTTTTAAAGCCTTGTAGTGCAATATCATCATCTGATATTTTGTCATTTAAACGACTTTCCGAATTCGTGTAAGTTCAGGAAGTTTGCCTAATAGATGTTTTATGTTTAGATGACCCAGCCGTAGGCCATCGTTAATTAACCATTGTGTCTGATTTGTATGCATTTAATTTTGGATAGGGGGTTTAAAAATTTCAATAGCAAAAGCAGTTTTAACACGAAAATCGCGAATATTTAGACTAATTAACTTTACCAAGTAAGTGAAAGTAAAAATGTTAGTACTTAACTTACGAAATACTTGGCATAGGCAATACTAACAATTGCAATGGACTGAAACTGTCAGGAGTATATGAATATAGTCACACAACAGCAGGCACGCACAGTTTCACATTACAACACTCAAAATCTAACAAAGTAATTAAAGGACAGAGTAAATACGAATTTAAAATAGTCAAAAATCAAACAAGTAAAAAACTTTTAAAGGCCTGTAGCCAATAGAATACGAGTGTTTCAAGAAAGTAACAAAGGACTTATTACTTTAGGCTTAACAGTAATCAACTAAATTACAAGGGAGATACGGTTTTGGTCGCAGTGATTAAGTCAGTGAAAATGTATGTGTGTAGTCATCATCGATATTGGATGTCTCTGTCTGGTATAAAGTAGGGGCCACGTTGCACAGACATCATTAGGGCTTGGCTGAGTGACGCAGGGCTAAATTTGCATCAGGTAGCTAAGTTCTGGATTCCACTGAGGACGATGAAGTTGGCTACGGGAGGAAGAATGACTGTAGATTTCGTCTTTTGTCGTTTCAGCACTGCTAGGAGGTGTCTGGGACCTTGTGACATTGCTCGTAGAATTGTCATGTAATTTGTTTGTGAGGGACTGTCTTATGGGCAGCGGAGGAAACATAACATCATACGTTCGGCTTCCTGACTGTTGGTGGCATTATGGTTGTTGTAAGGTCAACCACTTCCAATAGGTGCGCTTCTATGAGGGGCCGGTAAGGTATGTTGTGCATTATCCTGATTGGCTGATCTCATGGTAGATGGGTTTTTTTTCCTCTGTGTATTTTGGGTTGTCGTTTTGCGTACGCTCCGGATATTTAATGTTTTTTGCTAGGATGCTGCTTCCTAATTTCTTCTTCCTAATTTGGATGTATGTATTTGATCTATGTAGAGGCGTTTCTTTGTTGCCCCTGAGTTGCTTGTAAATAAAGGAGTGTGACTGATAAAACTAATGTTGTTGTGTTTGCAGTAGTTCTGTAGTGTCTTGTTGTTGATGTCTGCTATGCGACGCTGGAAGCCATAGGAAGGCGGAATAATTGATGACATATAAATGGAGGTGTCAGGAAATTTTTGCTTTATTGTAGTGGTCAGTCTTGAAATCGCAGAAGGGTTTACGCTGAGTCCATTCATTATGTCGTTGATTCCTATTTATATTGTTGTTCTGGTAATGTTATGGTGTATGTCGAACTTATTGATTTTAGCAATTAGACTTTCAGTTCCAGCTCCAGGCATCGTCAGCACTGAGACGCATTCTTCTTTTGTGGTGGATCCGATCGTTGTGAACACCTTTTAAGAGAGAGTCGCCAATTATGATATGTGTTGCTTCACTACATGGTTGTTGACTCGTCTTTCGTTTTGATTTTTGCTGTCGCCATTGATTCTCTTGGTGTGAATCGCCCTGGTGAGCCTGGGTTATTTGAATGGGTGGTTGGGGCGTCGGTACATGATTTGGCAGCTGTTCACTTTCTAATGAACTCTCGTTAAGTGCTGAAAACCTGTTACTTATTTTTACACTGATAGGGTAATTTTCGTGTGTACCTGAAACTTGTTTGGTTTGACATTGCTGCTGCTTGTGGCATTCGTTTGATGTTTGTTCTCTGGTAGAATCACCAAATGCTTCAAGTATTATAAGATGATGCACCGATTGAGATGTTTTAGAAATAGGAAAATCGCTCCGTAGTTGTTCAATGATGAGTTTTATATTGGCATTATCTTCTCTCAAAGAAAGTATTTCATTTTTGAGGAGTTCGTTGTCTGTACTCATAGATTTGTGGACAATAGTCGACAGATCAGCAATTAGAGCTCGCACTGTATCCTCCATTTTTAACACCTGTTCCTGGCAGGACGGTGTATTTATCCTGTGAGTAACTTCTGGGTGGTTTTCATGAGATGAAGCCTAATCTGTTTGAGTTGCCGAGCCTTTAGGGCCCATGGGATACTCTATGGCTAGCATGTGCAGAGAAATTGGAGTATTTTACTTTGCTGCTCATTGGAAAATCGCATGCTGCGGAAGTCAAAGAGGATGTATTTGTGGGAGAGTTTACGGTAGAGGTAATGTTGAGGGTTTCGCGATCAGCAGATGAGAAGTTGGCAGCTGATGGTGTGATGTCTATTGCGAGCTGGGGTAAACATATTGCCGAGTCTAATTTTGTGGTACAAATTATGTCTTGTGCAGACTCATTTAAACTGACAAAATCCGTTTCCAGCCATGATTCGATAACAGTGGCAATTTCTTGAGCCATCACTTTGTTTTTGTTATGATAAAGGTGCACAGATAGTAGTGGTGTTGTGATTAAATCTTCTACAAAGGAACCTTGTTTATCCGCTCTTGCCTCGACATGGTGAGTCTGGTAGTGTTTGGTGCACGTTGGGCGAAATGCCTCGTAATGAAATGTGTTGTAGAATAAGACAGTGGCATATTTACCGTCATTTGCTATTTTGAAGGTTAAATCCGACTCTTTCATACATCCCTTCAGTTTAAAGCGAAGAATCCTGTCTTTGACTAGGGAGTAATCTTTTATCGTGGTTGGGCGCAATCTAGCGTCCTTAGGGCCTTTTATTACCTGCTAGCCGTGGCCGTTCTCTAAGTTTGACATGTTTGTCATCTGGGTTTATTTACCAGTGAAATACATCGCTCCGCTGGAAACCTTATCTGTTTACGAGGGGTTGGTAGCCAAGAAGATACACTGGCTGACCTTCCCTTCTTTTACAGCGGTCAGTAACGAGTCACGTAGAAGATATTGGACAGATAAAAGATATTGGATAGATAGTAGGTATTGTACAGGCCAAAGATACTGGACAGATAGAAGATATTGGATAGATGGAAGATTTTGGATATATAGAAGATATTGGACAGTCCAAAGATACTGGATAGATAGAAGATATTGGACATGCCAAAGATACTCTATAGATAGAAGCTATTGGACAGGCCAAAGATGCTGGATAGATAGAATATATTATACAAGCCAAAGATACTGGGCAGATAGAAGATATTGGACAGACCAAAGACACTGGACAGACAGAAGATATTGGACAGGGCAAAGATACTTGATAGACAGAAGATATTGGACAGATAGAAGATATTGGACAGGACAAGGATACTGGATAGATAGAAGATATTGGACAGATAGAAGATATTGGACAGGCCAAAGTTACTGGATAGAAAGAAGATATTGGACAAGCCAAAGATACTGGATGGATAGAAGATTTTGGACAGGCCAAAGATACTGGATAGATATAAGATCTTTGACAGGCCAAAGATACTGGATAGATAGAAGATATTGAACAGGTGAAAGATACCTGAAAGATAGAAGATATGGGACAGGCCAAAGATACTGGATAGATAGAAGATATTGGATAGATAGAACATATTGGACATGCCAAAAATACTGGATAGATAGAAGATATTGGAATGATAGGAGATAATGGATAGATAGAAGATATTGGACAGACCAAAGATACTGGATAGAAGATATTGGGCAGGTCAAAGATACTTGATAGATAGAAGATATTGGATAGATTGAAGATATTGGACAGGCCAAAGATACTGGATAGATAGAAGATATTGGACAAATAGAAGATATTGGATAGATAGAAGATATTGGACAGGCCAAAGATACTGGATAGATAGAAGATATTGGATAGATAGAATATATTGAACAGGCAGAGTATACTGGATAGTATAGACCCAGATTCTGGACATAAAACAACCACTAAAACGAATGTTTCTAAATTGTCATTTCCATCCTATTGTTCACACACACACACACGCAAAGAGACAGACAGATGGGGCAGACTCTGACATTTTCTTTGATTAATCAAAGGTATATAACTCTAAAATCGTGAACTCCAAAAATAAATGTAAGTTATCTGCCATGAAAATGTTTGACAATGGCTTAGTTAGCCGCTCCGGCGTGATGCTGACGATGGTCAAGAAAATATGGGCCTCTAACATCATATTCCCAATATGCCTCAATGGGCGTGTAACGGGATCCTTTACCTTTACCTTTAGCTAGCCGCTCGTCTACTAGGCAAGTTAGTTAAACAAATTCCTTGGTTCCAAATCCAGGGGACACGTGGTAGAAATGAAATGGAAAAAATGCTAGGAAATGAGCTTTGATGTGAATATCACTGTTGTATTATATACCTGAAACTTGTTTGGTTTGACATTGCTGCTGCTTGTGGCATTCGTTTGATGTTTGTTCTCTGGTAGAATCACCAAATGCTTCAAGTATTATAAGATGATGCACCGATTGAGATGTTTTAGAAATAGGAAAATCGCTCCGTAGTTGTTCAATGATGAGTTTTATATTGGCATTATCTTCTCTCAAAGAAAGTATTTCATTTTTGAGGAGTTCGTTGTCTGTACTCATAGATTTGTGGACAATAGTCGACAGATCAGCAATTAGAGCTCGCACTGTATCCTCCATTTTTAACACCTGTTCCTGGCAGGACGGTGTATTTATCCTGTGAGTAGCTTCTGGGTGGTTTTCATGAGATGAAGCCTAATCTGTTTGAGTTGCCGAGCCTTTAGGGCCCATGGGATACTCTATGGCTAGCATGTGCAGAGAAATTGGAGTATTTTACTTTGCTGCTCATTGGAAAATCGCATGCTGCGGAAGTCAAAGAGGATGTATTTGTGGGAGAGTTTACGGTAGAGGTAATGTTGAGGGTTTCGCGATCAGCAGATGAGAAGTTGGCAGCTGATGATGTGATGTCTATTGCGAGCTGGGGTAAACATATTGCCGAGTCTAATTTTGTGGTACAAATTATGTCTTGTGCAGACTCATTTAAACTGACAAAATCCGTTTCCAGCCATGATTCAATAACAGTGGCAATTTCTTGAGCCATCACTTTGTTTTTGTTATGATAAAGGTGCACAGATAGTAGTGGTGATGTGATTAAATCTTCTACAAAGGAACCTTGTTTATCCGCTCTTGCCTCGACATGGTGAGTCTGGTAGTGTTTGGTGCATGTTGGGCGAAATGCCTCGTAATGAAATGTGTTGAAGAATAAGACAGTGGCATATTTACCGTCATTTGCTATTTTGAAGGTTAAATCCGACTCTTTCATACATCCCTTCAGTTTAAAGCGAAGAACCCTGTCTTTGACTAGGGAGTAATCTTTTATCGTGGTTGGGCGCAATCTAGCGTCCTTAGGGCCTTTTATTACCTGCTAGCCGTGGCCGTTCTGTTCAACAAAGCTAAATTTGTTCACAAAATCCTGTCACAGAATGCTCCAACACATCTGTGGCCAATGTTCAAATACAGTGAAAGACGCAGTCAACGCCTTAACAAAATACAAGTGCCCAAGCCTAGGCTTGACTTATTCAAGAAAAGCTTAGCTTACTCTGCTGCTCATCTCTGGAACTATCTTCCACATTATCTGAAAGATAACAACCTCAGTCCCTATTCATACAATCGTAAACTTTTCGATTACTTTATGAGTTCTGATTATCTGCCCCCCTAATGTGATTATTTTTCCGAACAAATGGTATAATATTGAGTGTAAGTTTAATGATGATGATAGTGTTTTTCAACATATTTTGTTTCATGGTGATACTTAGTTTGTATTTTTCAACATACTTTATTTCATGTTTATAATTAGATACTGTGAATGTGAGTATACTATTATTTTACCTTTATAACGTTGAATTCCTTGAATTGATGGGTAAAATGTATGTGACAATAAATGAAATCAGTATAAAAGATGAGAGAAAGGAAGGGCAGAATGTCAGACGGGCCTGCGTGCCCAATTCTCAACCCTTTGAAAATAAAGTTCGTTCGTTCGTTTGTTCTCTAAGTTTGACATGTTTGTCATCTGGGTTTAATTACCAGTGAAATACATCGCTCCGCTGGAAACCTTATCTGTTTACGAGGGGTTGGTAGCCAAGAAGATACACTGGCTGACCTTCCCTTCTTTTACAGCGGTCAGTAACGAGTCACGTAGAAGATATTGGACAGATAAAAGATATTGGACAGGCCAAAGATACTGGATAGATAGACGATATTGGACAGGCCAAAGATACTGGAAAGACATAAGGTATTGGACAGATAGAAGATATTAGATAGATAGAAGATATTGGACAGGCCAAAGATACTGGATAAATAGAAGATATTGGATAGATAGAAGATATTAGACAGGCCAAAAATACTGGATATATAAAAGATATTTGATAGATAGAAGATATTGGATAGATAGAAGATATTGGACAGGCCAAAGATACTGAAAAGACAGAAGATATTGGACAGATAGAAGATATTGGACAGGCCAAAGATACTGGATAGATAGAAGATATTGGATAGATAGAAGATATTAGACAGGCCAAAAATACTGGATAGATAGAAGATATTTGATAGAAGATATTGGATAGATAGAAGATATTGGACACGCCAAAGATACTGGATAGGTAGAAGGTATTGGAATGATAGAAGATATTGGACAGGCCAAAGATACTGGATAGATAGAAGATATTGGATAGATAGTAGGTATTGTACAGGCCAAAGATACTGGACAGATAGAAGATATTGGATAGATGGAAGATTTTGGATATATAGAAGATATTGGACAGTCCAAAGATACTGGAAAGATAGAAGATATTGGACAGGCCAAAGATACTCTATAGATAGAAGCTATTGGACAGGCCAAAGATGCTGGATAGATAGAATATATTATACAAGCCAAAGATACTGGGCAGATAGAAGATATTGGACAGACCAAAGACACTGGACAGACAGAAGATATTGGACAGGGCAAAGATACTTGATAGATAGAAGATATTGGACAGATAGAAGATATTGGACAGGACAAGGATACTGGATAGATAGAAGATATTGGACAGATAGAAGATATTGGACAGGCCAAAGTTACTGGATAGAAAGAAGATATTGGACAAGCCAAAGATACTGGATGGATAGAAGATTTTGGACAGGCCAAAGATACTGGATAGATATAAGATCTTTGACAGGCCAAAGATACTGGATAGATAGAAGATATTGAACAGGTGAAAGATACCTGAAAGATAGAAGATATGGGACAGGCCAAAGATACTGGATAGATAGAAGATATTGGATAGATAGAACATATTGGACATGCCAAAAATACTGGATAGATAGAAGATATTGGAATGATAGGAGATAATGGATAGATAGAAGATATTGGACAGACCAAAGATACTGGATAGAAGATATTGGGCAGGTCAAAGATACTGGATAGATATAAGATATTGAGTAGATAGAAGATATTGGACAGGCGAAAGATACTTGATAGATAGAAGATATTGGATAGATTGAAGATATTGGACAGGCCAAAGATACTGGATAGATAGAAGATATTGGACAAATAGAAGATATTGGATAGATAGAAGATATTGGACAGGCCAAAGATACTGGATAGATAGAAGATATTGGATAGATAGAATATATTGAACAGGCAGAGTATACTGGATAGTATAGACCCAGATTCTGGACATAAAACAACCACTAAAACGAATGTTTCTAAATTGTCATTTCCATCCTATTGTTCACACACACACACACGCAAAGAGACAGACAGATGGGGCAGATAGAGGGGGAGAGACAGACAGAGGGGCAGACTCTGACATTTTCTTTGATTAATCAAAGGTATATAACTCTAAAATCGTGAACTCCAAAAATAAATGTAAGTTATCTGCCATGAAAATGTTTGACAATGGCTTAGTTGCCGCTCCGGCGTGATGCTGACGATGGTCAAGAAAATATGGGCCTCTAACATCATATTCCCAATATGCCTCAATGGGCGTGTAACGGGATCCTTTACCTTTACCTTTAGCTAGCCGCTAGTCTACTAGGCAAGTTAGTTAAACAAATTCCTTGGTTCCAAATCCAGGGGACACGTGGTAGAAATGAAATGGAAAAAATGCTAGGAAATGAGCTTTGATGTGAATATCACTGTTGTATTATATTTAAACTGCACTTACAACAAAATTAACCAACAAAAAGTTGAAGAAAAGTTGTTTTTATTTCCTTAAATTTTCCAGTTTGATATTTTAAACAACTAACTCATGGATCATGTCGTAAAAGGGACGACTTTGTGGCTGGAACCTCTTCACGTACCGGTAACATAAATTGCTACATAAACCACAGCTAGGGGAACATATGCTTTGACATAGACTTAATACAAGTACCGTAAGCCAGCTCCAATGGTGGTACTATGCTGTGTAAGGGGGGAACAAGGAGAAGAACCTAATGTGTTGCTGCACTGAGAGGAAAAACTCTATTTACGGTCGCCATCACAAACGTCTGGAACTCCCGGTTCTGATTTGTCGAATATCTCATTTAACTTAACTGCCGTTCAGGTTGAAATGAAAACAGTGGGACATGTTCATTGATGCCATCCTCATAAGTCGACCACATCGTATAGGTTAGGGTTTAGGATTCCTGATCATAACCATAACCTTTACCCCTTATTACAGCGTCTCTGAATTCTTTTTTAAGGGCATATAGAGCACACGTCCCTCTTTTGTCCATTTACACCGTCGTTTATCCTATAGTAAGACTTACACTGTCTGTTTTCTTCCATTTTATCGCTTGACATAATTGTACGTATAAATCTTTTTTTAATGCATTTCAAACTAGTCCTAACTTCCTTTTCTCTGGTGTTTTCGTATAACATGTCCCTTATGAAGAATTTGCAGTCTTAAAGTAGGTCATTTCCGTGCCCGTGTCTAAGTCTACCTATTATAATTCAAAATTTTGCTTAATCAGTTTAACACAGCCAGAGAAAAGACTACTTCGCCACGGTTCAGGACTTAAGCGAAGCGACCAATCCCGTTACGCCTAGAATGCGCAGTGTAGCCTGTTCTCGCGGACTCAGCGACGGAAAGCAAACGGTAGTGTCGCTTACACAGCTGGGAACGCCTTATCTTTAAATATGCCACGCCCCTCTAGTTAAATAAGCCAATAGAAATTAAACTCGCGTACTATAAACGATCCCGTTTGTTTCTAATTATAGTAATTAAATCAATTATTTCATAACATCAAAGGTTAAATACAATAAAACTGTACATAATCAAATATTGAACGAGTTTAAGACTAAAAACAAGAAAACATTATAATGGTACCAACTGTTATTCACGGATGGCGCCTATTTATCTAAAGACAATGTGCACAATCGTTTGAGTTAAATGGCATCTGAATGAACAGACACTACGAAAATTTTAATTTATATCCGGCCATGCAAAGGAAGTCAAATCCAACATAGAAATAAGAATTTTCGACTGACGTGTCCACACTGTCGTATTATATGGCTCCGAAACACATACAACAACAACAACAACCAAAGAGTTATAGCCGTAAATGGATTAGAGTTTTATGACGAGGTCACCTCGTTGGACTGAAGAAGACAGACACCAATGGCAAAAGGACTGACAAAATACAGACAGGCTTACAAAAAAATTGAAAAGGATATCGTAAACAGATTTAGTAGACATAAAGAAGACACAGAAAGTCATTGACCGTATGCACAAATCGACCAAAGTTACGTTTTTCAACAATCCAGTAATATTCAAAGAATGGCTGACAGGAACAGCAGAATCTACATCAATAACAAACAAATAACAACACCAACAGTTGATAAAAAAACAGAAATATCAGGAAGCATTGTAGAAGTAAACAACAGACGGTAATCTTAATTTCAACAAAACCAGACCAAATGAAGGTAATTACTAACAGTTGCAGAGACGGAAATATGTCATATGTCTGGCTGTCTGCTGTGTACCACACTGTAGATCTATCATCGATTTTGGCTTGTTATGACCATGTATTTAAAAACAAATATGAATAAAGATAAAAAAAAAAAAAAAAAACAAGAACTCTTTAACAACTATGAATGTGCCATTTGGAGTAAACATCTCTTGCTGTCTAATTTTGTATTCTTACTCTGTAGTATAGATTCTAGATTTAGGTTACATTTTTGAGCTGTATAAACATCTTTTAATGGTAACTTTTCTCAAAACGTTCCTAATCAATGGTGATGTCTAATGACACTTGTTTTTCTTATATCAAAAGATTGAAGATGAAGAAGTATTTGGAGTTTTACCATAAACTGATTAGCCACATCCCCAAGCATTATCTGATCTAGATCTAGTAAAAACTAGATCTAGTTTATCTTTAGTTTATTGTTTTATGGACAACCAAATTAGCATTACTTACGGTAATTGCTGTTTGTAAGTTTCATCACACCAACATGATTTCTGAAATGAAAGTTTTACAGTTTACTCAGCAACAAATCTACCGGGTTGAAAATTTGTGGTCAAAGGGACATAATAAATATGAAAGTTTTACTAAAGGGATGTAATGGAATTAAGCAAAATATTTGAAGTTAGTGACCTTTGACCACAAATTTGCCATTGGTCAGTATCAAAATTACTTTTCTAAACATGATAAAGTTGAAAAAAGACATAGTAATATTAAATAACATTGAAATATAGACATAGAGTTGTAAAATTGTGCTGACTGCAAGTGGTCTATGGGATGCTACCCACGATGGGACAAGCATTTGGTTGTATCTTTACTTCATGCTTCATGAAACATCTCAGCTGAAGGTACGCAAGAAAATCCAACATAAAATATATTTACAATGTGCATATATGACCTTTCATAAAGGGTTACTTCCGCAGAATAGAACTGAAGTGTTATGACAAGATCACCCGTGTGGAACTGATGACAAGAACTAGTTGATCAAGAATTGTTTATGACCATGGCATAATCATACAATAAAATTGGGCAGTATCTTACATAAAACCTGCATGCTGCCAGCAAACAAACGAAGAATGCTGAATCTTGTGAAGAACAATATCTATCAACAGAGAAACGAAGAAATCGTATAAGGACAAAACAGCAGCATATAAACACATACAAAACAGGAAAATGACAGTTGCACATAAGCACATAAAAAAGTAAATAAGATAAAACAGCAGCACATGAACTCATACAAAAAAGGAAAATGACAAAATAATTGCACATAAGCAATTAAAAAAGTGATTAAGACAAAACAGTTGCACATAAGCAAAACAAAAATGGAGAAAGACGAAACAGTTACGCATAAACATTCTAGAATTGGAGAAAGACAACACACAGTAAACAATAAAACAGTGGAGAAAGACAAAAAAGTGCACATAAACATTACAGAAGTAGAGAAAGACAACACACACACAGATATAAACATTAAAACAATAGAGAACAACGAAACACACAGAAATAAACAATAAAACAGTGGAGAAAGACAAAACACATAAACACGACAAATAGCGATAAACAATAAGAAACAATAAAAGCCGCCTAATTTGACAATTAAACACTATATCTAAGACAGATGTGCACATAGGGACGTGTACTTTTAAGAGAATATAAACAAGAACAGAAACAGGGCCATGACTAAAACCGTACACGTGTGGAGAACTGGGCTAGCAATATTCATTTTAAAACGCGGATGAGATGAGTATCATTATGTAATAATATGTGCTCACTTTTATGTTTATGAGGTAAAGACAGTTTATATTTAACATTAAAGACATTCTCGTGAATACTGACAGAAAACAAACATGCACGTGATTATTTTCTGCTCATTAGCTTTTTCTACTAATTCATGGGAGACTACAAAGATAATGCAGTAAATACTTTGTGTCGTTATGGTTCTTTGTACATATGAGTGACTAAACTTACTCACACATTTCTCACTTACGCTGTCATTCTGAGTTACTAACTCAAGATTTATGCACATAAAGGAAATGACACTGATACACTATTTACAAAACAGTGTATTTTGAAAACCTGCAGACAAATTGAACACCTGCCAACAAATAAACTCTCAAACTTGTGTCCAGACATTCATGTTTTTGTGGCGCTGCCATAAGACAAATAGTGTCACATGAATTATGGTTTTTTTTTTTGTGGTACTTCCATGGGAAACAATAACAAGATATTCCAGTTTTTTGTGGGGCTTTTTGGTGATGTTACCATGGGGGAAAAGTGTCCAGAAATTCTTGGATTTGTGGTACAACCATGGGAAAACAATAACAATTGAATCTGCTGTTTTGTGGTGCTACCATGGGAAAAACTCGACGTCTAGACATTCTGGCTTTTGCGATTCTACTATTGGTTTTAAAAAAACAACAACATTGTCTTGACATTCTTTTGAGATTCCAAGTGAGACAATTACCATGTCTGTACTGAGGACTGTGAATTATTTGCAACAAGTCTTTGTACGAACGAGAGTTCTTGAGTTGATACACAAAACCCCGATCTTCTCAAGTAGAATGATATATTCCAGACCTTAACGTTTCCTATTCCCTCCTTACGGAGCATGTAGCCACAACTGTGGCTCGCCCAAGTGCTTGAAACCAATGTCACAGCATAGGCTCCTCCAGTGATGGTCTATGTGGCATGAATGTTCTTTAATGTCAAAGAATTAATATCATAGAACGCGCATGGCCAACTAAACCATGGTGTTTGGGAGCAGCAATACTGGAGGCAATATACGCAAGCGCCATTCGTATATCTTAGCAAATAGCAAATGGATTCTGTAGGTACAGTGTGACAGCAGCGTAAGGTGCTCATTTCTTGGCGTGTGTTGGCAATGCTACACAGAGTTTCTATTTTAGGCTACCCCGCGAACTGCACGCATCTCCCTAACCGCATGAAAGTACGCGGACATACCTTGTGTTATAATGTTATCTTAAAAATAAACAACCAAACAAACAAGGAGCTTTTATTTAGAATAAAAGGGCTTAAGACAAAGTGGGGAAAAGGTGATTTTGTGGAGAGAAATTATAAGCCAAAGGGTTTGTGTGTGCCCAGTAAGAGTGTTACAGCTAAGAGCTAGTAACCTTTAGCAACATTATACCACACATACCAGTTCTCTTCACCTAGAATTTCCCGGTGGCTCTGTTAAAAATAAATAAATAAAATTGCAATATACTCTTTTCTTATTTATTTTCTATGTTATGTAACTTAGTTATTGCTGTCTTTTTTCTTCTCTTTCTGTTCCTTTGTCCCGGACAACGACTTTGTGGCCACAGCAAGTATATTCTCGGTCTCTTTCCCTAGATAAACCCATATCTTTGATCCCACCATTTGACATTTTCGTAACCAAAAAATAAAAGAACAACAAGAAAAGAGAGAGAAAAAAAACAACAACATTGTAGTTCATGTAATTTCTCTTTGAACGCGTAAAAATACAGACCTCCACAAAATGACTGAAGACATGCCTGCGTTCAAACATTAAAAATAGAATCACGAATTTAAAGAACAAAAATCGACCCTAATATTGCTAATAACTTACAACATAAACATATAAACTGCCCAGCACTGAGTCTGGCCTTAGAAGAATTTGTGAATATTCAAGACACCACAACTAGCCATATTTGTTCGTTTTATAAGAAATGACCTAGATGTGAAAGTAGAACTGTTAGACGTAACTGCACTGAAGCCATGGATAAATTAAAACTTACAGTATTCTAATTACAGCGGCTTCTGAAGTCTGCATGCTTAGATCCTGTTTAATGCAAGGTCATCGAAAAGCCAGTAAAGAGTTAATTATTCTGGGATAGTCAGCTCTATTTCGCACTTAAGTAAGATATTAACCCTTTGCTTTTATACGATTTGGGAAAGTGCGATGCTGTGTTTGTTAGATGTAGACTAGCGCTGTTATAGTAACGTCATGTTGAGTATGTCGTGAGTACAGGTTTCTGTGAACCGGGATAAGGTCACTCCAGTATAAGTAGAGTTTTGTTATCAGTTTCCTGTTCACTTCTTACGGAATATGGGTCCATCACAGCAGCTGGTTTCCTTTGCACCTTCATGTGCTTTACCAGTAATCATGTCAGACCATTTCAGTTCTTCTATTTTGAGCTAGCACCCATTTATTAAAGTCGGTAACATCTTGGCATTATACATTGTCGTTGTATAGAGTGTCTTCTATAAAGATGAGTGAGTACCTAACTGAAAGAACTTCATTTTAACAGGTTGAGAATAGGGTATGCAGACTTGCCTAACATTATGCCACGTGGCTCAACTTTCTCTGGAGTGAGGGGTAAGGGCTGCATAAACCATTCAAAATCTTCCCATTATTCTTCTTCTTATTCTTTGATCTATGACAGTTGGCTGACAAAACTATCAGTGGCTATCACTCCTAAAGATGTCTAGCTCGGCAGAAACAAACTCTCTCCATTCTGCTCGATTGGTGGCCATCTTTTGTGCGGCGCCCAAATTATGGTTTATTCTCTTCATTTCGACTTCCACAGTTCTTCGCCAAGTTATTTTTGTGTTGGAGTCTTCCTTACATTCCTTAAAGATGCCAATAGCCTAGCAGTTTAGGTGATGTTGCCAGGGTCTCTTCTGAGGATAATTCCAACCCAATTCTAGCGTCTACCCGACATGAGGGGATGCACAAGAATTAACACTGCTCTTGCATGAATTCCAGTGCTAGACTACTGACCAACACCGTGAAGCATTACCACACGGTACATCTTGAACATAGACAACCCTCGTGTTGGCCAACGCTCATAGATCGAGTAGCCGCACCAGAGTTTCCCAACGTCATAATTGCCCCAGTTATGAAACATACAGAGAACCCAGCATTGCGCTCGAAGCTTGTGAGGAATCGCTTGAGCTCAAAACTAAAACCCCCACTGTCTTGGCTGGCTGCGGGTGGGAGGATCTCACAATGGATAGATGACAGGCTAGGAGAGCTGAGAACTGGCTCTGTGCGGCTGTGGCGATTCCTTGGAACTACCCAGAATCAGAGCGCAGTATTCTAGTCATGATTGTTTAGAGAGCCCCGATGAATGGTGAAGAATGCTTTGTAAGCCACTCCATCACCTCTTAGCTTGAAACCAGATGTAAGGATCCTTCAAACGCTTGCCAAGCCAGGATAGAATTCTCGGGAAAGAAACTGGAGCTCATGACTCCAGCTCAACGAATTCAGGAATAGCATAAAGCCACACAAACAGCAAGCCAAGATCTATAATGTAGATGATGCCGAGAGACTCTTCAACGTGGCACTGGGTGCAAAGAGCGACATGCTAAGCAGCCCTAGCTGAACACTACTAACAACACGTTATGATGTGCGTATTTCTTGATTGCTCAGAACTTGAAGTACTTGGCTGATGATGGTATTCGCCCCAAAAAGTCGGAGAATTTTCCTTAGGCAGGCAATGTGGAAAGAGGACAACTTGGATATCGAACCCAGGACCATCTAAACGGCGCCACCGCCTCGCTACAGGAGTGAATCGTGACTAATTCCACTGGCAACTCTGTACAACAACAAATTGTGCTTCATGGATAGTGGATATTGTCACTAACCTCAAAGCAAATGTGGAATATAAGACCGAGAAACAACGCAGACTAATTATAGACGATATCACTTCTTTAACTACCCTACCAGCGAGTGCAGGTCAGTGACACATGGCACGGACTGTAATCCTGTGTCTAGTAGAATAAGAACAGCTAACAGGCAGATTGCTATGAACAGAACGATTCCTGTAACTCTCTTGGATTTTCAGTGAAATTACAAAAGTAAATAAAATATTGGGTTGTTTCCCGTGGACTGTTTCTCCGACTTCTGCAATGAACTGTGATCCTAGTGATTTGAGCACTGCAACCAACCAACCAACCATCTCTGCCGTACAATGGATGTATTTCCTATCAAGACATATTACCTGATTATCTTTCATGTTAGTATGTGAATTCTGAAGCTGTCCATTATCATCCATTGGATCCGTCAGTGTATTGGCTTCATTCTATTTATATGGGCTAGTATTAGATCCGTCAGTGTATTGGCTTCATTCTATTTATATAGCCTACTGCTATGGAAACACCTGTTAAAGGTAAATTAGGGAATTCAATACCAACAGAAAAAGAACAAATGAAGAGATGGGCTGAGCACTTCATGGAGGTGCTAAACAGACCACCACCAACAGTAACACCTGATTTTAATAATGAAACATCCACAACCACTTTGCCAATAACTTGCGATGAATTCACGCTGGACGAGATCAAACAAGCCGTTAAAAGATTAAAAAATTTTTAAAGCTGCTGGAGTTGACGAAATTTCAGGGGAAATGATTAAAGCAGTTAATGACAACAACCTCTTGAGAATTTTAGATATTATAAATGAAGTATGGAGAGAAGAACAACCACCACAACAATGGAAAGACAGTATTATTGTAAAGTTACCGAAGAAAGGTGATCTATCAGACTGTAATAACTGGCGTGGTATAATCTCTATTATCAGTACCTGGAAAATTATTATGTTGCATGATGTTAGAAAGACTTAAATTGCATGCTGACGAAAAGATCAGAGAAGAACAAGCGGGTTTCAGGCCGAAACGATCATGTATTGATCAAATATTCACACTAAGAACAATTATAGAAGAATCAGTGGAAAGGCAATCGCCACTTATTATCACCTTCGTCGATTTTTCAAAAAGCCTTTGATAGTCTACACCGCCCATCATTGTGGAAGATACTTACAATCTATGGTTTTCCAACAAAATATGTGAATATAATCAAAGCGCTATATGACAATGCAAGATGTTGTGTTAGAACAAATAAAGGGAATACAGAATGGTTTACAGTAGAAACAGGGGTGAAACAAGGCTGTATTATGTCACCACTACTTTTTGGAATAGCTATTGATTGGGTTATGAGAAACTATACCCACAATGAACAATTGGGTATAAAATGGACAAATGTAAAATTCCTGGGGGACCTGGATTTCGCAGATGATGTAGCATTCTTAAGTTCAACACCAAGACAATCCCAAGAAGCAATAAATAATTTGTGTCATCTCTCGGTTAAAATTGGTCTCCAAATAAATGCCTCTAAAACTAAAGCTATGAACTTTTCTAACGAGACCTTTTGATATCATCTTGAACGGGGAAAAACTACAGAAAGTTGAAAGTTTCAATTATTTAGGCAGTAAAATGACTCAGGATGGTGACACAACAAGAGAAATCCATACTAGAATTGCTTTGGCAGCTAGCGCCTTCAATAGATATCTAACATTTGGAAATTACGATCATTGAATATACATACCAAGCTTCGTCTGTTTAATTCAAATGTTATCTCAGTGTTAACATACGGCTGTGAGAGTTGGAAAATAACAAAATCATTGGAGAACAAGCGAATACATTCGAGAACAAATGTCTTAGAAAACTCATGAACATCAGTTGGAAAGAATTCAAGACTAATCGACAAATAAGAGAAGACTCTAGGCAGAAATATGTCTCCGACTATATAAGGAAAAGACGATGGTCATATATCGGTCATGTCCTACGAATGCAAAACAACAGAATACCAATACAGGCGCTCACTTGGGTTCCTGAGGGTAAGCGGAAAAAAGGAAGACCAAAAGAAACACTCAGAAAAACAATAATAAGAGAAGGAAGAACGTTGGGCCTAAATAATGTGCAAGAGCTAAGAGGAGTGGCGTCACAACGAACAACCTGGAGAGCACTGGTTTCTGCCTTATGCGCCGTGTTTGGCGCTTAAAGAATTTATTATTATTATTATTATTATTTATATTGGCTAGTATTAACGCCCATTTAGACTCTGTTTTCTTTTTGCTTTGGAGGCGCCTATTGAAGGATTCAATCTTGGAAGCCTTATCTCCGTCAAACCATTTTATTATAATACAGTCTAAATGATCTTCCTAAAGTACCATGCCAATTGGCATGGGTGATCAAGCCTATCTACAGTTTCCTGTCACCACTTCGATTGTTGACTTTCCTTGTCACGAAGTTAAACTGTCCAGAATCTTCATTCTTTATAGTCCTTTTGTTTCTTCAAACGTACCCGTTGTCACAATATCTCACAGCTTTCCTCTTCACATAAACTATGTCAAGAAAGTGGATTGTTTACCTCTGATATGTGTAATAAGCTCACTTTGCGCAGTGACCTAGTTCAGGATATCCTCGTTACTTTAGTGAACAGTGAGTAGTATTCATAACATTCATTTGTGAAAGCACATCTCTGTGGGCTTCAGATATTTTATTATTTGTTTACTGATTGTCAATGACTCGCTTCCATATGACAGGATTGGCTCTATTTACCACAAAATATTACTGAATTGTTTTAAAAGGTAAATAATTATACTTCAAAACAAGTATGTTATGTACAGCTTTATAGGCGTAACACAGAAATAGTTCGGAGCCCCCCCCCCCTCTTTTTTTGGGGGGGGGGGGGGGGGGGGGGGGTTAAGCACTTATTAGGAAAAATTCGTAGACCCTGCCTGCATAAATACGCCAATATAATCTAAGTAAGGCTCTGTTCCTAGCGGTAGCTTTGTCTGAGATATAATTAATTCGTTAGGTTTTTTTAAAGCTGTCACTTTTACAATAGCGAACTAAATGACAATAAACAATAGTTTAATGCCATCAGTGTAAGGGTTCTTCACAAACATGTCGTTTAAAGTAAATAATAATAATAATAATATTATCAATAATAATAACAACTACCACTGAGTCACTTTTACCATAGATGAGTATGACAAAAAAAATCGAAAAAAGGTGATTCGTCTTACGAGGACAAAAGACAAAGAAAATAGCCAACGTTGAGGCCAGAAGGCCTTCGTCAGGGAAAGAAAAGAAAGTGAGGGCAAGATAGGACACATAAGAATCTAGTTAAATAAAATAAAAAAATAATAATAACAATAAAACATGGGTACTTCCCTAAAGGCAGCTAAGACCTAGCACGTCTGCTGAAGAGAGAGTGCGTCTTACTGCAGTTCCCCTAATCTTCCTCCATTTTTACAATAGAGAGTTACACGGGACTTTTGGGGTTTACGTTTCGACAGCCTCATTTACAAACACAGTACACACATTAGAGAGTACACACATTAGAGAGTACACACATTAGAGAGTACACACATTAGAAAGTACACACATTAGAGAGTACACACATTAGAGAGTACACACATTAGAGAGTACACACATTAGAGAATACACACATTAGAGAATACACACATTAGAGAGTACACACATTAGAGAGTACACACATTAGAGAGTACACACATTACAGAGTACACACATTACAGAGTACACACATTAGAGAGTACACACATTAGAGAATACACACATTACAGAGTACACACATTACAGAGTACACACATTAGAGAGTACACACATTAGAGAGTACACACATTAGAGAATACACACATTACAGAGTACACACATTAGAGAGTACACACATTAGAGAGTACACACATTAGAGAGTACACACATTACAGAGTACACACATTAGAGAGTACACACATTAGAGAGTACACACATTAGAGAATACACACATTACAGAGTACACACATTACAGAGTACACACATTAGAGAGTACACACATTAGAGAATACACACATTACAGAGTACACACATTACAGAGTACACACATTACAGAGTACACACATTAGAGAGTACACACATTAGAGAGTACACACATTAGAGAGTACACGCATTACAGAGTACACGCATTACAGAGTACACACATTAGAGAGTACACACATTACAGAGTACACACATTAGAGAGTACACACATTAGAGAGTACACACATTAGAGAGTACACACATTAGAGAGTACACACAATAGAGAGTACACACATTACAGAGTACACACATTAGAGAGTACACACATTAGAGAGTACACACATTAGAGAGTACACACAATACAGAGTACACACATTAGAGAGTACACACATTAGAGAGTACATACATTAGAGAGTACACACATTACAGAGTACACACATTAGAGAGTACACACATTAGAGAGTACACACATTAGAGAGTACACACATTAGAGAGTACACACATTAGAGAGTACACACATTACAGAGTACACACATTAGAGAGTACACACATTAGAGAGTACACACATTAGAGAGTACACACATTAGAGAATACACACATTACAGAGTACACACATTACAGAGTACACACATTACAGAGTACACACATTAGAGACATAGATAGGTTAATAGAAAAAAGATGTAGTAAAAGGTGCCTAATATGAGCTTGTACAGGAGGCTAGCAACCTCATTATGTACAACAATTTGCTACAGAAATCACAGCTGGAAGAGTTTGTGCTTTTGTATTGGCTTTCTGGAAGGGCTATCTGCAGTGGTGGTCACATGATCTATAAGGGGCGAAAACGGAGGTGAAGAGAAAAAAGATACAGGACACTACATACACGAGGGAATAGAGATGAACATAATCAAGATAAGAGGAGCGACCCAGAAAGACAAAAAGGAACACTGAACACAGTAACAGGAAGAAAAAGTAACATAAATGAAGCCATATATGATATACAGATCAGGAATAACAAAGGAAATATCAAAGCAAATAATCTAATAAGCCAAAAACAAAAAAAAAAGTAAAAGAGATAATGAAACGATAAAACAATGAAACAATTAAAAAAAAAAAACCTGCTCCGAGATGCAGAATTATAAAACTGTAAGTCAAGAAGGTTTAAACAGTAGGTGGTAGTGGCGACAGCCGAAAGTAACGTGGTGGAATAAAAATACAAATACGAAGATCAGATATGAAATACAACACAAACAACAAAGTAGAAGAACGCCAACAAATGCAAGCATGAACAATTAAAAAGGTAATAAAATGGTCAACAGCCAATGGAAGCACAACCTAAACAAAATGGTCATCATTATTTTCGTGTCCACTGCCAGTACAACTGGCCCTCTATGTTGGAAGCCTGTACCAACGACTTCATGTGCTATTGAAGCAATGGTTTATGTCATCATTTGTTCTACATCAGTCTGCCAGCCTGATGTACAACCTTATATTGGTCGCCTCTAACCACACGCTGGATATCAAATCCAATATTATCAGTATCAGCGAACCAGAGCTGGTCAAGACCGTACTCCACCTCCACGTGGTGGTCCTGGAAACAGTCTGCAGCAGTGCAGTCTGGCTGAGCGAGTACGGATCGCAATGGGAAGGCAAACCCGGTCCCTAAAAAATGCCGTGCTGAAGTCGGATGTGTCGACCGAAAGGTGCAGATATCACAGCTACGGCGTAAACAGACACAACGCAACCACCGTCCTTTTCAGGGCAAACGAGGAAGAAGAAGAAGAAATCCATAAGGACAAGGATAACCCATTATTCTGTTTCAATCAGGTGATTCTCCGACGAAAAAAGGAGTTCTGTCATCATCATCATGTCCGCGGATTCAGATTCATAACAATTTAAAAAAAAAAAAAACAAGTACAGAGTTGTCCAAAAGTATTTTCACACTTATGGTTGTAGTTAAACTAACTCCGTGTACCCCCCCCCCCCCCTCCCCCGTTCAAATTCCCCCATGCAAAAGATAGTAACGTAAATTCAACACTAATAAACCCCACTACTATATTTGAAAATTGCCAAGAGCAAGGTCAAACGTCTGCTTAGAATTGGACAATACTTGACTTTTCTAACACAATAGTTTGAAAAAAGGGTACCCTTCCACAAATCGTATACACACCCGCCCTATTATTTAGTGGAGGCTGTAACTATAAATAACTCCAAATGTTTGAAATTATGCACCATTTACTAGCCTAACAGTCCACGATTGGCCCAAGATTTGAATCTTCAAAGACAAGCGTATTGAGTCCCATCCCCCAACAACACGCAGCTCGCGTTTCCCTTCCCAATATTTTATGACGAAAGCCGGAAAAGTTGGCAGAAGAAAGAAAAAAAAAAAAACTTGTTACCTCGTCTTGAAACGGGAGAGAGAGGGAAAAAGTGGGGGGTAAAATGAAAAGAATCAAGGCTAACTTATGCTTTTGAAACTGAAACCTAATTTGTGCAGAAAAGAGGGGAGAGAGAGAAACTTAGATAACTTATAAAGAGGGTAATAAAATGGATGGATGAATTATAGCGATAATATTGTTTATTAAAATACCATACTATTCCCTTATAATAAATTATCTTGCCGTATAGAAAAGTATTTTGTTCAGAATAAATATAGAGAAAAGTACAGAGATGAAAACTAGATAGTGTGAAAGAGGCCAAAGGGCAGTTTAAGAATCACTTTTAAAATTGAAATCGGCCCAATAATAACCGAGATATTGTAGAAACTAAAAATTGAGACGGACTGACAAACACACTGAGGAATGCTCAATTTTGAAAGTCTTCGAAAGTTACATTTTAGGGGACGCTTTTTTTGAACAGTCAAATTTGCTTGACTCGTTTGATTGGTTAATGATAGTTTAGGAGAGGGGGGATAAAACTAACGCGTTACCAGAATACGCTGCCACTTGAGAAAAATATTTCAACATAGTAGTTTAAAATCAGACGCATAGCAGTTGTGACCTTAATGCCTTTGCAGTCTGGGCGACAGCGATCTACACCTGTGCCATTGATCGCCAGTTAATCTTACGTTTGTGTGAAATATTTCATTGATTGCGGTAAGATAAATAATTTTATTGATATATTTTGTTAATATGTAGAGGCGAACCCAGATAGGGAGCCAAAATTTGTGTTGTACGACATTGCCATGGGAAAAGAATTACGACATCCCAGCAAGCATGCCTAAGCAGAATTATTGAGAAACGAAAGTAAATTATGTTTGAATATTGCCATACAAAAACCATTACGACTGTAAGTCCAGAAAGCTATTGGCAGTCTTCTGCAGTATCACAGTGTTAAATTGAAGCCTGAAAACATACTTAGAATGATTTCACAAAAAAAGAATTAACAGGTTACAAGAAGACAACTGTATACCTATCTGATTGTATGGAAGAAAATCATTGTTTAAGTGACAGGGGAGTTGCAGCCATATGGAAGAAGAATGTAAACACAGTACAGAGTGAAGTTAAATAAATTAAGGGCTAGTGCAAATGTTTGCACACGAGCCTGACCCCGGATGATGGTAAGTTTGATTAATTGTGGAAATATTATTAGCCAGCATATAAAAGTAGAGGAACGTCCTTCTGTTTCAGGGTTATATTGATTGTTACCAGCTGGTGACAGGAAAACCTATTGAAGACAGAATTGGAGGAAGAGAAAGCCTCAACAAACTGTATGCTGCATTTTATGGCCAAAGAAAGACCTTATGCTGAAATTTATATTATCTACTGAAACCTACGTCAACTAGAAAATTCCAACCCGGCCAGGAGCTTCGCTCCATTCCATCCACAGAGGGTTTATCTCAGGAGCCGTTCAGGTTGTTTAGTCAAAATCCCGGTCGATGACACTGCTTCAAATGCCGACGCCCGATCTTGAACCTTGGATACCTGATCGTCAGCGCAATGTGGTAACCATTACACCAGCGCGGCTCCCATAAGACTCATGGATAATAAAAGTGAAGGTAGATCATCTTGTGGCTCCTTACTCAGCATGTAGCCACCATTGCAGAAGGTCCCGTTCAGGAAGCCCACGCCAGAACACAACATCTTGCAGCGATAGTGTCTAGTGTCTGTATCTATGTATTTGACATACCACTCCCACTCCCACTCTCGTATTGGTCGATGTTTGCTGATGCCTGACGGAGCACTAGTGCTGTTCTTTCTGTGTCACCTCAGATCCCCCCCCCCCAAAAAAATAATAATAAAAAATAAATAAATAAATAAACGGGGCAATGAACTTATGTAACATGAATGTATTGAATGTTGCGTTGTAAAGAAAAAATACAATCTATCAATTAATATTCATAAAGACCAGAGAATGGTCCAAAAGTTAAGCATCAATTTCGTGAGCGAAGAGGATTCGCACTGCGTCCTGTGAGATGTTGTGCACGTCCTGTGAGATGTTGTGCACGTCCTGTGAGATGTTGTGCACGTCCTGTGAGATGTTGTGCACGTCCTGTGAGATGTTGTGCAGAGTGTAAAGGTCAAGTGAATCCCATAGCTGGTACTGCCGTAGGGGAGTGAAGTGTTACAGACTTCACTATACTAGGTCCAGCTTCGAGAGGTGGGGCGACCATCGCTACCTTTGTCTTCCCTAAGGTGGTAGAAGTCGGTTGACAACTATCACAGCTTCCTTGAAATTTTCTGTTGTCTAGTATCTTCCCTTGGATTCTTTATCTTGACTTATGCCCCATAGAATTATTAAGAGCAAGAAAAAAATAAGACAAATAGACAACAAGAGCTAGTGAAGACCAGCTTTTTGGGTCACCTTGTACACTGGATGAAGAGCTCGGCATCTAAACGTTGGACGTGATTCACGTTACCCTACACTTCCTTTGAGCGTCCAAATGGCAGAGTTTTGAGCGATCTCAGAAAGCTAGACCGAGTTCAGTAGAGTCTCTAACATTCCACTCCCCTTCGACAGTATCTGCTATGCAACTACCTTAACCTTTTTTAAACTTCCTTTCCCTAAAACGAAATCTTTTAAGCCTGGCGTTAATATGTTGCATATTTTAAAAGGAACATAAAAACAATGAATCCAAATGTTTTTAATAATTTCAGTTTTATTGAATAAACCAAAGTAAGGAAGTTAGTACGGGAATAATAATCAAAATAAAACAATAAAGGAAAAACCTTGGATAACAACAGCAATATTGTAAAACATATCATCTGATCTGTGAATATTAACAAGAAAAGACGTGTTTTTGCTTTTAGTATAACGAGAGAAAAATATGACATTAAAATTGACACATTTGTTTTAACGAAACAATTAGTTTAATTTTCCCTTATCCCACTTCGCGGTGCTACTTAACCCAATTTATATTGTCTACTTAATCCCATAACCTTATTTGTCATGATTTTGTCAAGACTGTACTATTTTATCTGACGAGAGAAGCGAACTTTGGACATCTAAGGAAGTTAATTTGGACGATGCACTAGCAGTGTTACACACGGCATCTTGTCACTAATAGACAAAATTTGTCTGCGTGAATGTCTGGCAGTGTGCTAGTTCAAAATTTTCACCCGCTGTGCACACACTTCCCATCTTCAGGTAAGGACACGGGCATTGATTTTGGCCAATAAAGTGCGTTCTCATGGCATCTCTAACAAGCGAGATTACACCATCAAGATAAATTAGCTTTGTTTTCTGTCATATCTCGCCTAATAAACAGGCATAGACACCAAACAAAGAACTTAGGTCGCAACAAGGACGTGAAGTACACAGACTTTGATACAGGACGATAAACTTGACCAACATATCTACTTGCTGCAAATACACAAAATTATATTGTTTAGAGCACAATCAATTGTTAGCTCGGTCCGAAAGTATTGTTTGTAACCAATAGACAAAAAGGAGAACTCAGTTGTCTCGGGAAAGTTCGTTTTGTGATTGAAAATATATGGCAAAACAGCCGGTGGGGAAAACCACGGTTGCATTCCTCAGCTGTGACCAACGTACACACGGCGAAAATTATGTTATTTTAGATTCAATTTAACAGTTTTTTGATGACAACATTTTGTGTGAAAGTGCGTGGATGGTTTTCAAAGAGTGTTCCCTGATAATAAGTGGTTTTAACAAAAACTTTCAAGTTTTCATGATTTGTACATCGGGTGAGGGCTCATGCACACCAATTTTTACGCACTTTTTCTTTGTCGAGCGCTATTAATTTCTTGAAAGAATAAAAATAAATAAATAAAACCAAAGTATTTGTTTTATATAACATCCACGCCGCGCAAGTTGCACACCGTGCGTTGCGCACTTTTTTTTCTGGCGCGAGTTACTATTTTGAGTGTGACCGACCGACGTAACATACATCGGTAATTATGTTAGTTGGGATAACACTAAATTCGATGTAAACATCTCTTTTAAAAGTCAATGACAAACCTACAGTATATTATAAAAATGCGAAATCGACGTCAAACTCTATTTAAAGTCAATGCCAAATTCTATTTTATAAGATCTAAGTCAATGTAGAACTCTTAATAAGGCCCTGGTCAAATCTGTAAGACAGTGTACCTAATTCAGTGTAAAAATCTGGGACATTTCAATGTCAAATCTGTATTATGTAACAACACTGTCGATGTAACATTTTCAATGAACTCATTGCTAATTTCATTGTGTGTAGCATCTAAATCGATGCACGTTTTAAAACTTCAAGTCAGCGTCACATTTGCATTATCTTTTTATTCATCTGTTTCAAATACATTGCCTGTTGGCGGAGACGATCACGTCTCTGCACAACTTCCTGTCTCCAGTACTGTTTATCAATGTTGTTGTTGACATCTTTCCACATCATGATGCTTAATTGTCCAGTATCCTTTCTCTTTTTCATCCTCTGTTTGTCCACTCACCTGTCCTTTTGTCACGATATATTGCAGCTTTTATCTTTTCATAACATGCCAGAAGAATGTGTAAAGGTTGCTGTTTGCAAAATTGCTGTATCAAAAGGTTTTGCTCTCATTTTCAATAACATCATTATGTTTCCAGTATCAACATTGACATTTTTCTAGTTATAGTTTCCTCGTTTATTTTATTCTTCTCCTGAGTGTACGAATGAATATTTTTTCTCTTTTTTTTTATGGAGACAGCATCGGTCATTATTGCCTTTGCCACTCCCAACAAAACATAAATTGGGCATAAGATGCTTCTAAAATTAAGTTTGTCTAGATTCCCTTTCTGATTTAATTCTGACATTCCATGTTCCTATATTTAGATTTCTTCTTCCAGGTTTTACGTGGCTGTTCTATGCACGGAGGCATATCTGGAGTCATCCTTATATGACCACATAAGCACAATGCTATAGCCTCATTGACTCCTGAAAGCACCCACACACTTCCAGGGATTCCCCCTGCCGTGACACGTGTTAAGAACCTAGTACTACACACCAAGCCTGGAGGAGTCACTTGAGCCCCAAATGTAACTCTGGATTTTACCTGGTTAGCTGCATGCAGGAGGATCTCACTATGGCCATGATAGGCAGGGGGGGGGGAAGTGGGTGGGGGGGGGGAGCCCACAACCAGAGCTGCTCTGTATATTTGGAGAGCCCACAACCAGAGCATAGTATTTTAGCTCTGTATATTTGGAGAGCCCACAACCAGAGCATAGTATTTTAGCTCTGCATATTTGGAGAGCCCACAACCAGAGCATAGTATTTTAGCTGGGAGAGCCCACAACTCTGCATTTGGAGAGCAGAGCATAGTATTTTAGCTCTGTATATTTGGAGAGCCCACAACCAGAGCATAGTATTTTAGCTCTGCATATTTGGAGAGCCCACAACCAGAGCATAGTATTTTAGCTCTGCATATTTGGAGAGCCCACAACCAGAGCATAGTATTTTAGCTCTGCATATCTGGAGAGCCCACTTGGTTGGCTGGGAATGCACAGTACTCCACGCGCTTCTTCCTCCTAGCTTGGGACCACATGTGATGATCATTTCAATGCAAGCCAAGCTGGAGAAACTGGAGCTCATGATTTCAGCTCAATGCATTTCGGAATGGCAGAAAAGCCTAGATCTACAGTGTAGATAATACCCAGAACTTTTCAATTTGCTATTGGATGCAAAAGAGCGGAAACTCAGCAGCCCTAGTTCAACAACAACGTGACCTTTGTCAAAACGCTTCTTTCTGGTAGAACGTGGCGGACGTTTTTTGCTCAATAGAAGCATTGCCGTTCGTTTGTCACTTTGTATAGCAGTTATCTCCCCAGGGACCAGGAGTTACTTTTACCGCTGCTTCCATCATTTGACCTTGTTTCATGGCTTTCATTGGGAAACACATGGTCATGCCCCCAGTCTCGTCCAAGATGCACAGTCAGTGATGTAAGAGCGCTAAAACACTTGTCTGACGGGATATTCTCTGGATGATCAGACAACTTTATATTCAAATCTTCATTTGTCTTGTTTTTTTTGTCTGTAGCTCCGTACGTAGAATGGAGCCACAAGTGAAGTATTTACAGTGGACATGCGCCACAACACATAGCCCTGCAGCATTGGTTTCTGTAGCAATGACTTTTACATGACAAGGTTGCCAACCTCATGCACACCCTAACATTAGTCGCCTTCTACAACATGCCCGAGGGAACGGTAGTCATTTTTTTTTTCAACAGAGACCTCCGGAAATTAAAAGGCTCACTGATGATGATGATGATAATATTAATAATGAAAGTAATAATAATAACAACAATAATAATAAACTAATCGCGATGCTGAAATGGAACATATTAAATCTGACATCAAAAATGAAATGTGGGGGGATTTCTGATGAGACTAGGACCACAGTTTTCACCAAACATTGTGCAAGTGACTGGTCATCTCATTGTGTAAAACAAGTTGTCAGAGAAATCATCACTGCTATGTCACAGGAAGTGTTTTGTCGCAAGTTACATATTTATGAGCTGAACGATGGATCCCATGCTCCTCAGTGAGCAAAAACGTGAAGTTTGAGGATAATATTAGTTTCACTGACAGGAAATACGTGAAGTTTGAGAATAATATTAGTTTCACTGACAGCAAATATGTGAAGTTTGAGGATAATATTAGTTTCATTGACAGCAAATACGTGAAGTTTGAGGATAATATTAGTTTCACTGACACCAAATAGGTGAAGTTCGAGGATAATATTAGTTTCACTGACAGCAAATACGTGAAGTTTGAGGATAATATTAGTTTCACTGACAGCAAATACGTGAAGTTTGAGGATAATATTAGTTTCACTGACAGCAAATACGTGAAGTTTGAGGATAATATTAGTTTCACTGACAGCAAATAAGTCTTAGCGAAACTGAGTGAAAAAGTGAAATTAGTGGACAAACAATTTGAGAATCAATATTCCAGCTTAAACCGAACGGGATTCAAGGGACAAAACTACCTTAGACATAACTGCAGGAAATAGAACAAGAACAGTAACCAGCAACAAAGTAAGAAGAATAATAATAATATTGCAACAAAATCCAAGCATCCTGTATTAATTTTTTTTAAAGTTTAATATTACAAAACATAACAAACCAGTGAGTATCATTATGAGATATATTCAGCCTTTTAAAATTTTCTAAAACTAGTATCTGTACATTTTAACATCAACTATATGCAATAACAATAAGATTAACACTGTCTCTTGTAACATTTCCCAATTTACATTCGCTAGGTTGTTAGTTGCTATACTTATGTCTATTGCTGAATCTGCCCTGTTAGCTTGTGGATTAATTCTAGTTGCAGTTCCATCATTTAGTATTAGCAGGTCATTGTTTTCTATAAAGTCAAGTAGGCGCTTTCCTGCATTGTCTGCATGTTGTCCACCCCAAGCATAATGATGGGAATTAAAATCGCCTACTATGACTGTTTTGGGGCCTAGTCTGGTGCTTATGGCTAGAGCTTATGATGAATGCTGGAGAGAAGGAGCTCTTTACAAAATGAAAAAGATTGGCATTACTGGTAAAACCTATAAGTATCTAGAAAACATTTTACAGGACAGGTATTTTGCTGTACAGGTGAAAAATGATAAGTCAGAAATACATGAACAACAGAATGGGATTCCTCAGGGATCAGTGATTTCACCTTCAATTTTCACTATAGCTGTAAATGATTTAGCAGATGAATTTAACGACATTAAGAATGCAGTATTACAATTTGCAGATGACTGTGCCATTTGGTGATCTGGAAAAAACTTGGACCATGTTTACCAAAAACTTCAAAAACAAGTAGACAAAGTTTCAGAGTGGATGAAAAGTTGGGGCTTCCAAATTAATGTAAACAAAACAGTAGGTATGATATTCAGCAAAGGAAATTTTTTAAAAAATAACAAAATCAATATAACCATTAAAGGACAGAAAATATGTACCTCCTTAACAACAAGATTTCTGGGCATAACTTTAGATAAACAACTAAATTAGAATAAGCATATAGACAATCTAGTAAAAAGCTGTAGGGGACCCCTAAATATACTAAGGATAGTAAAAGGTAGTGGATGGAGGGGGGGGGGGCAGCAATAAAATAATGCTTATGTTCTACAAGTCTTTCATCAGGGGGAAACTGGATTATGCCAGCATAGTCTATGACTCAGCTGCAGCTTCTAACAAAGCAAAACTAGACAGGATTCAAAATGCAGCCATGAGAACCATTACAGGTGCATTTATATCAACATGAGTAGAAGCGCTAGAAGTAGCTCTTGGCATACCACCCCTTGGTCTAAAACGGAAAGAACTAAGATTAAAATATTGGAGTAAAGTAACACAAGAAGTGACCCACCCAGCACATAAAGCATTTGTCAAAAACCAACAAAGTGTATGGGACGTCCCCTTAGATAAAGATAGATATCCAACAGGGTGGAGAACTATAGAAGATCTATCGCAGTTCCAAGAACTGTCAAACACAATTAAAAATAGTAATAAATATAGAAGCAAAATACCACCCTGGGAACTAAAAACCCCAATCATAGACTACTCACTTACTGAAAAGATCAAACAAAACATAGAAGATAAGGAAGCCAAAATGATAAGTAAAAATTTCATAGATCAACTAACAAAACAAAGTCTGGCCGTCTACACTGATGGATCCAAGGGTGATAGTGGGCGACTAGGTGCAGGAGTTGTAATACCTCAGTGGGGAATTAAAAAGAGCTACAGTGTAACTGAAGGGGCTTCGGTTTTTACCGCAGAGATGGTAGAAATTCTAAAACGTTTAGAAATAATCGAAGATAAAACCCACCAGAAACTGTTACGTTATTTACAGACTCACTATCATCACTACAAGCACTAGAACACCCAGGTAAATGTAGCCGGCCAGACATAAAGGAAGAAATTCTAGCAAATAATACATCACTAGGGAACAGAGGATGTAGTGTGAGGCTAGTGTGGGTTCCAGCACACATAGGTATAGCTGGTAACGAGTTGGCAGACCAGAACGCCAAGAATGGAAGAATAAGTAAAAACAATATAAGAGCAGGACTGGGAAGGTCGGAGATCAAGAGCCAAGTGAAGATAACTATAAACGAGGAATGGAAGACAACATGGAAGAACAGTAAAAAAGGCAGACACGCGTTCAAACTGCTGAAAGAACCAACAAGGACGTGCCAGGTTAGAGAAGAATTAAAGATACCATCTAACAAATAACTGTGGCGTCTCCATCTCGGTGCAGCATACTTTATGATAGAGGAACCACACTGCCAAGAATGTCAGGAAGAATGACATAGACCACTACCTGATCCACTGTAAAATGTACGAACTACAAAGGCTTGAATTAAAAACTTACTATAGAAATCACAATATAGACATGACAGGTGATAAGGTTTTAAGTATAGATGCCCCAGGCGATGCCCAATCAATACTTAAAAGATATATAAATAAAACAAAGGAAAACATATAAGGTTAGTATTTCATAGAAATTAAGCAACAAGAACTTGCAAATCATTTAAAAAAAACAAAAAAACTTACTAACTACTCATAGGACAAGGAAAGACAGACAACGAGGTTAAAAAAAAAAAAAAAAACTTATTAACTACTCATAGGACAAGGAAAGACAACGAGGTTAAAAAAACAACAACAACAACAACTCAAAAGAACATACTAATACAAATTAAAAACAAGGATAAAAGGACAATAGTTATCTATAAACAATACAAAAGAGAAAATAAAATGGACAAATACTGATATAAATAAAAATCAGCAACTGCAAAAGACATTAGTTATTTAAATTGAATACAAAATTAGTAAATAAAATGACACTAAATACCCCAATTATAACCAATTTTCAGGTTGAACAGGGTAGACCAAGATGGAACGAGAAGAGGCAATAACGGTAAGCTGTTAAGTGCCCGCTCTCCGACCCATCACTTCTTCAAAACAACAACAAACATTGTCGAACTAACGGAAAGCAGATTGTTATGATTAAAATTCATAACGATTATGTCGATATAATAGGCAGCTCAACACGGCTCCATTTTTGTTTATTTTATACGGAGTCACTTATTAATAAAGGAAGTGACGTCAAAACGGAATGGACTTATACGTACCACTGCATTTGCCTTTGAGCCTATATATGTATTACCATGGAGCTGTTTGTCAAAACGAATAAACTGCATGTTTGTAAAATTGTGAAGGAGGTGTTGGTCCGCTCAATGCAGTTATGCTGATTTCGTGTTGTATGACTGCCCCTAGAGTCTACTTTGGCCACGGAGAACATCTCCGGAATTATTAACATTATCAGTTTTGGTGGCCTCAAGCCGGGATCATGAACATATTATGTGGAACTGTTACCAGTATTTTCAAGTGATCTGTCAAGAAATTTTTCAAGTCGGTGGACTAAATTTTTTTCAAGTGCAGAAACATTTTTCAAGATGGCTTATTCTAGTAAGGAAATGTGTGCCTGCTCATAAAGATGTCCAAAGGACTATATTAAATAAAGTTTGAATGATTGCCAATGACCAGCGTTTGATAGGGAACGGAATGGACTTATACGTACCACTGCATTTGCCTTTGAGCCTATATATCTATTACCATGGAGCTGTTTGTCAAAACGAATATACTGCATGTTTCTAAAATTGTGAAGGAGGTGTTGGTCCGTTCAATGCAGTTATGCTGATTTCGTGTTGTATGACTGCCCCCAGAGTCTACTTTGGCCACGGAGAACATCTCCGGAATTATTAACATTATCAGTTTTGGTGGCCTCAAGCCGGGATCATGAACATATTATGTGGAACTGTTACCAGTATTTTCAAGTGATCTGTCAAGAAATTTTTCAAGTCGGTGGACTAAATTTTTTTCAAGTGCAGAAACATTTTTCAAGATGGCGGTGCTGATCGGCTGCAAGTGTGAATACTGATTCGAACCCTAGTCGCCGCATATCTGTTGAATCGTATTTTCCTGAAACCGAAGCTGGACCCAGGAGAATTTTTTTATAAGACAGATAAGTGAATTTCTTTATTCATACAGTTTGAGTCTTGAAGAATCTCATTTGACAGGGTTCTTTTTTATTATATGTTTTATGTATATCTTTATCTACATGTTTCTGTGATAGGCGGGTTGGTTGGCGAGGGAACCATTAATTGACAATACCAATCCTATGGTCGTGAATTCTTGGTTGTTCTATAGGGTTTGGTGAATGGTTTTCTCAGATAGTGGGCCTGGCATTACAAAGTTGTGTGTTTACTGCTACTACTGAAATTATCATTACCATTTCTATTAGCTGTTTTGCCCTGTTTATTTGTAAATTTGTATTTGTTAGGTTCATTGCATTTTATTTGGTTTATTCTTCATTATTGTTTGTGAGATTTGTGCACCTTATCTTGCTATCATTCAGTTATTAGATGTATTATATGTTGTGAAATTGTGCTTGTAGTGTCATGTGTGGTAGAGCCATTTTTTTTTCATTTTGCTACAGTTCATACATTTCTGCCTTGGTTTATCCATTAGTATTTTCTTGTGTTGGCTCTTTCTACTGTTCTCCTGTAATCTTGTTTGTACCTGTAAAGGCTTTAAAAACCTTTGCATTCACTGAGCATGCAAAGGAAATAAAGAGGTTAGAAGGCGTGGCAAGAGATCAGAGACTCTTGGCTAGGGAGAAGAGAGATGAAGAATTGGCTGAGAAGAAGAGAGAAGAAGAATTAGCTAAGACAAGAAGACACGAAGAATTAGCACTTGACGAGAAAAAATTGGCACATGCACATGCTGAAGCAGAAATAAAGGCACAACAGGAACTTGAAGAAAAAAAATTAGCTTATGCTCAAAGACTGGCAGAAATTGAGTTAGAAAAATTAAAATTTCAACATCAACAAGTTAAACCAGCAGGTGAAGAGGCTGGAAAGAAAGACCATGCCTCTACTTTTAAACTAAATTTGCCCAAATTTAATCCCAATATTGACGATATTTCATGCTTTTTAAATATATATGAAACATGTTGCCATGAGTTTAAGATTGATAGAGATACATGGCCCAGCAGGTTAATGAGTTTATTAGTTGGTGAGGCTCTTACTGCAGTCTGCACCATGGATGATCATACTAGAAATGATTATAATGATGTGAAGGCTTTATTGCTAAAAAAAAGTATCAACTGGAGGAAAATGGTTACAGATTGAAACTGAAATCATTGTTGCCTGATTCAGCCAAGGATTTTTCTGAATGTGTTTCATCAATTAAGCTTTGCTTTTCTAGATGGGTGGATTTATCAAAAATTGATAAAACTTTTGATGGGCTGGCTGACTTAATTTTAAGAGACAAAGTGCTGTCTTCAGTCAGTGGTGACTTTTTGTCCTTTTTGCAGGAGAGAAAGCCTGAAACGTTGGCTGCTGTAGAAATTCTTGGACGACAATACCAAATTGCACATCCTGGAAGAAATCTTGGCAGGACTAACATAAAGGATCCATTGCCAGTGGCATCAGCTAGAAGCATGATGTCCAATCTACCCAGACAAAAATCAAATAGGATGGACAGAAATTTTCGATTAAATCGAGATAATAATACTGGATCTTTCAGAGGAAGGTATAATTTTAACAATTGGTCACCACAACCTCAAAGGAATTTCCATTCATATGACAATGGATATATATCTCAACAATCATCTTTCAGACCTAGCAGGGATTGGAACAGAGGGGGATATAATTTCCAACCAAACAGAGGCCAAAGGTCATTCTATAGAAACAATGTAAATAACTGCAACAACAGAAGTTCTCAACAGAACAATAACTTTCGACGTTCTAGGAATCATGAACGTTCCAATGCAGTTGTGCATCAAAATGATAATAATACAGTCCAAAATAACAATGTTGCTGCTCATGCAAATGCATGTAGTGGGGACTTGTCAAATAGTACTAATTGTTCTGAATGTAATTCTTTGTTTCAGCTACAGGGTGTTTCTAGGCTCCTGTGTGGACATCCTTTGCCAGTCATGTCCTCTTATGATGGTACTGAGACAGCGCTAGGCGTAAGCTCTGGAAATGCAACAACATTCACCTGGAATGTTTTCACAACAAGGAGACATTACATCAACAGACCATCGACGGACGTCGCGGGTGTGTTTACCCAAGGCCAGTAATCTACAAATGTTATTTCGGCTTGTAACAGAGCATAATGGTGGTCAGTAGGACTTCACGGAATAACATTAGAATAATGGCGACACAGAGTCGGAGCGTAGATCAACATAAAGGAGTAAAGAATACGTCATTATAGAAAGACTATTAAATGCTGCACAGACATCAGACGAACGCAGACAGATTGTCTGGGAGAGGAAAAATAAGAAAGCGACCATAGCAAAACTTTACACAGAAAAGGGGACTGGTTGTCTGCCGGGAATAATGACGAATGGAACTTATAATGAACATCAGGAACGAACACGGGAAATAGCCAGCGGCCACGGGAACACTATAAAACCAAACGCAATTGATCGCTCAGTATTGCAAGAGCCAGCATTCCGCCAACATACTTGGGGTCTAGATTTCAGGACTTGTGTCAGTGAATTCTTTATATGGACAACAAGGTTAGTGTAATATAGTTTGTACATTATTATTATAATAATAATAATAATAAATTCTTTAAGCACCAAACACGGCGCATAAGGCAGAAACCAGTGCTCTCCAGGTTGTTCGTTGTGACGCCACTCCTCTTAGCTCTTGCACATTATTTAGGCCCAACGTTCTTCCTTCTCTTATTATTGTTCTTCTGAGTGTTTCTTTTGGTCTTCCTTTTTTCCTCTTACCCTCAGGAACCCAAGTGAGCGCCTGTAGTGGTATTCTGTTGTTTTGCATTCGTAGGACATGACCGATATATGACCATCGTCTTTTCCTTATATAGTCGGAGACATATTTCTGCCTAGAGTCTTCTCTTATTTGTCGATTAGTCTTGAATTCTTTCCAACTGATGTTCATGAGTTTTCTAAGACATTTGTTCTCGAATGTATTCAGCTTGTTCTCCAATGATTTTGTTATTTTCCAACTCTCACAGCCGTATGTTAACACTGAGATAACATTTGAATTAAACAGACGAAGCTTGGTATGTATATTCAATGATCGTAATTTCCAAATGTTAGATAATCTATTGAAGGCGCTAGCTGCCAAAGCAATTCTAGTATGGATTTCTCTTGTTGTGTCACCATCCTGAGTCATTTTACTGCCTAAATAATTGAAACTTTCAACTTTCTGTAGTTTTTCCCCGTTCAAGATGATATCAAAGGTCTCGTTAGAAAAGTTCATAGCTTTAGTTTTAGAGGCATTTATTTGGAGACCTATTTTAACCGAGAGATGACACAAATTATTTATTGCTTCTTGGGATTGTCTTGGTGTTGAACTTAAGAATGCTACATCATCTGCGAAATCCAGGTCCCCCAGGAATTTTCCATTTGTCCATTTTATACCTAATTGTTCATTGTGGGTATAGTTTCTCATAACCCAATCAATAGCTATTCCAAAAAGTAGTGGTGACATAATACAGCCTTGTTTCACCCCTGTTTCTACTGTAAACCATTCTGTATTCCCTTTATTTGTTCTAACACAACATCTTGCATTGTCATATAGTGCTTTGATTATATTCACATATTTTGTTGGAAAACCATAGATTGTAAGTATCTTCCACAATGATGGGCGGTGTAGACTATCAAAGGCTTTTTGAAAATCGACGAAGGTGATAATAAGTGGCGATTGCCTTTCCACTGATTCTTCTATAATTGTTCTTAGTGTGAAATATTTGATCAATACATGATCGTTTCGGCCTGAAACCCGCTTGTTCTTCTCTGATCTTTTCGTCAGCATGCAATTTAAGTCTTTCTAACATCATGCAACATAATAATTTTCCAGGTACTGATAATAGAGATATACCACGCCAGTTATTACAGTCTGATAGATCACCTTTCTTCGGTAACTTTACAATAATACTGTCTTTCCATTGTTGTGGTGGTTGTTCTTCTCTCCATACTTCATTTATAATATCTAAAATTCTCAGGAGGTTGTTGTCATTAATTGCTTTAATCATTTCCCCTGAAATTTCGTCAACTCCAGCAGCTTTAAAATTTTTTAATCTTTTAACGGCTTGTTTGATCTCGTCCAGCGTGAATTCATCGCAAGTTATTGGCAAGGTGGTGATGGGTGTTTCATTACTAAAATCATTATTATACATCTATCTTAACTTCAGTCAGATAATATATACATATTTCCCATAAATATCACACTGTAAATACCAGTCACGTTTTATAATATTATATTTTATATTAATAAGTACAGGTCGCAATAAACACCGTGCAGAAACTTATTGGATCTATAAGATAGCACACTTTCCAGTAACTATAACGAAGTAAATACAAGACACTTTTATTTTGCCTCTTACATTACCCGGTAAAAGTGCAGTAAACACCACGCAGTCATGCATTATAGTGATAAGAATTTTCAGACAAGAACACACTACAGGCGTAACATAGATTACGGGGTACTTATAAGGGTTTGTTATTTTATCCATCGCAGTGGTAGAGACAGGGACCATTTGAGATAACTCAGCCTTCGTCTTACTACCCTTTTGGCGTTAATCACGGGACAAGCTAAATGAGTAGGGCCGACCAGAGATACTGCGACGACACGCATCTCACAGATAATTAACGGCAACAAACCTACCAATACTCAACGTGGGTTTAGAAAGGAAATTTGCCAGGTGGCGAAGGAGACTTTCTGTCTTCGACCACCCACACAGAAAAGTAAGCAGAAAATACCCAGAAGGACTGCTGCATTACTAAGAGCTGTCTACGTGAATTTAATGATCAGAAGTTGCAGGAGCAAACGGACGATCTTTACAACAAGTGCATTTGAGAAATCTTGATCAGAAATTGCAAGAGCAGACGGACGATCTTGTAAACCCAGTGCCTACAAAATTTATCGAGATCCTAAATTACCTGCAGTAATGGACAGATTCTCCCAGTAAAACTGATGCGCCAACAAATTCAACTATATACCATATTTCACCATCATCACCACCTGAGAAAAATATCTTCACCACAAAGGGACATCTGCATATCAGACGAAGTCTCCATCGCATAACATTGCTTCTCCACAACCTAGGAACAAGCCACCTCAGACGCTCGTGGCAATGTCAACACTCGCTTTGTGAAGAACAAAAGAACAGGCCATCGACACCTGACGAAATAGAGTGGACCGTCCAGTATTATTGAATGCAAACAAAGACTTGTCCAGTGTATACAAATACCCAGAGTTTTATTGACAGTCAGTCAGAGACCCGAAACAAGATATCCTTTTGTAGTATTTAGGACTCGCTTAATTCCTCATCATCATCGCAAAGTATAGTCTTAAGATTCAGTTGTGTAATTTGCATAAACTATTATCTTCTTTCACAGGTATAGTTAATGTCAGTCCTAGCTGCATTTGTATTATTGTAATTGAATGTTGTTACCTTTCAGTAATTCAATAAATGTTGTAGGTGTGTTTGCATTACTAACACACGTTAATTACCTATATAGAGAAGGAAAGAAAATGTGCAAAAGAGACATACATTTCTTCCTTTCTTCCTCTTCTGTTCACTCAGTGTAATAGGGGAGGTGGGGGCTCGTTAGCATTATAAGACAGAGAGGGGGATAAAGTGGTAGGAGTGACAGTGTCACGAGATTCCGAATCACTGGGACTACCGGCTGGGAACTTATAACTGTCTTAAAATTCACCTTCTCCACTCCTGCTGCCTGTTCTCAACCGGTTGCCAGGCAAATCTGAGCCACTGACAAAGCCGGCACCACACAGATAACTCTCCCTGGTTAATCTTCGGGTTAACTCTGAGACATAAGTGGGGGCTCGTCCGGGATAGTACCTTGGAGTTTGCCCTACACAAAAACATTAAATAATTCTTTTTTGCAATTTTTTTATAAACCTATTCACTGTCTTCTATACTGTTTCGTATTCTACTTAGGTAGAGGGAAAGAACACAGAATAGAATATTAGATATTAAATTAGATTAGATATTCTCATTACATTAAATAAGACATTGACATGTTAGAATATTATACCATATTACTTAATTACTGCATCTAGTTACCAATATTGATTTGTTGTCATCACTATAAATTTACCTGGATTTTCAGTACATGTGTAGTACCACGTGGGTCACCAAAAAAAGGCGTTGAAGTCAGACGCATCGTACGAGTGAACCGACATTGTATAGTCCTTTTGTTCCCAAGTGAACAATAGCGGCTAAGCCACTGAGACGAAACAATTTGTTATTGTTTTCTTGGTAGGCCGACTGTTTATGGTCAGAAATATTTGACTGGTATTCTTAGCAAGTCTTCGAATTTTAATGCCAAGTTTTTCTTTAATATTGTCATTTATCTGTACAGGTGTAAAGGTTATAGCAAAGCGTACGGGAATTGTGTTGTGGTTTCTCCCTTTGGCAAGGGCACGATTTTTTTCGCTCTAAATTTTTTTTTCTCTCACATAATTTTGAGTAGTGATAGGTAGGTTGAAATCTAGCTTGATCATGGCAGATTGGTTGCAAATTCGCACGGCAGTTTTCCATGAAGCAATGAGCTTAAAACTAGAGAAAGCAGAACTTATGGAATATGTGGAGAAAGTGATAACTGCGCACAAGGAAGAGCAAAGAATAGCAGCTGAAGCGAGGAAAATTGCAGCTGAAGAGAGGAAACTAGCATTAGAAGTAGAGCAAAGAAGATTGATGTTAGCAGCGGAGAAAGAGGAGAGAAAGGCAGAGAGAGAGAGAGGCCGAGGATAGGAGAATCAAGGCAGAGAGAGGCCGAGGATAGGAGAATCAAGGCAGAGAGAGAGCACGAACTTCGGATGAAGAGGTTGCTTATAGCATATTGAACAATCCACAAAAGTTAAACCAGAAATATTTATTTCGGCCCATAACGGGGCAAGCGAGCTAGTACCTCGCCTAGAAGACCCGCTATCTTTGCATTCCATTACGTCATATGCAAAGAAATCCACATGGAGAGCTAAGGAGGAGATGGCAGAAACCGTCAATCATCGGCACACGTTTGCAGGTGAACAGGGTCGAAGTGAACAAACCTCTACGGCCTCCTCTGAACAACAACTGCAGGGTTCACCCTGCCCGCTTTCCTTGGGCATGGTTGACTCAATGGATTCCAGACACCTCTGCAGAAATAATGGAAAGTTATTAAAAGGCACCAAAGAGCCTACTCTAATTGCAAGCGGTACCTTCGATGGATCTTGCAAGGGGGCTTCGAATAAAACATTTTCATCTGGCATCACAGAGAAGAAGAAAACAGGAACATGTCTCCTGACATCAGGAGAACAACTACCTTACTCCCCCGGCCCTTCTACGTGGAAAGAAGCGACCAAAGAGGAGCGGGTATTCGCTATTACCCATGGAAATAAACAGATGCCCAAGTCGCCTAAGTCTGCCTTTCCCCCGGACGAGGGAAAGCCAGATCCTACCACTTTTAGAACTTATGGAGAGAAATGTGTGCCTTTAGAAGGTGTAACAACACATACGATTATCGGGACAGGGTGGACGAAGGACACGGATGCAACCCCCGACTCTCTTCAAAAGGAGGTAGAAAAGGATCATCAGGAGAACAGTGTGGTAGTGCCGGTGGGGATACAGCAGCTTAACACCCACGGGACTCCGATTCTATATGGAGGCGAGAGGAAAATTAGGTGGATAGACAGAAGGAAAGACACCAGGCGACACAATCGGAAACAGCTTGGTGTACGCGCGTTATGCAAGTCACAGCGCCGAAGCGCGAAACTTACAACACACTGTACCCGATATAAAAGGACAGATGGGTTGCACCGTATCGTGAATTATGACCACTCCACGGGCAAGATACACAAGATACGTAATAAAGACAAACTATGGCCAACTTGGATCCGTCGTCGGATTCAAAGATTGTTTAGCAGAAGAAAGAAGTGGGGAAACACCTTTTATTTCGACAGATCGAAGAAAGACACAAAGAGAATTGATGTCAGTAAAAATGGGCCACTCGAGAGAAAGAACAGGTTTAAACCTGGCAAAGAATGTTACCAGGACGCTAAAGCAAAAGGGTGGAGAAGGAAAGGTGATCTTTCATGGACGGCAGCTAGCGCCCGGATTCCCACGGGACGCAAAGTTGTCAATAGAGAAAGAGTGGAAGAGGTATTCGATTCCGGGCTGGAAGTCGAGTCGAAAATCAATTCAAGACTGGTTAGACCAGAACAATTGAGTGATGGAACTGTGGAAATTCAGTTCACAGTTAATGGCGATCCTCCAATGATGGCGGCTATCGCCCGGACTCCCATTGAAGACAGATGTGTCAAGGGAGAACGACGATCAGCAGTCCCAGAAGATCATATGTATGAATTCAGTATAGGCTGCAAATATGTGGTTTTGGAAGACACTCGTCAGTCAAGAGTCACAGCTGCGGGGCAGACCCGTGAACAAGCGAAAGAGAAGAGACATGGAGACGAGTGTGACTTCAGTCCGCAAGAGCTGAGACCAGCTCAAAAGAACGATAAATCGGTAGAACCGTGTTTTAAGAAGAGACTGAAGGGAGACAATCCACCAGAACCAGAAGGCTTCTTTAAGCAGCATGGATTACTTTGTAGGAGAGGAAGAAAGCGCGGATATGAGTATAAGCAACAAGTAGTACCAGCACGATATATATTTCATAACTTAGGAATGGGACATGCTAGTGAAGCTTGTTGTCAAGTCAGACAATGCAGCACAACGCAAAGAATCACACGTCATTATCATTGGCCGGGAATCGCAAGGGACACAGATCAATTTATCAGATCATTCCTTGAATGCCAGAGAGGGGCATTAAATCATGGAAAAACGGAGGAAACCACTATTAAGGAAAACAGAGCACGCATGAGGAAGAGGAGGCGTCAACAGGACAGCCAATATGAGAAGAAGACTCCCAGATGTGAACTAGAGATAGGCAAACAAGTTTTAATGTTTATGCCTAGCAAACAGAACATGCTACAGAATGGCACGGGTCATACACAGTGGTCAAGAAGGTCTCTCGAACCAATTATAAGATTCCAGTGGAGAATCAGCTGGAAATATATAAGATTATTCTGCTAAAGCGATGTTTAGACAGACACATAACTGAAGCGGCCAACTTCAGGACACAAGCAGCCACAAAGCATTTGAATAAAGGAAAGCCGAACTCAGTATTGCAGTCCAATGTGGCTAGACAGACATCTGCAGGTGTGCAGAATCACCCAGACAGCTCTGAGAACTTAGTAGAGCAGGGCGACAACTCTTGTCCACGGCCACGACATTGAAACAGGAAATGGATCAGCCAATGTTAGCCGTGACAGAAGAAGTAAAGGATGAAGATTGCGAGGAGGAAGATGATTTGGATGAGGAGAAAGATGGTTGGAACGAGGAAGATGAGGATAGTAATAAAGAGAAGATAACCACAGCCGACAATAGGGAATGTAAAATGCATCCTGACTCGCAGGAGTTTTCGTAAGCTAAGACTTGGTGCGGGGGATATATGTCACGGGACGCGAGTAATACGGCATTTCAATTCCTAAAACCTATTGCCGATATTTTGTCGACACATTTCTCAAGGGATGAGAAATGTAGTCGGTTGTATATCCCTATTGTCCGAACCAGACAACGTCTTCATCAGTCGTGGGAAACCCACCAATTTTACAGGGAATGTTTACATAGCAATGAGACAGCGCTCGGCGTAAGCTCTGGAAATGCAACAACATTCACCTGGAATGTTTTCACAAGGAGACATTACATCAACAGACCATCGACGGGCGTCGCGGGTGTGTTTACCCAAGGCCAGTAATCTACAAATGTTATTTCGGCTTGTAACGGAGCATAATGGTGGTCAGTCGGACTTCACGGAATAACATTGGATTAACGGCGACACAGAGTCGGAGCGTAGATCAACGTAAAGGAGTAAAGAATACGTCATTATAGAAAGACTACTAATGCTGCACAGACATCAGACGAACGCAGACAGATTGTCTGGGAGAGGAAAAACAAGAAAGCGACCATAGCAAAACTTTACACAGAAAAGGGGACTGGTTGTCTGCCGGGAATAATGACGAATGGAACTTATAATGAAAATCAGGAACGAACACGAGAAATAGCCAGCGGCCATGGGAACACTATAAAACCCAACGCAATTGATCGCTCAGTATTGCAAGAGCCAGCATTCCGCCAACATACTTGGGGTCTAGATTTCAGGACTTGTGTCAGTGAATTCTTTATATGGACACCAAGGTTAGTGTAATATAGTTTGTACATTATTATTATACATCTATCTTAACTTCAGTCAGATAATATATACATATTTCCCATAAATATCACACTGTAAATACCAGTCACGTTTTATAATATTATATTTTATATTAATAAGTACAGGTTGCAATAAACACCGTGCAGAAACTTATTGGATCTATAAGATAGCACAGTTTCCAGTAACTATAACGAAGTTAATACAAGACACTTTTATTTTGCCTCTTACATTAACCGGAAAACAGTGCAGTAAACACCACGCTGTCATGCATTATAGTGATAAGAATTTTCAGACAAGAACACACTACAGGCGTAACATAGATTACGGGGTACTTATAAGGGTTTGTTATTTTATCTATCGCACTGGTAGAGACAGGGACCATTTGAGATAACTCAGCCTTCGTCTTACTACCCTGTTGGCGTTAATCACGGGACACGCTAAATGAGTAGGGCCTAAAAGAGATACTGCGACGACACGCATCTCACAGATAATTAACGGCAACAAACCTACCAATACTCAACGTGGGTTTAGAAAGGAAATTTGCCAGGCGGCGAAGGAGACTTTCTGTCATCGACCACCCACACAGAAAAGTAAGCAGAAAATACCCAGAAGGACTGCTGCATTACTAAGAGCTGTCTACGTGAATTTAATGATCAGAAGTTGCAGGAGCAAACGGACGATCTTTACAACAAGTGCATTTGAGAAATCTTGATCAGAAATTGCAAGAGCAGACGGACGATCTTGTAAACCCAGTGCCTACAAAATTTATCGAGATCCTAAATTACCTGCAGTAATGGACAGATTCTCCCAGTAAAACTGATACGCCAACAAATTCAACTATATACCATATTTCACCATCATCACCACCTGAGAAAAATATCTTCACCACAAAGGGACATCTGCATATCAGACGAAGTCTCCACCGCATAACACTGCTTCAACACAACCTAGGAACAAACCACCTCAGACGCCCGTGGCAATGTCAACACTCGCTTTGTGAAGAACAAAAGAACAGGCCATCGACACCTGACGAAATAAAGATGGACCGTTCAGTATTATTGAATGCAGACAAAGACTTGTCCAGTGTATACAAATACCCAGAGTTTTATTGACAGTCAGTCAGAGACCCGAAACAAGATATCCTTTTGTAGTATTTAGGACTCGCTTAATTCATCATCATCATCGCAAAGTATAGTCTTAAGATTCAGTTGTGTAATTTGCATAAACTATTATCTTCTTTCACAGGTATAGTTAATGTCAGTCCTAGCTGCATTTGTATTATTGTAATTGAATGTTGTTACCTTTCAGTAATTCAATAAATGTTGTAGGTGTGTTTGCATTACCAACACACGTTAATTACCTATATAGAGAAGGAAAGAAAGTGTGCGAAAGAGACATACATTTCTTTCTTTCTTCCTCTTCTGTTCACTCAGTGTAATAGGGGAGGTGGGGGCTCGTTAGCATTATAAGACAGAGAGGGGGATAAAGTGGTAGGAGTGAGTGTCACGAGATTCCGAATCACTGGGACTACCGGCTGGGAACTTATAACTGTCTTAAAATTCACCTTCTCCACTCCTGCTGCCTATTCTCAAACTAGAGCTCAGTCTCGTGCAAAGTTGCATGAACAGGTCCAGATTGAGGAGATGAATGATGAATGATGGGAGGGTGATTGAGGAGGTTGTGACTGATGAGGAGATGTGTGATAAAGAGGGGACAGATGAGGTTGATTTACATGTTGAACTTATTGACAAAGCATCATTCATACTGATGCAAAATGAAGATGATTCCTTAAACAAATTGTTTCATGTTGCCAAGTCTGATGATGTGGTATTTAATGATAATTATTTACACTGGTACACAATCAAGAATGGGATCTTGATTCGGAATTTCCAAGATTCCACATCAGTAAAAAAAACAAATTGCCGGTATGGTACCTACTAGTTTCCGCCCATTTATCTTACGGCATGCTCATGATGTTAATTGTGCAGGACATTTAGGAATTGCCAGGACAAAACAGAGGGTTTTGTCTCATTTCTTTTGGCCTGGGGTGACAATAGATGTGAAAATCTTTTGTCGCACGTGCAAAACTTGCCAAGATGTGGCAGCTAAACGCCCCAAGCATAATGCGCCTATCCAGGCGTCAGACATATCGTTGCATCCATTCGCAAAACTCGGCAATCGACCTTATAGGTCCACTACCAGTCACGTCAGCTAGAGGTCATCGCTATGTGCTAACATGAATTGATATGTGCACGCGCTGCCAGAGGCTATTCCTCTGAAAACAATATCCACTATAGATGTTGCTGGCGCGCAATTTTTTATTTTCAGTCGATTGGGTTTTCCCGAAAATATATTATCAGATAGGAAACTCAGTTTATTTCTGACGTTATGACTCAGGTTATGAGAGAGTTGGGGATAGATATATCTCTTAGTAGTGTATATCACCCAATTGCGAACGGGAAAATTGAGAGGCTAAATCGCTGTCTTAAACAAATGTTAGGCAAGGTAACTGCGAAATACCCGCAGGATTGGGATAGCGGTATTATTCGCCTATCGGGAAATACCGAACGAACATACTGGATTTGAGCCGTTTGAATTAGTCTTCGGTGCCAAGCCAAAAGAACCTATGTCCATTCTAAAACAGTTATTGGTTGGAGCTGACATGCCTGAGGATGTTCAAACCTCCTATCAATACGTGGTTAACTTGAGAAAGAAAATTATCTACGCATGCCAGATAGCTGTACAAGCATCAGAAAAAGCTAAACTTAAGGCAAGATTGTTTGTTAATCAAAACAGAAAACTGCGCCAATTATGGCCGGGTGATGAGGCCTATGCATTGTTACCCAATAAGGACAATAAATTACTTGTATCTTGGAGAGGACGATATACTGTACTTGAAAGATTGTCAGATGTTGACTACATTATATCTATTAAAGGAAAGGAAAAAACCTTTCACATCAACATGCTGCAACAATTTCACTCTCGTCCTCCACATCTTAAACCAGTCTTTGAGGCTATCGACGAGCCTATTGATCGTCGCTTTTCCTTAGCTATCATACAGGAAGCGTTGTCTGAATTACCTAATATTTCTGAGCCTCTTTTATCTCTACCTACTTTACTACTTTCTTCTACTGAGAATTGGAGGGATATTTGTTTCGCCAACTCTTGCTCCATATCAGCAAGATCAGATTTCTTTATTACTACAATCTTTTCCTCACGTGCTCACGGATATTCCTCGGCATACAAATATCATTGAACATGATATTCTCCTTACTGATTTCAGACCAATCAAACTTAAACCTTATCCTATCCCTGTACATTTTCAATCACAAGTACAAAAAGAAATAGAGGATACGATAAAGTTAAACATAATTTCTCCTTCTCAATCTCCATATAGTTTTCCTATGGTCTTGATTAGAAAGAAAGACAAATCCATTCGGATTTTATTGATTTCATGCGTTTAAATGCTTTGACAATCTCGGATGCGGAATCTCTACCTTTGTTGGATTCTCTATTGCATAGACTATCTACAGCTACTTTTTTCAGTAAATTTGATTTATCTAAAGGTTATTGGCAAGTCCCCGTGTCGGACAGAGCAAAACCTTATACTGCTTTCGCTACACCTTTGGGATTGTTCGAATTTAATTTTATGTCTTTTGGTCTCGTTAACGTTCCTGCGACCTTTGTTCTTATGATGTGAAACATTTTCTCTGGTCGTGATGACATCATTACCTATATTGATGATATTTGCCTTTTCCATCAATTGTGGGAAGAACATGTTCTTGGAATTGAGTCTTTGTTGACTACTTTTCGTCTCCATCATCTTACTGCTAGGCCTTCAAAAACTAAAATAGGATTCACTGAAATTTCTTTTCGTGGTCATAAAGTAGGAGGCGGTTTTCTTAAGCCTGAGAATTCCACTATCTCCAGGATCTTGAAATTCCTAAGACCAAAAAAAAAAAAAAAACAGGTTTGCAGTCTTTTAGGTCTTGTAGGATTCTATAGAAAATTCTTGCCTAATGTTTCAGAAATTACTTCAGTTCTGTCTTCGTTATTAAGAAAGAACTCTCCAAATAAGATTGTTTGGACACATTCGTGTAATGAGTCATTAAATTGGCTTAAGTCTTTTTTCTCAAAATCACCAATTTTAAGATTGCGTGATACTCGATTTCCTGTTATTGTTACGGTAGTTTAATTGGCATTGTCTGCTAGAGGTTAGCAGCATGCGATTTTAGGGGTTACAACGTTTAATGTAATGTAAAAATATTATTAGCCTATTGAACGCTGTGACGTTTCAGCGTTGGTAGTCACGCACCGTGACCAAGAGACGGGACCCTTTCTTGAATGACCGTCGAACTGAGAAGACGTGTCCTTGTAGTCTTATAGTGTCGGGCATGGAGTGCCACACAGTTATATTGTATTTTATTATGGACATGGGTCAGTCCACTGTTATGATGAAGAAAGATGAATGTTACAGGTTAGTAATTGACTAAACCTAGTCGAGATGAATTAACAGTCCGTTTTAGTTATATTAGTGCCAGACGCATAATCTCACTGTCGGTCGTTGGGATCACCAACCACGCGTGCATATAGTTATGTCGTTCTGCCTACAGTAATTCAGATTTACGGGACAAAGGACTGATATGCAAAGATAGCTAATTCAATATAGGATTCTAAATTATATATGTGATGTATTCATGATCAACGTATGATGTCTGAAAATGTGTAATAAATCGTTTGGACTCAAAAGGGACTTATCACATTTATTGAGGTTGACTAGTTCCAACAGTTGTGATAGTCACAAGATTATACACCCATCTTCGCGTAATACACCATCAAGCACGATACAGAAATAAAATGAATGAATTGATGCACTGGCCAATGGAAGCGGAAGCTTCCTTCGTTCAATGAAAATCTTCAACGGTCACACATTTAAACAGAGGAGGGTTTTGCAACAGTGGTGACATTATATATATAATAAGAGAAGAAACACAACAACTCAACCTCCTCGCAACAGGGGTTGGCCATTGTTTGGGGACGAAAGAACAAAAAAAAAACGGAAAAATTTTTTTCATTGAACTCCGAAGGAATTGTTTACTTTCAATGAACAATCACGTGATATGCTAAAACGTGACCTATGATGCAGATGCATAGTTACACAAAGCTGACGTCATACTATTGTGCGTACATGCCAGCAGATCAAACGACAACCTTCAACGCATTCCAAGTTTGATAAAAGATTACATGATCAAGAAGACCAGACGATGGAATACTGTTATCAGCCAACGAAGAGCAAACAGTACTAGGCATTAATCTAGTCCGTTGATGAACTTGACATCGCCGGAGCATTTTAAAGATAAGTCTAGTTTTATGACTGTTGTCATTCAGATAACACAATACTGAGTCCATTTCGTCTGTGCAGGCATGTCTATTCTATTTTTCATATATCTATGTTATATCTGTTTTTTCACCGTTGTTGTTGTTCCTTATTCGTGGGCGGTAGGGCGGCGGATTGAAATCAATTCTATGGCTCCCTGGATGCCCGAACTGATTTTAATTGTTCCTTAAGGCCGTTAGTTAATTGCATTTTAACGAAGAACCCATCGATGGCTTTCCGATGATTTTTGTTCGTTCGTATTTGCAATTAATTGACCTTGCATGTTAGGTGTCTAGTCTAGTAATAACTGGGGTATTCTAGTGTATTTAGTTCTAATTTTTATTCATTTCTGTAGTTATGTTTGTAATCTATCGTGTTTTTCTGATCTGACTATCATTTCGTTTATATATTTGTATAACCGTTAATGAGTCCATGTATACGTCACTAATTTTTGTGTACGCAGGTTAATTTTCTATTCAGTTCACTCTTTGATCTCTCACTTCCGGTTTATTCTACTTAGTTATAAATGCATTTTTATTGTGAAAATGTCTTTGTCGTATGATAATACTGTTCTGTAATCCTTGGTTAACAAATTGTGTTGTTTGTATTCATCTCATCCATTTATAATATAATATTAATACTATAATTTATTCATTAATAAGAGTGTAGATGAATATGATTAAATTTTTATGAATTTTAAGGAGGAATTAGGGACTTTGCACCAATTTGCAGTGGTGGTCCAAGAAATGGGCAATGCACTTTATAGCTCATGATTATGGCATAATATACAATGATTAATTATTATAAATTTATAACATATTAAGACATATTAAATGTTAATTAGTACACTTTCTCAGTACTACAGTGTGAACTTAGTAACTATTAAAGATTAAATAACCTAATTATTTAGGGATAATACCCATAATTATTGAATACTAATATTAAGTGCATGATATAATTTCAGCATCTTAGATAAATAAATATCATAACTATTTATGATAGATATTAGTGGGTACATATAATATTTTTACAAAATATTATAGATTTGTGGAACTTATAAATAACAGTACAAGAATATTGCAATTTCTTGTATTGATTATTCATACGTTGAGTAATTACAAATATATACATAGATTCTATTGGTGATTACTAGACATTAGTGATTGAATACTTAAATAAATTAAGTTCAAGAATGCTTACCTTGGATCATTTCATTAAAATTGGAAAAGATTGTAATAAAAAGGGAGATGCACTCCTGGAATTTGCGGAACAACAACTTGCGAAATATAAGGCAAAAGAAAGCTATTGCTAAGGCAGAGATGGAAGAACTTGAAAGAAAAGAGGCGGAAAAGAAAGCTATTGCTAAGGCAGAGATGGAAGAACTTGAAAGAAAAGAGGCGGAAAAGAAAGCAGAATTAAGACAAGAAGAAGAAAAAAAGGTGGCAAGAGATGAAATCCTACGGATTGAAGAAGAGAATAAATTGAAACGACAGGAAATCGTACTGCAGCAAGAAATGGAATTGCAACGGCTTAAATTGGAAACAGCAAAACTTCAGTCGCAAGGTGCTGCAGCAAGCCAAAATGATAATGCTCAATCTGGATCTTCATCCAACCGACTTAAGGGCAATTATTACTTTAAGCTACCGCCATTCAAATTACACGTTGACGATTTGTCATCATGGCTATCGCGCTTTGAGGATATATGCAAGGTCAATAACCTTGACAAAACTGCATGGGCACTTAAACTCAAGGAATTTCTGGATGGCGAACCTGCAAGTGCAGCACAAAATATTGATCCGACATTAGCCACAGACTATGAGGCCATTAAGACTTTGTTATTGCGTCGGTTCCACTTGAACGAAGAGGCATGTAGATTACGTTTCAAAAGTTTGTTGCCAGATAATAATAAAGACTTTACAGGTTTTATTGCTAACATACGCAATACTTTTAACAGATGGGTTGAACTGGCAGGTGTCAACAAATCTTACGACAAGTTAGTTGATTTGTTATTAAGGGATAAAGTGTTATCTTCTGTCAGCCCACCGTTCTTTGCCTATCTGCAAGAACGTAAACCAGATACTATTGATGAGTTGGAAAAAATTTCATTAAATTACTGCACTGCGCATCCGAATGCGAACATTTCTAGCTCGTTGATAAGAGAACCTCTTCCTGTAGCCTCCAATATGGCTTATCACAGTAATAACAAACCAAGAACACACAGTGTAGACAGAAGTAAGTTCAAAGGAAACTATGACATTAATTTTCATAAGGGACGTAATAGTTTTAACAATGACTTTAATAGAGGAAGACCACAAAATAGAAATTATTCACCTCAGTCCAGATACAACAATAATCCACGTAACTCAAGTTATAATCGGTCATATAACTATAATAATGGTAACAATTGGAACAACAACAATAATTATAGCTCGAGACATCGAGATAACAGTTACAATAGGGGACAACGGGATAATTCAAATGATTATTCTCGTCATCGTTCTCATTCTCGTAGATCGACAAATTATAATCATAATACAGGGGCAGCCGTTACTAATGCTACAACCCCTGGGGTTCAGAGTTCACCTACTAATAACAGAATACAGTCTTCGTCTACATGTTATGCAATGAATTATAATGTGGCAAATAGTTGCCCAGAATGTAATCTTATATTTCAGAAGGCAAAAGAGACGGTTCTGAACTGTGGACACATTCTCCCAGAAGTCAGTCTGGCAGTCAATGACGGAACAGGCTCGCTGATCTTCAACAGAGGAAAAGTTAATGGATCCATCGTCTCAGTTTTAAGAGATTCTGGATCGACAACGATCGGAATCCGTCAGTCACTTGTTCATCCTAATTGTGCAACTGGAGAACATGTCAGGTGCATGACTTTTGGAGGAACAATAGAATGTTATCCAACTGCTATTATACATATTAATACACCTTTTTTCACAGGCAACGTTAAAGCATGCATGTTAAGGAACCCAATTGCCGACCTTATGGTGGGATGCATACATGGAAGTAAGGATTGCACACCAGAAGAGATTATTGAATGGGAAAAAAATAATCTATGCATCGGAAATGCAGTGATAACCAGAGCACAGACGAAACAATTAGAGACTATGGACACTGAAAAAAAAGGGAAACAGACAATCATGAAAATATTGAGGTTCATTCTTCGATTGACCGAGCATCCTTTGCTGCAAAACAGAAGGAAGACAGATCATTAAAAAAATTTTTTGCACTGGTCAACAAAGTTGACAATCTTGCTATGAACAATAATAATAATCATTGGTTTATTATTAAAAATGACATATTATTAAGATGTTTTATGGATAAAACTCAAGTAAGACAACAGGTCATGGTACCTTTTGCTTTTAGACGGTACATACTTCAACACGCACATGATTCTAAGTGCGCAGGTCACATGGGATATACTCGGACACGTTCTCGAGTATTATCTTCTTTTTTTTTGGCCGGGAGTATCACGAGATATTTCACAGTACGTACGCTCCTGTACGATATGCCAGGAAGTGAAAGCACGAGGAGCCTTTCACACGGCGCCTATTCAGGCTTGTGACATATCTGTGAGACCCTTTGACAAGATGGCCATTGATATTATTGGCCCACTTTTACCATCAGCCAGAGGACATAGATTTGTTCTCACGTGCATCGATTTATGCACACGATGGCCAGAAGCCATCCCATTGAAAACCACCACCACCACCACAGATGTAGCTGATGCACTACACCTGATCTTTTCTAGAGTAGGTTTTCCTAGGAAGCTTTTATCAGATCATGGATCTCAATTTATATCTGAGACTATGACAGAAGTAATGAAGACTTGGAATATAGATAGAAATCTCAGTAGCATTTATCACCCAATGAGTAATGGTGCAGTAGAAAGACTTAACCGCACACTCAAACAAATGTTACATAAAGTTACAGTTAACCATCCACAGGACTGGGACAGAGTACTCCCAGCCGTGTTATTCGCTTATCGAGAGGTGCCACATGAACAAACTGGCTTCTCTCCATTTCAATTAGTCTTTGGCGCTCCACCAAGAGGTCCTATGGGACTAATAAAAGACTTATTGATTGACTCCGAGATGACTCAGGATACCCAGTCATCCTATGAGTATGTAATTAATCTCCGGAATAACATTATTGATGCCTGCAAAACGGCAACAGCTTCATCTGAGGCTGCTAAAGCGAAAGCTAGAACTTTCCAAAACAGTAGTAGACGATTACGTCAATTATTTCCAGGAGATCAAGCTTATGTGTTATTGCCACATAACGATAATAAACTACTCATCTCGTGGAATGGTCCATACCAGGTTATCAATAAGATTTCTGATGTTGATTATGTCCTGGACATTAAGGGACATCACAAAATATTTCACATAAATATGCTCAAACAATTTCATACTCGTCCTGAACATCTACAAGCTATTTTTCATGAACTAGATGACACTTTCGTACCTACATGTCACTATTCTAATTTGTCTGTTATCCAGGAAGAAGAATCTTCTTTTCCTGAGGTACAGTTGGCATTACCTGTACCTGTAGTACAACCTACTGAATCTTGGCGGGACGTAACCATCTCTTCGTCGGTTACACCGCAACAGCATCAACAGATTGCTGAACTTCTACAATCTTATCCAGATGTGTTGACCGACGTTCCAGGTCGCACATCAGTCATTAGTCATGACATTACTCTTAACGATGATACTCCAATTCGGGTACATCCATATTCTGTTCCTCTACACTTTCTTACTAAAACTACTAAGGAACTTGAACAGATGTTATCTTTAGGAATTATTGAAACTAGTAATTCCCCATTTTCTTCTCCATTAGTTATTGTCCGAAAGAAGGACAATAACATTAGACTATGCGTCGACTATAGAAAATTAAATGCACAAACTATAGTTGATAGCGAACCACATCCACTTCTCGACGACTTACTGCCACGTCTATCTACCGCAACTATATTCACTAAGATAGACTTAACTAAAGGTTATTGGCAGATACCACTAACCGAAAAAGCTAAATACTACACAGCGTTTTCTACTCCGCAAGGTCTATACCAGTGGAATGTTATGCCTTTTGGGCTTGTTAACGCTCCAGCTACCTTTGTTCGCATGATGCGACAGATTTTTTCAGGTAGACCAGACATCATTACATACATAGACGACATATGCTTATTTAGTTCATCATTTGAGGAACATTTTTCGGGTCTTAAATACGTTTTGGACACATTAAGAATGAATAATTTAATTGCTAAACCCACAAAATTACAAGTAGCGTTTCATGAAATAACTTTTTTTGGGACACATCATTGGAGCAGGATATATCCAAACACTACCTAGTACGGTTTCTAAAATTTTAAACGTTTCCGTTCCTCAAACGAAGAAACAGGTTAGAAGCTTGTTAGGTCTAGTCCAATATTACAGCAGATTCGTACCTAACTTGTCATCTATCACGGCTGTTTTATCATCTTTATTAAAAAAGGACATGCCAGTGAAGGTGACATGGACTGGTGAGTGTAATAAAGTATTCCTTAATATTATTGATATTTTTTTCACACCCACCGATTTTGATATTACCTGATGCTTCCAAAAAGTTTATTCTCCGCACAGATGCGAGTAATTACGGAATTGGCGCATGTTTGCTCCAATATCATGACGACATCCTCCATCCATCCTTGTATGTCTCACGGAAACTGAAACCGCCAGAGGTGAAATACTCCACTGTCGACCGCGAATTGTTGGCAGTTGTATGGGCGATAACAAAGTTGGAGAAATTTCTGCTGGGAGCCCCATTCGTGGTCCAGACAGATCAGAAAGCCGTAGCATCACTACGACGGGCGAATCATAAAAGTCCAAAGCTCACCAGATTCGCTATTCTCCTTCAGCCTTTTGATTTCTCCATCGAGTACATTACAGGATCAGAGAACGTCTTGGCAGATACTCTCTCTAGAAACCCTTCTGATGTCGAGTCATGAACAATAATAACGTCGCAGAAACTTACCCAAAAGACATAGCACTATCGTTGCTTTTCGACATAAAAAGGAACCATTGCCTACAATACACGTATCTGCTCACTAAAGACATGTTATATATGAAATGAACGAAATCAAGTGACACTATGTTCGTATTTACGCCAGGACTTTGCTTGGTGTCCATTCATGATAAAACTATTTGATACAATTTCGTGAATCAAGTGAAAATAATTGAAATTCTATCGAACTAATTCAGGATGTGACATGAACTATTGTCAAGAACGTCGATACTTATGAATTGGAACACTTAAACATTTTTTCTAATCGGAATTCACAAGGATCAAGCCTATGGATGGATCATCATATCCAACGTTAATTAATTTTAATTAAGTCGTTGAAATAATGGAAATTAAAATTAAATGTGAGATAAATACGAAAAAAATGAAATGAAATTTGGAAAAAAATGAAAGAAAGAAAAATATAAAAACTCAAAAGATTCTTAGATAATATTATTGGATGTAACTATTATATTATATAGTTAATAATTATTTTGACACATTACATACTACTTTATTATTTAATTGGTTAATTTAGATAGGTATTAACAACTTAACACTAAACTTAATTAATGTCCAACACACATAACTAAGTTAAATTTATACATTATTTTCTTTCTCTACTTTATTTCTCATTTATTTATTTCTCTCTTTAACATCTTCTTTCATTTTTCTTGCATTAGATTTTCAACAACTTTATTCTTATTACACACTCAGTATAATTAATTAGTTTAATTTTAACTCTTTAGATTAGTCTGACGTGACATTTCATTGTGACATATTTTAAGTTAATTAATTAATTAGATATCAACATTAGACATTCTCTTTTAGTTCATATAAAATTTATGTATTTTATTATGGACATGGGTCAGTCCACTGTTATGATGAAGAAAGATGAATGTTACAGGTTAGTAATTGACTAAACCTAGTCGAGATGAATTAACAGTCCGTTTTAGTTATATTAGTGCCAGACGCATAATCTCACTGTCGGTCGTTGGGATCACCAACCACGCGTGCATATAGTTATGTCGTTCTGCCTACAGTAATTCAGATTTACGGGACAAAGGACTGATATGCAAAGATAGCTAATTCAATATAGGATTCTAAATTATATATGTGATGTATTCATGATCAACGTATGATGTCTGAAAATGTGTAATAAATCGTTTGGACTCAAAAGGGACTTATCACATTTATTGAGGTTGACTAGTTCCAACAGTTGTGATGGTCACAAGATTATACACCCATCTTCGCGTAATACACCATCAAGCACGATACAGAAAATAAAATGAATGAATTGATGCACTGGCCAATGGAAGCGGAAGCTTCCTTCGTTCAATGAAAATCTTCAACGGTCACACATTTAAACAGAGGAGGGTTTGCAACAGTGGTGACATTATATATATATATAAGAAGAGAAGAAACAAAACAACCCAAACTCCCTCGCAACAGTTATCCTTAGAGTCGACGCCTCTGGTTCGGGAATCAGCGGTACACTTATGCAGGAATTCGATGATTGCCTACATCCAATTCTGTATGTCAGTCGTAAATTGACACCCACGGAGAAAAAATATCCCATTGCCGAGCGGGAGTTGCTCGCAGTGGTATATTGTTTTACAAAACTGCAACGGTATCTTATTTTTGTGAAATTCGTCTTGGAGACAGATCAGAGGGCCTTGTCCTATCTTAAGACTGCAAAATTTCGCAATGAGAAGGCTGCCAGAGCATCACTTGCGCTCTAACCCTACGAATATGACATTTGTGCTATCAAAGGCAGTCAAAACGTGGTCGCGGATGTGTTATCACGTTGCGTGAAAGACTCACTGTCATCTAGCAACACTGCTAATGCAATTATCTTGTGAAGTTACATCAAACCTATCAACTGACCTCTCCACATGTTGACCAATGAACAGTGTACGATATATGAACATATTTTGCTGACAATGCTTATGCTGAAGAGAATTTCCTGATTTATTACTACTATGTAAAAATGGGATTTGAAAATATCCTGTGATAAATAACAAGTCTGACGACTATCGTAATTTTTTCATTAAAAAATTGAAGCAAATCGCTCAATGACTCTTTTGACAGTGCTTACTGGTATTGAACGTGTTCCCTCAGCACCTGATGATGATGAATGCTGATATCGCCAATTTCACGTTGTACCTCATTTTACTCAGCTCATTACATGGATGTCTTTGACCTTATTGAAAGTTTCCATACTCGGTTTATGTGCGAAAACACACACATTCATTGATGGTCTAAGAATAATGTGAAATTTGGATATTTTGAATGCACAAACTTGATTTATTGTTGGAACGGCGTCTAAAGATTAAGGGACTTAACTCAAAGATGCTTTGCATGGACAAAGGGACGTAACTAAAAAAAATCCTATCGTGCCTTTATTATTCTCTATCCGGGACCTAAAGATGCAGCAACAGAGAATGCAGTCAGCGACCCATAGCTTGACTGCTTGCATCAGGATCAGCGAACCAGAGCTGGTTAAGACCGTACTCTACCTCCACATGGTGGTCCTGGAAACAGTCTGCAGCAGTGCAGTCTGGCTGAGCGAGTACGGATCGAAGAGGGAAGGCAAACCCGGTCTCAAAAAATGCCGTGCAGAAGTCGGATGTGTCGACCGAAAGGTGCAGATATCACAGCTACGGCGTAAACAGACACAATGCAACCACCGTCCTTTTCAGGGCGAACGAGGAAAAAGAAGATTCTCTATCCGGTTGGACATTGAACATTGTTACTTAACGTGAACTTATAAAGGAACTTATACGATAATATAGCAGAGAATCATGGACAGGAACTTTGTGCTCGATTACAAATATTTTCACTGTACTTTAGTTGGTTATTATTCCACTAGTACAGATAACAATATATCATTGTAACTTTAAATACAGTGATTGAATTAGCTGTTGATTAATTTTTAATTCGCGGGATGAGTTTCTGTCTTTGACACAAGGCTTTACTACACTCACACTAATTATATGATTGAACATTTTAATAGTTCTCACAACTATTGGCAATTTGTACCATACATCAGTGTATTCTTACCTGATTGGACACACAACTTCGTCACGTTCAAAATAAAAAAAATTTTTTAATTGACACCACAATATACTTTTTATGACAAGTACTTAAGATGTACACATGACTTTAATCTTTTCGCATATGATGTTGCATTCATTCACTTTACTAATATGATTGTCTGCCTAATTTCATCTATTTACGCTGTTATAAATTAGTATATTCTAAAATGCTTTGCATTATTGCTGTTGATCAATAAGTTAATTAATTGACAACTGATACTGGACATATAGGTGTTATTGGACGGTGTGAGGTATGTGAGTGCATGTATTGCTACCATCATTTTTTTAAATGTTGGGTACTACTAGTTATGGCGACCTCACATTGCTGTTAAAAAGGAATTTGTCCGTAGTAGACATTGGCTTTGGTCTTAACAACCATGGACCACACTTTTAGTGTTAAATTGCCTACCCTATGGCAGAAACCTGGGTGCTATGCTAGTTCTTACTTGCAGTGAAATTTGATGTTACCATATTTCACCCTGGTTATGTTATACTATAACCACGGGAATAATGAAAACTTTGTTTCCATTATTTTTGCAGAAGGTGGGGGGGGGGGGGGGGGGGGGGGGGGGAGGGGTGCGGGGGAGGGGGGGGGGGGGGGGGGGGGGGGGGAGAGAGAAGAGTGATGTTATGATTAAAATTCATAACGATTATGTCGATATAATAGGCAGCTCAACAGGGCTCCTTTTTTGTTTATTTAATACGGAGTCACTTATTAATAAAGGAAGTGACGTCTTGCCGAAATGGTTTACTGGCAGACGTGAACAAATTTGAAGCAGAAGTGAGGTGATCGTCTGCAAGAGAGATGCGGCTTGTGTTTGGAAGTGTGCGGACGTATGTGTTTTGAGCTCCTGCAGTATTCTGTGTTTTTCCTGAATTTTTCTGTGTTTGTCCTGAATTATCCCATCACCAGGACATCAATATACTTGGTTCAGGTGTCCCTGGCTTTTTCTAGTAAGGAAATGTGTGCCTACTCATAAAGATGTCCAAAGGACGATATTAAATAAAGTTTGAATGATTGCCAATGACCAGCGTTTGATAGGGAACGGACTGGACTTATACGTACCACTGCATTTGCCTTTGGGCCTATATATCTATTACCATGGAGCTGTTTGTCAAAACGAATAAACTGCATGTTTGTAAAATTGATAGCATTACAATGCAGTTCTTGGTCTGAAATCTCCAAGGTACTTCAAATACAGAGGGAGACCATAAAACATTTGCAGAAAAGATCTATAGACAGGCTTGACAGGGGATACAGAAGACGTGGAACAACCTTACTATGACAGAAAGGCCTTTTATTTTGTGTATATCAATATTCTGAATATTATTATTGTTATTATTATTATCCACATCAAATGGTTTTTCTCTGCTAGTATTCACACTAGTATTTCCTAGAAAAGATAATAGAGATGGAAGTGAGGTGAAGCTCATAAATAAATATTGTCACAACGGCTATGATTTTTCCTATTATTAATACTGTTACTAAAGGTTAAGGGGTTCACAGCAAAAGTCATAGATATAGTCGTAGGTACAAGAGGTCTAATGACTACCTGGGTTTATGGAATACTGAAACAACTGGGCCTGAAAGGACAGTCAAGAGCAATGGCATTTTAAAAACTTGGCGAAACTGCGGAAAAAGCTTTATGCTGCCATGTGGAACAACTACAATGGGCTATGGTATCAGGACAGAAATTAATATGGTTACTTTCAAAACTGCCTCGAGCTGACAGAAGGGATAAAATCAGTATGTGAATTTGGAAGTAGCAGCCAAGGTAGATTGGGTTCAATTCCAAAAAAATAAATAAATAAATAAATAAACAGGAAGCTAATATTTGTGGATCATAACGCAAGTGGACCGAAACGTTATACAGACGGAGGCGGAGCATTCTGACGACCGGATTGCATCCTGTTGTAACGCTCTGTATAGGTTCATATCATGAGTTTATAATGTAACTGAAACTGTTTCCTATCGGAAGGTCGTTAACAACGGATAGTTCGCTCTGTTTCCTTATCAAGGCGCCAAATCTGGTAACTCTACGCACATTTCGATGACGTCACTCGAATCATTTTAGTACCTTTTAAATCGACTTTTTGTGTTTGAAAGGACCTTGTCGAGTTTTGTAAAATGTTCAACCTTTATTTAAAGTAAACAAAATATTTATATACAGGTGCCAGCGCAACAGGAGATGAGGAGGACACGCAAGCGATGGTGGTTCCATATCTCAAAACATCTGCATCACTGTCATGAAGACCTATAAGATTCATCAACGAGAGGATCGTCTGTAAGGCTTTCCCATTCGGAAAGATCTCCAACTTCAGGACGGAATCTATGGCTTTACTGCAGGCACTGAGAATCCTCGCCAGATCAGAACAACAATCACCAGCTAAGATAGTAATCTTTACTGACTGTAGATCATTAATGGAATAAATACAGAACACCAGAAATGAAAATATGATGCATGAGATCAGATCTGAGCTTAACATTATTCAAAGATCATCAACTATTGCCCTTCAGTTGTTACCCTCCAATTGTGGAATCACTGCAAATGAGAGAGCTGGTGCTTTATCTACAAGTGACAGTAAAATGGAGCAAGTCAGCCATCCATTGCCCTATCGAGAAGCTGAAACCATCATCCATAACCAGTACAACTAATAGTGGACGAAGGAAGGAGATATTCACAACACACCTGACTCAAACCACAAGCTTCACAGACATCAGCAGACCATCATTTTCTGCCTCAGAACTGGCCACTTCAGATTACTAGGCCACCTCTATCGCCTAAGAATATTTTACACTAATGAATGTCCATGTGGAACCGGAATCCAGATCCATGAACACATTCTCCACAAATGCCCAGTCCACGATGACCAACGACGCCTGACCTGGCTAGAGGTTGCCGAGCTTAGGCAGAAGCTATGGAGCTGCCACGCTGACCTGGAAAAGACTTTGGACTTAGTCCTGGCGACAGACCTGTAGATTTAGCACGACTTCACACTGAACGCAGAAGAAGAAGCAAGCGATATGGCACACACTGATGATAGTGTTGACAGCATTCCAAGACAGTCCTTGGTCTGGAATCCCCAAGGTATGAGGTCGAACAAAAGAACGAACTTTATTTTCAAAGGCTGAGAATAGGCCGCGCAGGCCAATCTAAGTTTCTGCTCTTCCTTTCTCTAATAGTTTATACCGTGTCCACTCATGCTCACATGTACGTTCAGTATTTATTTGAAGTAATACAACGTAATAAAAGTAAAATAACAGCATACTCATATTTAAAGTATCCAATCATAATTAATAAAATATGTTGAAAAAAAAAAGATAAGGATAATCAAACCCTAAATAGAGTATTCTTCTTCTTCTTCGTTCGTCCTGAAAAGGACGTTGGTTGCGTTGTGTCCGTTTACAGCGAAGATGCGATATTTGCGCCTTTAGGCCGACACATCCGACTTCATATTGACTTATGAAAGTATATAACAAATTGGTGTTTTTTTCTCTCCATGTTTCACAGCCACACATTAGGACTGACTTGCAGGGGCATATTAAAAGCATTTGGCAGCCGGGGCGGTTACTACTTTTGACAGCCAAACCCCCCCCCCCCCTTTTTTTTTTGGCTCAAATAAAGGAACACACATGCAAGTATATTTTTAACAGTAACTATTTTCAGATTTGGTTAGAGCGCTGGTCTCTTCTCGGCAAAGGTGCTGGGTTCAAATCACGTTGCTGATACGCTCCAGTCTAACCAGATGTAAATGGGTACCTGGCTTTGAGTTAGGGAAGGAAAAGGCAGCGAGGAAGAGAACTGGTCACCCCCCACCTCTCGATGCTGGACCTAGCACGGTGAAGTCTCTAACACTTCACTTCCCTACTTCAGTATCTGCTGTGACTACCTTGACCTTGACTGTCAGATTATTGTCCGATAGTATCCCCTCATCGATGATACACGGGACGGACCTATTCTACACCCCTTACGACGCCACAGCTGACTTGACATTATTGTTGGCGTTTACGGAGTCATAACATCAGCACTGATGAGGTGTTCAATAAGTTTGCAATTTTATTAGTAGGGACTGAGAGCATGGGACTGAGAGAGCATGGGAATGAGAGAGCATGGGAATGAGAGAGATAGTCCGCCAGAAAAACACATGGAGTAGTGAGCTGGAGACGGACATAAAAGAGATTAAAAATACATGACATGACCTTAAACGAATGTCTCAGGACAATAGGCTTGGAGGGTATTAGTTGAAGGCCTATGTTTGACGGGAAGCATAAGCATGATGATGATGCCGATGGAGCAAATACTTTATGCGCTGAGCAACGATTACAAAGACTAGCAAACACGGTAGGTTCCTACACACATTTCTCAATCAGGCACACGCCGGCTTTGAGTCCAGTTTAACCCACAACGATATCGTCTAATCTGTCAATTTTCTATACATGTGTGTAGGACTACCAGTCCCGTCTGTCGAGGTTAGACAACCTAATTGCAATTTGGGGGCTACTGGACCCGATACTAGACGTCAGAAAGGCTGTTTCAGTGTCCGACGGTGAAAGGTGAACACAATGGGCAAGAGCAACATTGATCATGAGGTCAGAACCTTGTCGCTATGCCAGCAGAAAATATTCCCGCCACGCTTTAGTAAGCGATCAAACAAAATGTGAGGAGAAATTACCGCATTACAAAAAAAAAACAAAAAAAAAACAATTAAAACTGCTCTTCTTAGCCTATTTATACTGTGACACAACACTGAAATATGAAAGTACCTTACACAGCTCACCATCTTCATTTTGATAAAAACATTTAGAATTTGACCACAGCAACTAATTTGCCAGGCCATTTTAAAAATCGTTTTAAGCATTAATCAGCATTGAGAGAAAATATGAAAGTAAGTGATTATTTCTAACCCTAGGATGATGGATATCAAAATATATGCTTTATATTAGCTGGAATAAGGATGAAAAGTTGAGCAGGTTAATATACATGCACTTAAATTCAGTGAAAACAAAATTATTATTATGGTACTGCAGAAATTTTTGAAAAATATAATACACATATTATAGAACAAACACGCTGAAAGTTCTTATTAATGCAGGGCGAAAAAATCGGTCTGTAACTTTGTTACGTTTATGACCTGAGTAACAAGCAAATTAATATCATATAAAAGATGTGTACAATGTTTTTTTAAACATCGTATGATAAAAATTCATTATACTGAGGAGAGGTTTTATGAGAAGAAAATAATAATGTAGATGTGAGATATTTACATACTGTTTTGATTAATCAGGGACAATTAGTATACAGCTTGTACAGAGTTTTAATCACATCATGCGAGATCAAATGCTAAAGAGGAACCATTAACGTTACCAGGTGAGACAGAATGACAAATGATGACATCAGAAACATTGTAGAACTGCATTCTACACCAAGTAACCTATACCATTCATGAGAATGGAACCCGATCAGTTACCACTACGTGCCTACAACAGCAGAATGTCTGGTTCTATTGCATGAAGAAGATCAATAGGTAGATGGATACATAATATTACTGAAATCCTAGATCAGTACGGGCAGACAGCAGCCAATGCGACATGCTTGGCTGACAACGCTTCACGGCATAACGACCAAAACAGTCAAGAAAATCAAGTACAGAGTTTTAATTAGAAGAAAATAATGGTTTAGACGTGCAATTTGTATAGTGGTTTCAGAATGAGAAAATGATGTATATATATTGGAATCGGTTCATATGATGATGATGATGATGATGACATAACCAGCGGCCATGGGACAAAGCCCTTTGGCACTGTAAAGCTGGGGTGTCTGTGGACTTTCCTACCAACCCGGTCAGAAGCTAATCAGCATCATAGCTCCTTCCCATCCACAGAGGGTTCGTTATGCAGACGAAACGCTTGCCCCCACAATCGGTTCATATGCCATAAGGAGAAAATCAACTTTAAGATATGAGATTTCTACAGCGCTTTCAGAAGGAGTAAATAATGTACATAACAGATATGGTACAGTTGTCTTAAGGAGAACAAATTATCAGTTGGATATGACATTTGTGCGAAAAATTCACCGAATCTTTTGGCCGAATACCATCACTAACCAAGATCTGCTTACTCGTAGCAAGCAAGAGGACATGCACACCATCATAGCTGGCAGACGCTGGAGCTGGGTTGGCCATGTCCTCAGAAGAGACCCCGATGCCATCACAAGAACAGCTATGCTTTGGACCCCTGAAGGAAAACGAAAGAGAGGCCGACCAATCAACCTGGCGGAGGACTGTGGAGGCTGAGATGCAAAGAATGAACCAGAGTTGGGGCACTGTACGAAGGATGGCCACCGACCGAGCAAAGTGGAATCAATTTGTTGTTGCCCTACAAGACGCCACTAGGCGTGATGGCCACTGACTGCTTTGACGGTCGGCTGCCAAATATTTCATGACAGGAAATAATTTTGCAAGGAGCCTTCATAAGAAGAAAAAAAAATCTCAAGGAAATTTCACAATAAGAAATAAATCTACAAGGAGATGCCACGAGAAGAAATAAATCTACAAGGAGATTTCACGAGAAGAAAATCATCAATAAGATATAAAAATTATACGGAAATTTCATGAAAAAGACAAAAATAGAAGCCAGTTACCACTAATGCGAGACAAAATCAACAAGGAAACTATCTACCAATAATAATAAGTTATTTAAAGGGGCTGTAAGCGGAGTGAACTATTTTTAATTTATGTGATGTTTTCAGATTTGCAGAGGTGAGCAGACTGTTTCTGAGATATATGATTCTTCACATTTCAGATTTTTCAACTTGAAACAACTATTATAGTGGTCTCATTTGTGTACATATATTTCAAGTAGAGACAAGTATCCCTCAGTATAACATGTGTACAGATTTCAGTGTGAGAGTTTTAAAATGTGTCAGATGTACACAGAGGTGTCAAGTGGAGAAAGTATTTCATAATTAGGTGTACAGAGGTTTCAAACCTGAGAAAAGTATCTCACGGACATAAGATTGTGTATATGCTGTAAGGCGAAAGTATGTAACGTGTATAGAAGTGTACAGAGGTGTCAAGTGGTGAAAGTATTTCACAGACATAAAATGTGTACATATGTTTCAACCAGAGAAAATAGCCTCACTGAATCACTCACTATGTGTACACACATTTCTGTTGAGAAATCTACGATAGTTATTTGAGGTGTATAGGCCTACGTACATTTTTAGCAGAGACAACTATCTCACAGAAATAAGGTATGTACAGACGTAAACAATGCAACCATTTAGTTTCCAGGTTTTACACGTAGCTTTTCTGAGATACATTTGTAACGTAGACAGAACAATGTATAATGGTGTCTTGAGGGAAAGATTTTTACACAGACTGTTTACTTTTTTAGTTTTTTAAATGGGACTGCGATAGCACAAGACAGTAGTTCCGCAGATGTAAAATGTGAAAGGTTTAATGAAGAAAAAATCATCACACAAAATAAAGCATGTAACAAGTTTAATGAGGTGCAAATTATTACATTAAAAAAGTAAGATATACAAGAGGGTTACAAGTAAAACATGTACAGATTTCATGACAGGAAATAAATCTGCAAGAAGATTTCATCAGAAACAAAAAACTCTACAAAGATGCCATGAGAAGAAAATCACCACTAAGATATAAGAATTGTATGGACATTTCATGAAGAAAATATCAGATGAGGAGAATATCAGCTCACAAAACGTAAGAAATGCAAGAGGTTTAATTAGGGGTAAGTCATCACACACAAAATAATATGGGCAAGAGGTTTGAGGGTTAAAATCCCTATACAGAAAGTAGGATATGAAAGCGGTCTAATGGAGAGGAGAAAATCATCACACATCAATATAAGATTGTCAAGAAGTTTGCTGGAGAGAAAATCATATAGTAAAAAGTAAGATATGCAAGAGGGCTCACTAGGAGAATATCATAACATAGAAAGTAACAAATGCAAAAGATGCAATGAGGAGAGAATCACCTCACAATAAGTAAGATATACAGCAGGTTTAATCACAGAAAATCTTCACCCAAAGAGTAAGATACACAAGAGATATAAGCTATTCGAGAGATTTAATGAGGAGAATATCATCACCTAAATAGGAAGATATGCAATAGGTTTAATGAAGATAAGATCATAATGCAAAAAAGTAATACATGTAAATTAAAAAGGTTTAATTAGAAAATTATCATACATCAAATTGCCATACACAAAATTATCATACACAAAATTATCATAAACATAATTATCACATACAAAATTATCATACATAAAATTATAATAAACAAAATTATCACACACAAAATTATCATAAACAAAATTATCACACACAAGTTGTTTAATGGGGAGAAAATCGTCAAAGAAAAAGTATGATATATAGGAATTTAGTGAGGTGCAAATCACCACACAGCAAGTAAGATACACGAGAGGTTTAATCAAGTGAAAATCTTCACCTAAAAAAAGTAAGATATGCAAGAGATTAAATGAGATATAATCATAATACAAAAAGTAATGTAAAAAGAAGTTTCATTAGGGGGAAATCACCACACAGTAAGATATGCTACAGGTTTAATGATGTCAAAACACCATCATGCAGGGTTAAGACACTCAAGAGCTGTATTAAACAGTAATTCACACACAGAACGTCAGATAGGGACGAGGATTTTCTCAGGAATAAATCATCCACACAAATGTCACATTCATTTTTGCGAGTTTTATGTAAGGAAAAAAAAATAGGACACAGATGTGTTATAATTTTAACGGGGGAGTGGGGGTGTGTGTGAAGAGATCATGTTCGGATAAAACTGCCTCACTAATACAAGATAACAAAAATATCCTTACGGATTTAGGTTTGTTTGTTCTGGAATACTAACTTTTATACTTGATTTTATTTGTTTTTTATTTTAAGACAGAATGTTTACTTTAGAATGAAACCTCGTTTATCAACTTGGAAACCATCCACCTACTTGTGAAATGAAACATATATATGACCAAACGAGCGTTAACATATGTTTCATTAGAAGTGTGGACATACCATTATATGTGATTGGCTATGTACTGGTATAATGCTCAGGAAGTTTAAAGGAAAAAAACCCCCAATAATTTCAAACATTTCTCCTAAAATTCTTGAAATGTTGGATATAGAGCGTGTCTGTTTTTGTTGACAACTGATGTGTCTGTGTTTATGTATCTTTATGTGCCTGTGTGAGAATTTGAAATACGTACATACGAACGTGGTTGATTTTAGCTGTATTTAATTGTATGTGGCTGCTTTCAGATATGTTTATGTTGGTTAATAATTTGTGTTCGTGTTTGTATATCTTCTCTATGTTGGCTTTATGTAATTATGTCTGTGCCTGATTTTTGGCGGTTTTCTTAAACATGTGTGCCTCGAATTGTGTATACCTTTTTATATGTAAATATGCAGCATGTTGTAACTGTGTGATTTTTATATGTTTGTACTTATGTTTGGCTTTGGGCGGTAGATTATGTTTTTATGTCTCCGTAAATATTTTCGAAATGTTCATAATGGGAACACACGTGAACATGCATTAAAAACATTTGCTTATGAGGAACGGGAAATAACAACTTTATTTCACCCTAATTAGCAGTTTATTCTTGTGACAGGAATTAGTGTGAACAATTTTAACTTTTTTATTACAGCATAGAAACTGTGATAAATGTATTATTAAATGGAGATTCTTATTTATATATATATATATATATATATATATATATATATATATATATATATATATATGTGTGTGTTTTTTAAATAATATTATGAAGACTCATTGTTTGACGCCTTTTTCTCACTATCTTAGTCTTTTTTCTGTGCATCTTCAATTCCAAACCAGTGTCATGTGATATAATCATGTTCATTATTTAATATTTTCAGAGGGTGAATTAACACAAAAATGACATTAAACACCGGCATGCCCTCACATCAAACTGACCTGGTTTATCCAGTGTGTTGCATCAGCTATTAACAAATAAATTAGCCACTGTTAATTACTTATTTGGCTTCTACATTTTAGTCTTGTCTTATTCAGAAAATAAAAGGTGGGTAGGGGGCCTACATTCACAGGCAAAAATTTCTTGTCTACATTTAAACACCACAATACTAACTAGGAAATAATTATGAACTACAAAAGTAATAAAGTGCAATAAAATATTAAAATGATAAATAAGTGTAATCTGCAAAAATTAATATTGTAATAGAAGAATAAGACAGGAAAGAAAATTGTAAACAAGAAAAAGCATTGAGGATGAAGATAATAATAACGAAGGATGAGAAGAACTGAAGCATAGAATAATAATAATAGCAATAATAATAACAATACTACTACTAATAATAATATTCATTATAATAATAAAATAAGAAGAAGAAAAATGTATGATCATAAACCTAATGATAATTATTATAATTAAGGTGATGGGAAATATGATTATAAAGAGGTATGATGGGCAGATTGTGGAACAAACAAGTACATAAGAAGACAACAACCCAACTATAATACAATGAAAATAAATCTTTGCATGCGTTTGTGTCAGATTTGTAAATTTTAATTTGTCTACACCAAAAGCTAACAAGAGATATTCTGAAATAGGGTCGCCACAAAACTATGTCAAATAACTGTTTTATGAAATAATGTTTATATTATAATGTGAAGGTCTGATGCTGTTCTTACAATGCATATGACTTTTAACAGGTGAAAGTTAATTAAATATCTGTTAAAGTCAGTTATATAACTGGAAACACCAGGCCTTTACACCCCTCCCCCTAAATATTATTCTTTGTTCGGAGTTTCTGCTTGATTTTGTTCGGTTTTGTTTTTTTTAGCACACAAGCATAATTGGTAATTGTGATTTGCACTATTTACAATGATTTTGACAATTGTGATGCGACTTTCCAATATCGGCAGTTGTTCATATTATTTGGAATTGAAAACAATATATATCCTAATTATAACTCATCAGAGGTTGAACAGGATATTTTTCATATATATATATATATATATATATATATATATATATATATATATATATATATATATATATATATATATATATATATATATATATATATATATATAATACATTATTTTATAATCATAGGCATACATCACAGTATAATTTTAATGCATATAATTCATATTTTCTAAATTTACTCTGAAATATTTATGTATTTTTAAAAAATTTTATGTTGAGAAATATCCTGTTCAACCTCTGATGGGTTACAATTAGGTAATATATCGTTTTCAGTTCCAAATAATATGAATATTTGCCGATACATGAAAGTGGCATCACAATATTTAGTGTGCATCACATGAGTAGAGTAATAGCCTACTTTAAAAAAAACGACAGAATTCAAAATCTTCTGATAATAGATCAATCATCGTCAGACATTAGCACCAAAGACAGAAGTAGATTGTATCTTACTTGTTTTGTCGCTCCTTTTATCTATGTTATCGAAAGAAACACGTCGACGACCCAGGAAAGAAGAATGGTACTAGAGAAAATCAAGATGGCGGTTGGCGAGTCCCCGGGTATCGCGCGACCAGCCCGATGTGCTGACACCCCCCTTGACAAAGTGACCTCTTTCGATGTTTCGTTTTCAAACGTTGCACAAACATATCCCGACGACAAAGAAACGGTGACGTAAATAAACATTACAATCTATTCACTTTTCTTAGATCTCCTATCACTTCTGTTTGTGATCATTTACAAGTTTTAAGTATGTTTGACAATAAAAAAACATAAAATAATTGTGCACTATCTGGATGGGCTGACAATTTTGTTCTTCTAAAAATAGAAAAGACACAGCACATTAGAGTGTACACTGGGTAGTCTATAAGTGTTCGTAGAGTCTATGCAACATTTTCTTAATTTGAATATGAAGACACTGTATATGCTAATTATAACACATCAGAGGTTGAAGGGGATATTTTACATCAATGAAAATTTAAAAAGAAATATAAAAAAAATCTTACATTTGAAAATAGGAGACAAAGTTTTTAAAACTTCTGAACTGAATAGGCTACATCTTCCAAATCACATAAAGAAACACAAATTTACAATTGATTTTAAAAAGTGATCAGGGCCTATATAAAAAGAAAGAAGAAACAGATATACGGGCCTACTCATGCAATGGCAATTGAATGTAATAATTATCTTCATTTCGAGCTGAATTTTAATATAATTTAATTCATAAATGCGGCACATTTAATTTTACATAATTTCATAAATTAATATGATACAAAATGAAAGGCGTGAAACTAAAGTTTGTTACTGTAATAGGCTATAAAAAAATGCAAATAAATATAAACAACTATTAATTAACACAACAAATGTTCAATGTCTGACTAAAAGTTCACTTCTTCTTTGATCCACTGTCACTGAGCGTCAGCTCTCGGTGACAAAAGTTCACTTTGTAATAAACAGAAAGGATAATCTAGTTAGTCGTTAAAAATGTTGTTTGTTATGTTTTTACATTTCTGTCGTATTAGTAAAAATAAAATGTGCAGTATATGCTTAAGTCTGTTGTATTTATGATGTATCAAAGTTGAACTATTTACGTAGACCACAACAATCAGGTCAACAGAACATTGATGCCAGGGTTCCATTTAGTGAGGACATGAAAGGAGAACTGTAAATAAAATATTAATTTACCTGATGTGTCGAAGTGTCAAGGTCGTGTGAACTTCACGAAAAATTTGCATGGAGTCAGAAATTGGTATGGTGTACTTTCATAAATAAATGTTTGAAGGCTTTATAAGTAGGCATGCACATTTATTCCATCTTGCTACGTGTATTTTCGGCTTCCAACTTTGTGTGACATGCCCTGCTGCCATCTTTTTCAAGATGGCGACTACAGCTTAGCATTGGCTGGAAGTCACATATCGCAGATTTTTCTTGGTTACCCAAAAAAACTATTAGCTGTCCTTGCTGGCAAGGAAATACAAATTTTCTTTGTGGTTGGATTTTAGTAATTGCAAATTATATTAAAATCTGCCCTTTTTCTAACAAAATAAACTATTATAATTGATCATTAGTTAGGTTTGCTGTGTGTGTCTTTTAGTAACCTCTTCGCCATAAAAGCAAAAGAAGGAACATTTCGCAATGGTTCAGTGAACTTTGCAATATGATTTGGTCACATGACTAACGCGGGGCTATTGATCAGAAATCAAATTCTGGCAAAGAAATGCTGAGGTTACAATAAATAAAAGAAACCTGATTATGCACTGTTGCTGCTGTGAATGCCAGACCACAAGTGCAAGGTTGCTGTTTGTTGTCACAAGCATGTCAAATCAATAAGTATATATGTGCGACTTGAAGCAAATGAGATTGGAAGAAGTAGCTAGCTGCTGTGAAGTTTTATAGCAACCATTAACGACGTAAAATGAGAATGTAATGAACAGTATTATATAATATCGAATATACTTATGTCTAGCGTTTCGACCAGCTTGTTTTTTATCGGGAAATAAGATACTCGAAATATATAAACTCAGGGAACAAAGTTAGCTGAGCTGCTTTGCTGGATTTCAATTTGTATATTTTTCATATGTCGCGTTTCCGATACACGCCTGAGAATTACGATTTTCCTTATATATATATATATATATATATATATATATATATATATATATATATATATATATATATATATATATATATATATATATATATATATATATATATATATATATATATATATATATATATATATATATATATATGCTATTAAGTGTTACTGTTCTTTACAACGTCAAGTAAGTTTAGATTTAAGCAAAAAGGGCAGCATGACTATGCATAAAATAGTTGTTTATACAAACATATGGACCTGCTTACCTCTGAATGACCTTCCATGCTTTATAAACTTTTCCTGCATCACTGTGCTGTCTTTTTTTTTCTTTTTTCAATAACCAGGCATATTTGGATGACCTATGTCTCAAATTATGATGAACACCATCCAGTTACAGTCTAGACAACCTAACCACAGATGTGTGCAGGGACTCATCAAAAGTTACTGGCTATACAGGTACACAACAATCTTTCCTACCTCGTTGCCATTGGCTGCCTGTTAAGATCACTAAGCCTCCAGGTTTGAATGTTCTGTGGCGTGCCTGGGCCGGAAGCCCAGCTTAATCCAGAGGGATTTAGCTCTAACAATTACCTCAAACTCAGCGCTCCTTCTTTGTGCTGTACGTCGGTTATGACAGAGGCAGGACTCAAGGTAAAGATAGTCTTTAGATGAAGAAATAAATGAAAGAGGGATAAAGAGAGAAGACAGAATATGAAAATGAGAACCATGTTAATGAGGCATACGCAAGAGAATAAGACGGATGATGTCGTGAAAGTCATATTCGTTGACCGGACCAGGCGCGGCACAAAGATAAGATGTTATACAGTATATAACATTAATTTACTCATCTGGAGTATAAAAAACGCAATACTGACAGTGTTTAGACCATACGGTCCTTTATATTTGGACACGCGCCCTAATATAACCTACTGGTCCTGTGTCCAGACTGAACGGCGTGCCTCGCCAATACGAGGCAATGTTTTTTTTTTAATGTTCAGAAACTATCTACATCAAGCGCTAACTGGCAGTGTATTAGTTAAAATAATAACAGATTCGCGTTTGATATAATTAAACGACGGTTGAAGGGTGCATGCTATAAACCATGCATTTACTACTACTACTACTACTACTACTACTACTACTACTACTATTACTACTACTACTACTACTACCACCACTACTACTACTACCACTACTGCCACAAATATTGCTACTACTAGTACTAGTGGTAGTACTAGTACTATTACTACGACTACAACTGGTACTACGATTATTACTGCGATAAATAATACTAATGCTACTACTATTACTACTATACCCCTGACACTGTTATTGCTCCTTTGCTTACTGTTACTACTACTTCTACTGTTACTACTTCGTTTACTGCTGCTGCTGCTACTACCACTGCTAAAAGTAGCAGTAGTCTATTATTTAAAGCTAACTCATTACGTATATCATCCTACACTTGGCTTTCAGGCAGAAAAACTGCGCCCAACCCCCTAATGTGTTCCCACAGTGATGGCTTCTGTAGCAGTTTGTTTCACATGATGAAATTGCCAACTTATTGAATAGTTCACTTATATTCGCCATTGGTGGTTCACTTTATTTGTTTCCTCGAAGACAGCTAACCTGTTTCTGGCACGAACACCACTCTTCCTGTTAGTACAGCGCCCCGTGTAGTTCGGGAGGGGGGGGGGGGGCTGATGAGACAAAGACAGAATAGGAATACTGCTCCCTCAGGCATGTCGTACAAGGCCACTAATGTGAGGTTGTACATGCGCCTGGCAACCTCATCACGTGCAACCAATTGCTGCAGAAACCACCGCTACAAGATTATTGAAATCTATCTGCAAGGAGCTAACAGGAAAATGATGATGATGATGATGACGTTTTTTGCAACAACAACTACTACCAGCTTATAACTACTACCACTAACAACTGCTATACTACCATTGCGGCTAAGGTCCGGTGGCAAACACAACAATCGTTCCTGACCACCAACATTCCACCGGTTGTCTATTGTCCAATGATGACTCTCTGTTCAGGTTGTCCAGCACGCCAAATTCGCCAATCTCAGGTAGATGATTTAGAAAGTGACCGACGCAACAGCCGGACGAGAAGTATTCTTCAACCTCCGTCTGCTTCACAGACCAGACTAACCAAGTGCAATTTGGTCGTCTCTAAATGGAGACGTCGATCGAGATTCAAGGGGTCAATGACGATAATGTATGGCAGGATTCTGCAACGGTGCGGGAGGGGGGGGGGGGTATCAACCTGTTAACATAAGCAGAAGTCTCGTACTGGACGTATAAACATACTGTAGCCTATATTTCTTAGCCATGAAATTTATATAAATTATAGTTAGCAAGATGGACAAAAAGATCAATACAAAGATGGACAGACAAACTGGTGGTTAGGTAGGTTGGTAGTAAGTAGGTAGGTAGGTAGGTAGACAGCCAGACGGAGACACACATAGACAGACAGCGGTCGCACGGACATATGGATGGATGGATGGTTGATTGAACCGACAGACAGACAGACAGACAGACATACAGATAGATAGATAGATAGATAGATAGATAGATAGATAGATAGATAGATAGATAGATAGATAGATAGATAGATAGATAGATAGATAGATAGATAGATAGATAGATAGATAGATAGATAGAACGAACGAACTTTATTTTCAAAGGGTTGAGAATTGGGCTCGCAGGCCCGTCTGACATTCTGCCCTTCCTTTCTCTCGTCTTTTATACTGATTTCATTTATTCTCACATACATTTTACTCATCAATTCAAGGAATTCAACGTTGTATAGGTAAAATAATAGCATACTCACATTCACAGTATCTAATTATAAACATGAAATAAAATATGTTGAAAAGTACAAACTAAGTATTACCATGAAACAAAAATATGTTGAAAAGCGCTAACATCATCATTAAACCTACATTCGATATTATATCATTTGTTCGGAAAAATAATCACATTAGGGGGGCAGATAATCAGAACTCATAAAGTATTCGAAAAGTTTACGATTGTATGAATAGGGACTGAGGTTGTTATCTTTTAGATAATGTGGAAGATAGTTCCAAAGATGAGCAGCAGAGTAAGCTAAGCTTTTCTTGAATAAGTCAAGCCTAGGCTTGGGCACTTGTATTTTGTTAAGGCGTTGACTGCGTCTTTCATTGTATTTGAACATTGGCCACAGATATGTTGGAGCATTCTGTGACAGGATTTTGTGAACAAATTTAGCTTTGTTGAACAGAAAGCGCTTTCTTAGAGGCAGTATTTTGAGATCTTTATATAGATCTACACACTGTGTTTGGCAGTTGTCAGAAACTAGACGCACTGCACGCTTTTGTAGTGAATGGAGTCTTTTTGTGTTGGACATAGAACAATCATCCCAGATTGTGGAGCAATAGTCAAGGTTTGTTTGTATGTGAGATATATAGAACAATTTTCGTGCATCTTCATCTAGGAAATGTTTGATTTTAGCTAACTGGTAAACTTTCTGTGCCGTTTGCTTGGTCAGTGCATGAACATGTGAGTTCCAATTTAGATGCTGGTCAACGACTATTCCTAGAGTTTTATGTTCATTAACGTTTTCAATTGGTGAGGTACCAATATAGATCTGAAGTGTTGTTTTATCTGAATTTTGTAATTTTTGTCTAGTTGATATTAACATGCACTTTGTTTTATTTATATTAATTAACATGCGATTTCCGATGCTCCACTTAATCAGATTGTTTGTATCTTTTTGTAACGATAGTTCGAGTGTGTTGCAACTTGTATCAATCGTGTAGATAGTACAGTCATCAGCAAATAGGTCACAGGATGCGTGCTCGACGTGTAGTGGAAGGTCATTAATGTATATGGCAAAAAGTAGAGGCCCAAGAATAGAGCCCTGAGGAACGCCGTTATTTATTACGGCTGGGTTTGAGCAAGAGTTATTATAAGAAACTACATGTTTTCTATCTGACAGGAATGATTTAATTATCGTCACTAGTTGAAAGTTTACTTTTGATGTTTCTAGTTTTCTAATTAAAATAGCGTGATCTATCATATCAAATGCTTTTTTAAAGTCTACAAAAACTGCCCCACATATGGTATCGTTATTAATATTTAAGTGCCAGTTGTCAATCATCTTACTTAGAGCTGTGTGACATGAATGTTTAGGTCTAAACCCCGACTGACTATCAATTAGCAAGCCGTTGTTAACTAGGTGTTGTAGTGTTATTTTATGTATGTGTTTTTCTAGTGGTTTGGATAGCGATGATATTAAGGAGATTGGCCTATAGTTACCAAGGTTATTATTGTCGGAAGAGCCAGGTTTTAAGAGAGGATATACCTTAGCGACTTTAAAGTGCCACGGAAAGCAACTCCGTGCGATACATTGATTGTATATGTATGTAAGCGAATCACTAATAGCTGGAGCCGCATAACGCAGTATTCGATTACTGACTCCGTCAAGTCCTGATGAGTTATTATCTTTAAGTCCTAGAAGATAGTTATACACTTCATTAACTGTCATAAATGGAATGTTGGATGGGATTGTGTTGGTACATTTGTTCTCACAAAATACTGAGAGCCTGCCTAAGTCACAAGTGAATTTGGTATTGTAGATTTAAGACTGTTTATTTCTGCCTGAAGGTAATTGCTGAAGTCTGTGCAAGTAAATGAAGTATTAGGGTTTGACGAGACTGACAGATTTCGCTTGTTCGTTAAGGTATCGATTGCTTTCCATATATCTTTACTGTTTGTTTTGTTCTGAACCAAATTTTTAAAGTAATTTTTTTTCTCTACGAATTAAATATTGCACGTTGTTCCTCTGTGCTCTGTATATGTTAAAGTCCTTGTTTTTGTGAGCTTGATCTCTCTGCCTCATGGCGTCTAGCACTGCTTGTGTGATCCAAGGAGATTTGACCTGTCGTTTCACACGAACTTCTTTAGTTGGTGCGTGGTTATCAAACACACAAAGAAAGATACGTGTCCAATCGGCAATGGCGTCATCGGGATCATAAAGCTGGTAAACACTTGCAAGAGGTGCAGTTCGCAAATCATGTAAAAATAGTTCACGGTTGAAATTTTTAAAACTTCTAAATTTAATACTGATATGTTTATTTCTTGGAGCTTTATATTTATTCTTTGACCACGTGCAACATATAGGATTGTCATGAAATATTCTAATCCACATATATAAATTATTAGGTAAATATGAAGCCTAACAAATAAAATTAATAAAGAGAAGAGCAATGGTAAAATGACAGTGCTGTCACAAGGAATGTACTCGAAATCCCCCTTGTTTTCTGCTTCGTCTGCAAATTGTAACGCTTTCACGTTGATATAAAAGCTTACTGTATTATTACCCGCTTTCTTCAATGAAACGTGTGCTGTATTTCTTGGAAAAGCATTGAGAGGCCCTGCGTAATGACCTAAATTAATCCTAACATTAATTATATTACGTTACCAAAACGAACGAACAGATGGACAAAAGGATAGCGAGAAGGGAGAGGCAGAAAGCCGAACACTAAACACGCTTCGCGCGATACGCAAATGCTGCCATCACGCGTGTAAGTCTACATGCACTAATTTTTTTTCAGACGGACAGTGATAAAATACACTACCCTTTCCCAGAGTTAGGTTTATAAATCATAACAGACTCTTATTAGAAAAGATAACATTAGATGGGTTTACGGTTGAAAACATAACAGTACCCAGACAGCACATCTTCGAAACAGGAGGTAGAAGAAATTGCATATTTTGAACGCAGCCACGTAGCTCCTTTAAATTAGTATTTTTGGGTTCCTTAGGGCTTGCTGACAAATAATATGTAAAACGTTACGCAAATAGTCCAGGAATTAATACATTATACCCAAAATAAAATATTGGGGGTGCCTGACAGCATAAAATCATTTCTGCTCATAAGATTTTTTTTTAACGTGTTTGAAAAAAATTTACGTTACAGAAATAGCCTACCATGTAAACTCCAAATTGATTGGAGCGCAACAAATGAAAGCCTAACCACGATTGGTCGGGCTATAAATACTATCTTGGTTGTTAGGGGAGACGGGAAAAGATAACATTTTTTCAAACACTTGTCGAAACGTGGCTCATTGGCCAGTCTCGCTGATATACACACTTGGGAGCGTTAGTTCGAGACCACTTGTTTAAATGATCTTGATAAAGCATCAGTGCGTTGAAGCCAGCTAAAATTTTGCTCAATAAAAGCCTGGAAGATAAGCAGATGGAAATTTGTGCCAGTTTGTGCCAGAATTCATTGCTAATCAACGTATCTGTGTTATTCGTATGAATTGTGGTAAGCTTGAACCATTTAATATCTTTTAATGAAAATTGAATGTGAATTGTTGATTTATGCCTGTATATATATGTGTAGTTCAGTGGCAAACGTGAGGTAAAGCCTAAAATGCTCCAGCCTGAACAGAGGGTGTCGGAGAGAAGTAAAACGGCATGGAATGGCCAAACAGTACACTGACACCTGGATGATTGACTAGAAAGAAATAATGCTGGAAGTGCAGAGGCGTAGTAACCATTAGGAAGGGTAATACTGGAATAAAGTATTTCAGATGAAGCTGACTGTTGGCCTAACGCTCTGAACGCAATGTTTGTGATGTATTGTGATCAGTGTAAAAAGAAAATATAAATTAGTTATGAAGTAGAAGGTACATCCTTCTTGATTTCAGGGACAGTGGTCTTGATGGTACTGAGCAGCACCTGGTCAGAGCTTTGCTGAATCCAGAGTCGGACAGCATACTCCTTGGTCTTTTTAGCTATCAGTGAGGTGTCTCCTGAGCCCAGAGGAGAATTCGAGCAGAGGAGTCCTTTCCTGCCGCCATCACGCCAGATAAGCGAATTGGCCAGCTGAGCTCAACATTATGTCCCCTCATCTTGAACTGACTTTTTAAAATTAACATTAAGAGGGGAATTTACTTGTCTTAAAATCAGGAACTGTGAACATCTCCAATACTAGTCCCTAAAGACAAACTATTGAAGTCATGATGACAAATACCAACAGAGCTTGAACAAAACAAAACCAGTATTACCTCATTTTACTACTACACAACTGACACACATAGAACATTTGTAATAATATATGTCACTACAATATTCATATTAAATACATTCTGTACATAACTTGTAATTTAAATTGATTGTGATTCCTGGTTCCCTTGTAGTTGAATCAGGACACATATTCATTCATGCCAGTAATGAATACATATTGTTATTTGAAAGTTTATCAGTGACTCTTTTAAGATATCTTTGTAGAGTGTTATATGTATGTGAGTGTCACAGTGTTGTCAAGAGTAGTGGATTAAATTAAATTGTTTATCTGTCTGTTGTTGTGACTTACACTTCACCATACTCATACCCTAGACACATAACGTAGCATCACACTATTCCAGAATAATTCTGACTGAGATATATAGATATGTGGTAGCAAGTAAGGTTATCTATAATACACTACTCTTAATAGATATAGATACCTTCACAGCTGATCTCAGTCAGTACACTAAGTTCCCTATAAGTATTTATAACATCCCACTTCACCACATATATTGGGGTCTCGCTCTTGGGATTTTGAATCTTTAACTATTAAAAATATTGGGGGTAATTCACTTCAGGGAATATAAGAATTAAAAGGTATCCTTGGGTGGAATTAAATAAGGTTGAGCTCACGGTGCCTGTGTTGTCCATTAGATATATAGTTAGAAATTGAATTGTTGGTTAGACATTATATAAAGTTACCTGATAGACAATGGCGGACCTGGCCAAATTTCGATCTGCTGCGGTTCAGACTGCAAAAGAGTTAGGATTAGATGGGCAAGTTATGGTTGCCTATGTTACTACGGAATGTGACAAATTTATTGAACGCGAAGAAAGAAGGTTTGAAGCCGAAAGAAAGTTAGAGGCTGACAAGGAAATTAAGAAGTTACAGTTTGAGGCTGAGGCTGAGACTAAGAGGTTGCAAGCTGAGGCTGAGACTAAGAGGTTGCAAGCTGAGGCTGAGACTAAGAGGTTGCAGATTGAGGCTGACAAAGAGGCTAAGAAATTGGAAGCAGAAGAGAAGAAATTAGCTGCAGAAAGGGAAGCCGAGGAAAGAAGACAGGCTGCAGAAAGGGAAGAGAGGAGATTAGCTGCAGAAAGGGAAGCAGAAGATAAAAGATTACAAAGGGAACATGAATTACGACTAAGGGAGTTTGAGTTTCAAGGCCATGCTCCTGAAAATGGTGCCAGTCCCTTTGCCTCTGATGCTACGGTTACTCAAGGAGCCTCAACCTCAGCTATGAATTTTCATTTAGATCATTTTGTTGAGAAAGACGATGATATTGAGAGCTACCTAAATAGGTATGAACTATTAGCTACCACGTATGGGTTAGAGAGAGAAAGGTGGAGCTTAAAGTTATCTCAGGGACTTCGTGGGGCAGCTTATGAAGTTTTTGCAAAAATGAGCAGAGGTGATCAGGAAAATTATGACATGCTAAAGCAGGCTCTTTTGTTAAGGTATGAAAAGAATGCAGAGTTTTACAGGAAAAAATTTAGGAATGCTAAACTACTGTCAGGTGAAACCTATCACCAGTTCTCTGCACGCATAGAGACATACTTGGAGAAATGGACTTCTCTGGGGAAAACCCAAGATCTTAAGGAAATGGTCCTTATAGAGCAACTAAGAGAGTCCATGGCTCCAGACCTGAGAAAGTTTCTCATGGAACAAGGTGCAGAGAGGCTGGGTGAGTTGCTAAATGTTGCTGAAAGGTATCAAGCAGCTCAAGCAGAGGTAACAGGTAATAAAAAGAAACAGGTGGATAACTTTAGGGCACCACAGAACTTTAATAAATTTGATCCTAGGGATCAAAATAAAGGTAAGCACCAATTTGATAGGCCACGGTATGACAATAAAAATAAATTCCCACAATTCGATGAAAGGAAATATGATGAAAGAAAATCTTTCAACCAAGGAAAAAGGTGGTGTAAAAATTGTAAGATGAACAATCATGACACTGACCATTGTAGAAGGAAACCTCCTCATTTTGCTGCTATGACATCGGGGAAAAAGGAAAAGAAGGGCAAACCTGAAGAATTACAGGAACCATACCACCCCCCAGTGTGTGAAGATGTCATTTGTAATGGTGTCACTATAAGATGTTTATATGATACCGGTTTAGATTACGATTCCGTTGTGAGTTCTCACCTGGTGCAGGCCGATCAATACACCACAGAAACAGTGGAGATTCAAACTGCAACCAAGGATGTAGCTACCATGACACTTCCCGTCGCCCGAATAAAAGTGAAAACGCGATATGTGGAAGGAATCATAAAAGCAGCAGTGATAAATGAGCCAATCTACCCTCTAATATTGGGGTGTAGATATGTCTTCTTGGGGAATCCCAAGAGACCTGTGATATTGGCAACAGTGCAGACCAGATCACAGACAAAGAAGGAGGAGGATAATCCAATAAATACTCACCCAGATGAGATGAGGAAGGCACAGGCTGAGGACAAAACACTCAAGCCATGTTTCAAGAAGTTGCCCAAATCTCATACACCTCCAGGCAAGGGAGAGTTTTATATGAAGAACAAATTGATATATAGGAAGGCTGGATCTGAATCCAATGGTCACGGACAGCTGGTCCTTCCCACTTCATATAGGACTAAAGTGTTGGAACTAGGGCATGCGATTCCCTTCAGTGGTCATATGGGAATCAGCGCAACAGGACAGCGAATAGCTTGTCACTATTTCTGGCCAGGAATAACTGAAGATATCAAACGATATGTAAAATCCTGTCCAGAGTGCCAACGAGTAGCACCTAAACATTGGACTGCACCAGCAACTCTGGGGGAAATGCCCATAGTGGGAACACCCTTTGAGAGAGTTGCCGTGGATCTTGTGGGACCTCTCACCCGAACCAAGAGAAGGAACAGCTACATTCTGACTCTGGTGGACACTTGTTCTATGTGGGGAGAGGCAGTAGCCCTGTCATCGATTGATTCAAAACATGTGGCAGAGGCATTGCTCACAATTTTCACAAGGTTAGGCTTTCCCAATCAAATCTTGACTGATAATGGCTCTCAGTTCAAGGGGAAACTAACTGAAGAAGTTTTCAGGATCTTCCAGGCCAAACACTTCCATTGTAGTGTGTATCATCCCCAAGGGAACGGCCAAGTGGAAAGATTTAACGGCACATTAATGTCGATCCTGAGAAAGTTGGCACACGAAAAACCAGATACATGGGACCAGTACCTGCACGCCGCCCTCTTTGCTTATCGGGAGGTACCCCATAGTTCAACCGGTATGGCCCCGGCAACATTATTGTTTGGAAGGCCAATAAAAGGTCCACTTGAAGCTTTGTTAAGAACGTGGACTGATGAAAAGGCAGAGGAAAACATTACATCTTCATACCAATATGTGAATGAGCTGACCACTCGGTTGAAAACTGGCTGGAAACTTGCCAATGAAAATTTGAAACAAGCCAGGAAGAAACATGCTGCCTATTATAACAGGAAGGCGAAAGACAGAAATTTGGCTGTGGGAGAGAAGGTACTGCTTCTTTTGCCCGGGTCAGAATAAGTTACAAATTGGATGGCAGGGTCCATATACAGTTCTAGAGAAGGTGTCTAGAACAAATTATAAGATAGATAAGAAGGGGAAAGAAAAAATCTATCATGTGAATCTCCTGAAGAAATATTTGGAAAGAGAACATCAGGAAGAGACACACTTGTTGACCTTGTCCATCGCCATGGAGATGAAAAAGGAACCACTTTCATCATTTGAATATCCATTACACCCCTGTGAGACAGCAGCACAGGTGAAAATCAGTACACATTTAACGAAAACTCAGAAAGAGAGAGTGCAACAGGTTCTAAAGAATCATGCAGAGGTGTTAACAGACCGACCAGGGCATACAAACCTATTGGAATATGATATGAAACTCATAGACTCCACACCTGTCTGTATGAAACCATATTCGATTCCGTTTGCTAAGGAAAAAGCTTTGAAGGAAGAGATAGACTATCTATTGAAGGAAGGAATTATTTCGCACAGTGAGTCTTCGTATAGTTCCGGGGTGGTACTCTTAAGGAAGCCCTCTGGAGAACATAGACTCTGTATAGATTACAGGAGACTGAATGCTATTACAGAAGGACAGGTGGATCCATTGCCGGATACAAATCAGCTGTTTGCCAGACTAAATAAAGCTAAATATTTCTCAAAAGTGGATCTGAGTAAAGGATACTATCAGATTCCAGTAAAGCCTGAGGTTAGACCATACCTAGCTTTTAGTACCTCAGAAGGACACTATGAGTTTAATAGATTGCCATTTGGATTGAAGAATGCGCCTAGTGTCTTCTCTAGAATGATGAGAAAATTATTGGATCCTCTGAATAATCCCTGTATAACAAATTTTATGGATGATATCCTTATAGCAACAGAAACATTTGAGGAACACATTGACTCTCTGAACATGCTGTTTGATCGACTTAGGGAGGCAAATTTAACAGCCCGACCAACCAAATGTTGCGTTGGATGTAAAGAATTGGAATTTTTGGGACACACAGTTTATCAGGGAAACATGACCCCTGACCCAAAGAACTTAGAGAAACTACAGAAAGCCCCGAGACCACAAACCAAGAAGGACGTGAGATCCTTTGTCTCATTATGTGGTTTCTACCAGAAGTATATCAAAAACTTTAATTCCATATGTGCACCGTTAACTGAATTGACACGTAAAGGACATCCAGATCGCATTACATGGACTCCACAATGTGAAATGACTTACCAAGAATTGAAGGAAAAGCTCACAAGTAAACCCATTTTGAAATTACCTGACTTAAGTCAAGAATTCATAGTAAGGACGGATGCAAGTAATATTGGGTTAGGTGCAACTTTACTACAGAAATCAGATGCATTGGATGGGGAATTAAGCCCAGTGGCATATGCTAGCAGAAAGTTGAATAAAGCTGAAATCAACTACTCAACTAGCGAAAAAGAATGTCTTGCAGTAATATGGGCAATAAAGAAATTCAATATTTATCTATATGGGAAGGCATTTAAGTTGCAAACTGACCACAAACCTTTATCGTTTTTAGCACAGGCTAAGCATGAGAACTCTAGGTTACTCCGATGGTCTTTGCTTCTGGCTCCATATAATTTTAGCATTGAATATATATCTGGAAAAACCAATCTGGGAGCGGATTTTTTAAGCCGCCATCCGTGTGATGAGAATCACCGTAAACCCCAGAAATAATAATAAATTTCTCTATGTGTATATAGAATAAAGGACTGACATATAATGTCTGTTTTAAGAGGGGAGGTGTCATGAAATATTCTAATCCACATATATAAATTATTAGGTAAATATGAAGCCTAACAAATAAAATTAATAAAGAGAAGAGCAATGGTAAAATGACAGTGCTGTCACAAGGAATGTACTCGAAATCCCCCTTGTTTTCTGCTTCGTCTGCAAATTGTAACGCTTTCACGTTGATATAAAAGCTTACTGTATTATTACCCGCTTTCTTCAATGAAACGTGTGCTGTATTTCTTGGAAAAGCATTGAGAGGCCCCTGCGTAATGACCTAAATTAATCCTAACATTAATTATATTACGTTACCAAAACGAACGAACAGATGGACAAAAGGATAGCGAGAAGGGAGAGGCAGAAAGCCGAACACTAAACACGCTTCGCGCGATACGCAAATGCTGCCATCACGCGTGTAAGTCTACATGCACTAATTTTTTTTTCAGACGGACAGTGATAAAATACACTACCCTTTCCCAGAGTTAGGTTTATAAATCATAACAGACTCTTATTAGAAAAGATAACATTAGATGGGTTTACGGTTGAAAACATAACAGTACCCAGACAGCACATCTTCGAAACAGGAGGTAGAAGAAATTGCATATTTTGAACGCAGCCACGTAGCTCCTTTAAATTAGTATTTTTGGGTTCCTTAGGGCTTGCTGACAAATAATATGTAAAACGTTACGCAAATAGTCCAGGAATTAATAAATTATACCCAAAATAAAATATTGGGGGTGCCTGACAGCATAAAATCATTTCTGCTCATAAGATTTTTTTTTTAACGTGTTTGAAAAAAATTTACGTTACAGAAATAGCCTACCATGTAAACTCCAAATTGATTGGAGCGCAACAAATGAAAGCCTAACCACGATTGGTCGGGCTATAAATACTATCTTGGTTGTTAGGGGAGACGGGAAAAGATAACATTTTTTCAAACACTTGTCGAAACGTGGCTCATTGGCCAGTCTCGCTGATATACACACTTGGGAGCGTTAGTTCGAGACCACTTGTTTAAATGATCTTGATAAAGCATCAGTGCGTTGAAGCCAGCTAAAATTTTGCTCAATAAAAGCCTGGAAGATAAGCAGATGGAAATTTGTGCCAGTTTGTGCCAGAATTCATTGCTAATCAACGTATCTGTGTTATTCGTATGAATTGTGGTAAGCTTGAACCATTTAATATCTTTTAATGAAAATTGAATGTGAATTGTTGATTTATGCCTGTATATATATGTGTAGTTCAGTGGCAAACGTGAGGTAAAGCCTAAAATGCTCCAGCCTGAACAGAGGGTGTCGGAGAGAAGTAAAACGGCATGGAATGGCCAAACAGTACACTGACACCTGGATGATTGACTAGAAAGAAATAATGCTGGAAGTGCAGAGGCGTAGTAACCATTAGGAAGGGTAATACTGGAATAAAGTATTTCAGATGAAGCTGACTGTTGGCCTAACGCTCTGAACGCAATGTTTGTGATGTATTGTGATCAGTGTAAAAAGAAAATATAAATTAGTTATGAAGTAGAAGGTACATCCTTCTTGATTTCAGGGACAGTGGTCTTGATGGTACTGAGCAGCACCTGGTCAGAGCTTTGCTGAATCCAGAGTCGGACAGCATACTCCTTGGTCTTTTTAGCTATCAGTGAGGTGTCTCCTGAGCCCAGAGGAGAATTCGAGCAGAGGAGTCCTTTCCTGCCGCCATCACGCCAGATAAGCGAATTGGCCAGCTGAGCTCAACATTATGTCCCCTCATCTTGAACTGACTTTTTAAAATTAACATTAAGAGGGGAATTTACTTGTCTTAAAATCAGGAACTGTGAACATCTCCAATACTAGTCCCTAAAGACAAACTATTGAAGTCATGATGACAAATACCAACAGAGCTTGAACAAAACAAAACCAGTATTACCTCATTTTACTACTACACAACTGACACACATAGAACATTTGTAATAATATATGTCACTACAATATTCATATTAAATACATTCTGTACATAACTTGTAATTTAAATTGATTGTGATTCCTGGTTCCCTTGTAGTTGAATCAGGACACATATTCATTCATGCCAGTAATGAATACATATTGTTATTTGAAAGTTTATCAGTGACTCTTTTAAGATATCTTTGTAGAGTGTTATATGTATGTGAGTGTCACAGTGTTGTCAAGAGTAGTGGATTAAATTAAATTGTTTATCTGTCTGTTGTTGTGACTTACACTTCACCATACTCATACCCTAGACACATAACGTAGCATCACACTATTCCAGAATAATTCTGACTGAGATATATAGATATGTGGTAGCAAGTAAGGTTATCTATAATACACTACTCTTAATAGATATAGATACCTTCACAGCTGATCTCAGTCAGTACACTAAGTTCCCTATAAGTATTTATAACATCCCACTTCACCACAAGGATAGTGGTCACTCATCGCGACAGTAGGAACAGAGTATTCTATAATGTTTTCTGCACAGGTGACGTAGATGTGGTCAATTGTTGTGGATCATGCATTTGTTACCCTGGTAGGCTGGTTGACTATTTGTTTTAGGTTGTAAGATAGTATGATGTTTTCCCACGTTTGGTTTGTGTTGTGCATGTCGATGTTGAAATCGCCTAGAAGAATAATTTCTTTGGCAGTGGTAAATACTTTATCCATCATAGTGGTGAAATCTTCATACCAGATGGCTCCTGCACTGGGATTTCTATAAAGATACCCGACTAGAAATTGTCCCTGAGTCGGTAGTTTTATTTCTAACCATATGCACTCGGTCTCTGCTGTCTCTAAATCGCTTCTGTGGCGATAACTAATAGAATTGAAATATATACTACTATACCTGTTTCTAGCTTTCTACTTGAGTCTCGCCGAACTGTTTTAAAGCCATTTAGGGCAATTTCATCATCTGATATTTTGTCGTTTAAACGACTTTCGGAAAGTCCAAAAACATGAACATTTTTATTCAGAATTTGTGTAAGCTCAGGAAGTTTGCCCAATAAATGGTAAATGTTCAGGTGGCCCAGCCGTAGACCATCCTTAATTAGCCATTGTGTCTGATAGGTATGCATTTTATTTTGGCGAGTGGTTTAAAAAGGAAAATAACAAAAGCAATTTTAAATACGAAACCCACGAAAATTTAAACTAATTAATGTCACCAAGTAAGTGAAAATACAAATGTTAGTACTTAACGTACGAACACTTGGTACAAGTCTTGCTAAAAAATTACAATTAACTGAAATTGTCAGTAGTATATTAAAAGAGTCACACAACAGTAGGCACGCACGTTTTCACACCACAACACTAAAATTCTAACAAAGTAATTAAGCAACACTGAGAGAATACGAATTAAAAAAGTAAATAAAATAAAATAAAATCTTGCAAATTATGAAAAACCTGTCGGAGGCCTGTAGCCAATGAAATTAGAGTAATTTGAGAAAGTAACAAAATACTTATTACTTTATGCGTCACAGTAATCAACTAATTTTTCAGGGGAGAGACGGCTTTCCTCGCAGGGATTAAGTCAATTAAAAAAAAAAAAAAAATGAGTGGATTCATTATCGATAATGGATGTCTCTGTCAGGTATATAGTAGGGCCCGCGTTGCACAGACATCATTAGTGCTTGGCTGAGTGACGCAGGACTGACTGAATTGCATCAGGTAGCCAAGTTCTGGGTTCCACTGAGCACGACCAGGAAGGCTACGGGAGGAAGCATGACGACTGTAGATTTCGTCTGCAGTGGTTCCAACACTTGTAGGAGATTTTTGGGTCTGGGACATTGTGGCACTGCTAGATAGATAGATAGATAAATAGATAGATAAATAGATAGACAGATAGATAGATAGATAGATAGATAGATAGATAGATAGATAGATAGATAGATAGATAGATAGATAGATAGATAGATAGATAGATAGATAGATGGATGGATGGATGGATGGATGGATGGATGGACGGACGGACGGACGGACGGACGGACGGACGGACGGACGGACGGACGGACGGACGGACGGACGGACAGACAGACAGACAGACAGACAGACAGACAGACAGACAGACAGACAGACAGACAGACAGACAGATAGATAGATAGATAGATAGATAGATAGATAGATAGATAGATAGATAGATAGGACGAATTGCTTGTTCCGTCTCACATTACGATTGTCTAAGATGACGAATGAATCACGATTTGAATCTTAATGCCTTGTTCCACACACTTCCTAGTCCAGGTGTAATATATGCAGTAAGCAAACAAAAGCGCCAAGTCGACTACGAGATTCATACAAGAGACAGCTTACAGGTGTTAAAGGTAAAACGTAAAGGTAGTCCCATAAAAGATACTGCGATAATGGAGTGCAGCGTTAGAGACTTCACTATACTAGGTCCAGCTTCAAGAGGTGGGGGGACCAGCTCCCGTCCTCGCTGTTTTTGCCTTCCCTAACTCAAGAGCAGAGTCAAGTACCCTAATTATAGCTGGGTAGACTGGAGTGTGATGCCACCGTGTCTCAAAACGGTACTGTTGCCGCAAGAGGTCAGCGCTCTAACTACTCTGCCAATTAGACACTTTTACAGGTGTTATTGATAGTGAATACAGGAGGCCAGAGGTAGTTTCAATTTAAAGACTCATGGTTTAAGTAGTGAGTGAAAATAGGTAGTGAAAGTCTTGTTAGCCAAAAGGGACCTGATCCCGCTCCAGTCAATCCAGTGGTAAAAGTGTGCACCTGACTCGGCGCTTGACTCAATGTGACAGAACGGGGCGGCCCCTCTCGATCTTTGTTTCACTCCGGCAGTATCGGTACTTTTGTGGTACTGATTTTATTGTGTGCTTTCTTTTGTCCTTGCTGCTTTCCTTGTATATTGTTGAGATGGTGTTGAATCTCCTGGTCAACATCATCGGTCTCTGTTCTTTCCTGGCTTTTTGATAATCTCATATCTTCTTTTTACGTCGACCACGAAAGCTTTTCTGGTGAGGGGATCCTTCAGTTTCGTGATGTTGTATCTTTTCTGTTTGACTGCAACTGGTCCAGCAGCTCTGAGTTTCACCTTCAGTCTTGCTACTACTAGGTGATGATCACTTCCACATCTGCGCCTCTGTCTTACTTTCACGTCTTGTAGTGCATGTCTTCCATCTGCCATTGATCATTATGTGATCTATCTGGTTTCTGTCTCGTCCGTTTGGTGATTCCCATGTTAACTTGTGCACTTCCTTGTGTGGAAAAAGTGTTCATCCAATGACCAGGTTGTTAATACTGCAGAAGCTTATTAATTTGCCCCCATTCTCATTTGCTGTTCCACTGCCGCATTTCCCCATTACTCTTTCGTTATAATTATTGTGTGCTCCCACTTTCGCATTTAGGTCTTCCATTACTATAATGAGATCATACCTGGGTGTAGTTTCCATTTCTTTTTGTACCTGTTGATAGAACTCGTCCTTGATCTCTTCATCGCTGTCGTTTGTTGGTGCATAGCATTGTATAATTGTGGTGTTGGTGAACCTCCCTCTTAGTCTTGCTCTTATCAGTCTGTTGTTGATGGGTTTCCATTCCAGTAAAGACCTTTCCATTCCTTTCTTCAGGATAATGGTTACACCTTCGTTGTGCTGACCATCCTCTCTGCCAGAATAAAGTACTGTTTCCCCTGTAGCTGTTTTTATTCTCCCCCTACCTGTCCATCTGCTCTCGCTTATTCCCAGGATATGTATCTTGTAGTTCCTCATATCTGCTGTGATTTGTCTCAGCTTTCCTGCCTCATTCATAGTTCTGACGTTCCAAAAACCAATTCTGGTTTCGTGTTTTGCGGTCGGGGCATCCGTTTTCATGCCAGTGGCTTCCTTTCGGCTTTCACCACTGTCAGTCATACGAGCCTGAGACTCCGGATGTCCGTCCCGCAGCAAAGTTTTTCCATTTATTGTTTTTCCGTAACGTGCGATTTTTTTTTACATAGACAGGGGTGTCGGCCCTGTGCTAAAACCCCCAACCTGGAGGACCAGAGTACCAGCTTTTTTCTGACCCCTACCCACGCAGACCAGTCCAGCTTGGTTGAACCTACCAGGAGTAAATCTCCGACTGGCATAGCTCTGGGGATTGTCAGGGTACACAAGCTGCCATACCGCTACAAGGTATAGGTACCATTGATGGCAGAGAAGATAGTTATACACTTCATTAACTGTCATAAACGGAATGTTGGATGGGATTTATTCGGTACATTTGTTCTCACAAAATGCTGACAGCCTGCCTAAGTCACAAGGTAAATTTGGTATTGTTGATTTAAGACTGTTTATTTCTGCCTGAAGGTAATTGCTGAAGTCTGTGCAAGCAAATAAAGTATTAGGGATTGACAAGACTGACGGATTTCGCTTGTTCGCTGTTGATTGCTTTCTATATATCTTTACTGTTTCTTTTGTTCTGAACCAAATTTTTAAAGTAATTTCTTTTTTCTCTACGAATTAAATATTGCACGGTGTTCCTCTGTGCTCTGTATATGTTAAAGTCCTTGTTTTTTTAGCTTGATCTCTCTGCCTCATGGCGTCTAGCACTGCTTGTGTGATCCTAGGAGATTTGACCTGTCGTTTCACACGAACTTCTTTAGTTGGTGCGTGGTTATCTAACACACAAAGAAAGATACGTGTCCAATGGGCAATGGCGTCATCGGGATCAGAAAGCTGGTAAACACTGGCAAGAGGTGCAGTTCGCAAATCATGTAAAAATAGTTAACGGTTGAAATTTTTAAAACTTCTAAATTTAATACTGATATGTTTATTTCTTGGAGCTTTATATTTATTCTTTGACCACGTGCAACATATAGGATAGTGGTCTCTCATCGCGACAGTAAGAACAGAGCATTCTATAATGTTTTCTGCACAGGTGACGTAGATGTGGTCAATTGTTGTGGATGATGCATTTGTTACCCTGGTAGGCTGGTTGACTATTTGTTTTAGGTTGTAAGATAGGATGATGTTTTCCCACGTTTGGTTTGTATTGTGCATGTCGATGTTGAAATCGCCTAGAAGAATTATTTCTTCGGCAGTGGTAAATACTTTATCCATTATAGTGGTGAAATCTTCATACCAGATGGCTCCGGCACTGGGATTTCTATAAAGATACCCGACTAGAAATTGTCCCTGAGTCGGTAGTTTTATTTCTAACCATATGCACTCGATCTCTGCTGTCTCTAAATCGCTTCTGTGGCGATAAAATTAATAGAAGTGGAAAATATATACTACTATACCTGTTTCTAGCTTTCTACTTGAGTGTCGCCGAACTGTTTTAAAGTCATTTAGGGCAATTTCATCATCTGATATTTTGTCGTTTAAACGACTTTCGGAAAGTCCAAAAGTATGAAAATTTTTATTCAGAATTTGTGTAAGCTCAGGAAGTTTGCCTAATAAATGGTAAATGTTCAGGTGGCCCAGCTGTAGACCATCCTTAATTAGCCATTGTGTCTGATAGGTATGCATTTTATTTTAGCGAGTGGTTTAAAAAGGAAAATAAAAGCAATTTTAAATACGAAACCCACGAAAATTTAAACCAATTAACGTCACCAAGTAAGTGAAAATACAAATGTTAGTACTTAACGTACGAACACTTGGTACAAGTATTGCTAAAAAATTACAATTAACTGAAATTGTCAGTAGTATATTAAAATAGTCACACAACAGTAGGCACGCACGTTTTCACACCACAACACTAAAATTATAACAAAGTAATTAAGCAACACTGAGAGAATACGAATTAAAAAAGTAAATAAAATAAAATAAAATCTTGCAAATTATGTAAAAAAACTGTCGAAGGCCTGTAGCCAATGAAATTAGAGTGTTTTGAGAAAGTAACAAAGTACTTATTACTTTATGCGTCACAGTAATCAACTAATTTTTCAGGGAAGAGACGGCTTTGGTCGCAGGGATAAAGTCAGTTACTTACTTACTTACTTACTTAGTCGTTCCCCTTCTACCGTGAGGTGTAGAGGTTTGGAAGAGAGAGCGCCAGACCATTCTATCAGCTGTCTTCTTCCTGGCCTGGTTCCATTCTAGTCCTCGGTCCTTCAAAGATTGTCTAATGTTTGCCTTGTCCTCCCAGCGGACTCTGGGTCGTCCTGGAGGTCTGGATCCCTGGCTCTTTGTTTCCCATGCTTGTCGTGGTAGCCGATCTTCTCCCATTCTGCAGACATGGCCAAACCATCTTAGTTGGGACTGTTCTATTTGGGTCTGCAGCGGATGGGAGTTTAGGCCTTGACGGATCGTCTGGTTGCGGACCATGTCTCTTCTTGTTACTTCAACCACTTTCCTCAGATACCTCATTTCTGAGGTTTGGATCTGGCTTTTGTGGGGTGTAGTCATTGACCACGACTCGCATCCATATGTCAAGACTGGGACATAGGTGGAGCGGTATACAGAACAGCCATCTTCGTTTTCTTAATCCAACCTGTCTTTCTTGCTGAGGAAGTCCACGATTTATGGCCTGAAAAAGTCTCCAAGCCGCTCTTATTACTCACATTGTCACAAGCGGGGAGGGGAGGGGGACCAGGGGGGGGGAGGAGGCTGCAGGGGGGGGGGGAGGGGGGGGGGCGGAGGGGGGAGCGGCTTACGAGCCTTATTTGAGGGGGGGGGGGGGGGGGGGGGGGGGTGTGGGTGGAGGGGCGCGGGGGGGTGGCGGGGGGGGGGGGGGTCGGGGGAGGGGGGGGGCGGGAGGGGGGGGGGGGGGGTAGTGGCGGTGGAGGGGGGGTGGGGGGGGGGGGTGGGGGGGGGGGGGGGGGGGGGGGGGGAGGGGGGTGGGGGGGGGGGGGGGAGGGCGGTGGGGGGGGGTGGGGGGGGGGGGGGGGGGGGGGGGTGGGTGGTGGTGGGGGGTGGGGAGGGGGGGGGGGGGGGGGGGGAGGGTGGGGGGGGGGGGAGGGGGGGGGGGGCGGGGGGGGGGAGGGGGGGGGGGGGGGGGGGGGGGGGGGGGGGGGGGGGGGGGGGGGGGGCGGGGTGGGGGGGAGGGGGGGGGGGGGGGGGGGGGGGGGGGGGGGGGGGGGGGGGGTGGGCGGGGGGGGGGGCGGGGGGGGGGAGGGGGGGGGGGGGCGGGGGGGGGGGGGGGGGGGGGGGGGGGGGGGGGGGGGGGGGGGGGGGGGGGGGGGGGGGGGGGGGGGGGGAGGTGGGGGCGGGGGGGGGGGGGGGGGGGGGGGGGGGGGGGGGGGGGGGGGGGGGGGGGGGGGGGGGGGGGGGGGGCGGGGGGGGTGGGGGGGGGGGTGTGGGGGGGGGGGGGAGGGGGGGGGGGGGGGGGGGATGGGGGGGGGGGGGGGGGGGGGGGGGGGGTGGGGGGGGGGCGGGTGGGGGGGGGGGGAGGGGGGGGGGGGGGGGGAGGCGGCGAGAGTGGGGGGGGGGGGTGGGGGGGGAGTGGGAGGGGGGGGTGGGGTGGGGGGAGGGGAGGGGTTGGAAGGGGGGGTGGGGAGGGGGGGGGGGGGGGGGGGCGGGGGGGGGGGGGGGGGGGGGGAGGGGGGGGGGGGCAGGGGGGGGGGGGGGGGGGGGGGGGGGGGGGGGGGGGGGGGGGGGGGTGGGGGCGGGGGGGGGGGGGGGGGGGGCGGGGGGGGGGTGTGGGGGGGGGGGGGGGGAGGGGGGCGGCGGGGGGAGGGGGGGCGGGGGGGGGGGGGGGGAGGGTGGGGAGGGGAGGGGGGGGGGGTGGGGGGGGGGGGGGGGGGGGGGGGGGGGGGGAGGAGGGGGGGGGGGGGGTGTGGGGGGGGTGGGGGGGGGGGGGGAGGGGGGGTGGGGGGGGGGGGGGGGGGGGGGGGGGTTGGGGTGGGGGGGGGGGGGTGGGGGGGGCGGGGGGGGGGGTGGGGGGGGGGGGTGGGGGGGGGGGGGTGGGGGGGGCGGGGGCGGGGGGGTGGGGGTGGGGGTGGGGGGGGGGGGGGGGGGGGGGGGGGGCGGGGGGGGGGAGGGGGGGGTGGGGTGGGTGGGGGGGAGGGGGGAGGGGGTGGGGGGGTCGGGGGGGGGGGGGGGGGGGGGGGGGGGGGGGGGGGGGGGGGGGGGGGGGAGGGGGGGGGGGGGGGGGGGGGGGGGGGGGGGGATGGGGGGGGGGGGGGGGGGGGTGGGGGGGGGGGGGGGGGGGGGGGGGGGAGGGGTGGGGGGGGGGGGGGGGGGGGGTGTGGGGGGGGGGGGGGGGGTGGGAGGGGGGGGGGGGGGAGCGGGGGGGGGGGGGGGGGGGGGGGGGGGGGGGGGGGGGGGAGGGGGAGTGGGGGGGGGGGGGGGGCGGGGGAGGCGGGGGGGGGGGGGGGGGGGGGGGGGGGGGAGGGGGGGGGGGGGGGGGGGGGCGGGGGGGGGTGGGGGGGGGAGGGGGGGGGGTGGGGGGGGCGGGGGGGGGGGGGGGGGGAGGGTGGGGGGGGGGGGGGGGGGGGGGGGGAGGGGGGGCGGGGAGGGGGGGGGGGGAGGGGGGGGGGCGGGGGGGGGGGGGGGGGGGGGGGGGTGGGGGGGGGGGGGGGGGGGGGGGGGGGGGGGGGAGGGTTGTGGGGGGGGGGGGGGGGGGGGGGGGGGGGTGGGGGGTGGGGGGGGTGGGGGGGAGGGGCGGGGGGGGAGGGAGGGGGGGGGGCGATGGGGGGCGGGTGGGGGGAATCAAGTGGGGGGGGGGAGGAGGGGGGGTGCGGGGGGGGGTGCGGGGGGCGATCGGGCTTATGGGTATGGGGGGGGGGGGGGGGGTGGGGGGGTGGGGTGGCGGGGGGGGTGGGGGACGGGGGGGGAGGGGTGGTGGGGTGGGGGGGGGGGGGGGGGGGGGGGGGGGGGGGTGGGGGGGGGTGGGGGGGGGGGTGGGGGGGGGGGGGGGGGGGGGTGGGGGGGGGGGGGGGGGGGGGGGGGGGGGGGGGGGGGGGGGGGGGGGGGGGGGGTCTTCTCCAGCATACTTGAGGTTGGATTGGAGATGTCCGGACTTGCAGGTTGGATTGGAGATGTGCCTCTGATTTAGCAATCACGGCAACATCAGCAAATGCCATCCAGAAGTCGTTGTTTTGATGAATTTCTTTAGTATTAGTTGGTAATATATTAATTATGTGACTTTGGATTGGTATAGACAACATACTGTGTTGACACATTTTGTGAAGGAAATTAAATACGATATGGCTTGAGGGGTTTGCACATTTCTTCTTAGATGTTCAGTTTTACAATAATTTGGGGGAGGTGTGTTGGGGGGGGGACTTGCCGGGGGTGTAACACCAGGGGAGGGGGGGGGGAAGAGAGGAGGGGGGGGAGGGGGGGGAGGGGGGGGGGGGGGTGGGGGGAGGCGGGGGGCGGGGGGGGGGGAGGGGGGTGGGGGGGGGGGGGGGGGGGGGGTGGGGGGGGGGGGGTGGTGGGGGGGGGGGGGGTGGGGGTAGAAGTGGGTGAGTGTGACACTTGCTGGGTGCTATGTTGCTTGTGATCTGGGAGATCTGTCTCTGTACGCCCAGCTTGTATACGATAGATAGTATGGTAGTTGCATAGTGTGATGGTTAGAAAGTGAAAAGTGGGGTTGTAGTGTATTGGTGAGATGTTGCCTAGTATGTGAGTATGAGTGACGTGAATGTCGTAGTCGAGATGCTTTCTTGTTCTCTCCTTACATGCCGTGGGGGGGGCGGGGGGGTGGGTTGACATGAAGGATTTATTTCTGTGGTGCTTTTTTTGCTGTTTGCGTCTTGTATGCTGGCGGATATTTTGGACTGACATTTGTGGGCAGTGACTGACCTATTATGTTTATCGTCAAAATACAATTAAGGATTGTGTGAAGAGGTAAGGTGATAGGATATCACCTTGTCTTACACCAGTGGTGGTTCTGAACTCTTCTGACTTATGGTTTGCTGTCCTCACATAATTTCTGCAAGACTTGTAGAAGCTCTGTATAGCATGAATCAGAGGTGCTGGAATATTCTTCCTTGCCAAACAGTCCCAAAGTTTGCTCCAGGGGACCCTGTCAAACGCCTTTTCCAGATCTATTGAAACAAAGAAATGGATTTTGTCTCATCTTCCATATACCCCACAAGGGCCTTTTCACTCAGTGCTTCTGCAGTGTGAAAAGATTGAGTAAGGGTGTCTTGAGTACTTGTCTTACGGTTTGCTCGTGAACTCCGCACTGGACCTCATCCAATTGTGGCTCAGCTAGGCGTCGGAGTCTCTGCTCTAGGATTCTAGAGTAGATTTTACCAGGGACACTGAGAAGGGATATGCCTCTATGGTTTCCACATTGTCGATTGTCAATATAGTCAATTAAAAAAAAAAAATAAGTGGATTCATCATCGGTAATGGATGTCTCTGTCAGGTATATAGTAGGGCCCGCGTTGCACAGACATCATTAGTGCTTGGCTGAGTGACGCAGGACTGAATTGCATCAGGTAGCCAAGTTCTGGGTTCCACTGAGCATGACCAGGAAGGCTACGGGAGGAAGCATGACGACTGTAGATTTCGTCTGCAGTGGTTCCAACACTTGTAGGAGGTTTTTGAGTCTGGGACATTGTGGCACTGGTTGTTGAACTGTAATATAATGTGTTTGTGAGGGGCTGTCTCATAGGTAGTGGAGGAAACATAACATCGTAACGTTCGGCTTCCTGGTTGTAGGTGGCGTTCTGTTTGCTGTTAGGTAATTTGCTGGTTACGGGAGCGCTTCTTTGAGGGGCGGGTAAGGTGTGTTGTGCATTTTCATGAAGGGCTGATCTCATGGTAGATCGGTTTGTGTTCTGTGTGTCTGGTTCGTTGTCGTGTTGCGTTCGCTGTGGGTACTTGATGTTTTTTGCTAGGATGCTGCCGTCTAGTTTTGATGTATGTATTTGATCTATGTAAAGGCGTTTCTTTGGTGCTCCAGAGTTGCTTGTGAAGAAAGGAGTGTTGTTGATATAGCCAATGTTGTTGTGTTCACAATAGCTCTGGAGTGTCTTGTTTTTGGTGTCGGCTACGCGACGTTGGAAGCCATAGCAAGGTGGAATAATGGATGACATAAAAATTGAGGTGTTAGGAAATTTTTGTTTTATTGTAGTGGTCAGTTTGGAAATCGCCGAAGGGCTAACGCTGTGTCCATTCATTATGTCGTTGATCCCTATATGTACTGTTGTTCTTGTAATGTTATGATGTATGTCGAACCTATTAACTCTATCAATTAATCGTTCAGTTCTAGCTCCAGGTATCGCTAAAACTGAGACAGTTTCCTCTTTAGTAGTAGACATCCGATCATTGTATATGCCTTTTAGGAGAGAGTCGCCAATTATAACATGTGTTGCTTTACTACATGGTTGTAGACTCGGCTTTCGTTTTGATTCTTGCTGCCGCCATTGATTTTCCTGGAGTGAATCGTCCTGAATAGTCTGGGTGTTTTCATCGGGTGGTTGTGGTGTCAGTATCTGATCTGGTAGCGGCGTTAATGCCTGTTCATTTTGTACTGAACTCTGGTTAAGGGCGGTAAACCTGTTGCTTACTTTTACACTAATAGGGTAAGCTTCGCGCGCACGTGTATCCTCAACTTTTTTGGTGTTACATTGGTGCTGCGTGCGGCGTTCGTTTGATATATGTTCTTTGGAGGGATCTCCAGAAGCTTCAGGAACTATAAGAGGATGTTCCGAGTGCTTTGTTTTATAAATAGAAAAATTGTTTCGTAGTTGCTCAACGACGTGTTTCATATTGGAATTATCTTCACTCAGATGCAGTATTTCCTTTTTGAGTAGTTCGTTTTCTGCGCTGATCGATTTATAGACATTAGTCGTCAGATTGGCAATTAGTGTTCGAAGGGTGTCCTCCATTTTGAGCATCAGCTCCTGGCAGCACTGCGCATTTATCATGTGAGTGACTTCTGTGTGATTTTCACGTGATAATGTTTATCTTCTTCTTCTTCTGCGTTCAATTTGTAGTCATGCTAAATCTGCAGGCCTGTTGCCAGGACGAAGTCCACAGTCTTTACCAGGTCGGCGCAGCAGCCCCATAGCTTCTGCTGGAGCTCAGCACCCCTTGGCCAGGTCGCACGTCGTGGTTCATCGTGGGTTGGACAGTTCTGGAGATGTTGTTCTGGGGTTTCTGGATTCCTGTTTCCGCTTTGGGCATTCATGTGTGTGGGGATATTCCAAGTGAGGCGAGTGGAGATTCCCCTAGTAATCTGCAGTGGCCGGTTCTCAGGCGGAACATTGTGGTCTGTTGGTATCTGTTTAGATGGTGTATTGGGTCATCTCTGCTGTACATATCCCCTTCCTCCTTCCACTGATTTTTGTACTTGTTGTGGACTATGGTTTTTGCTTCCCGATACGGCAATGGATGGCTGTATTGTTCCATTTTACTGCCACTTCTTGATAGAGCATCTGCTTTCTCATTACCAGCAATTCCACAATGGGAGGGTAACCACTGAAGGGCAATGGTTGATGACCTTTGGATGATGTTAAGCTCAGATCTGATCTCATTCATCATGTTATCATTTCTGGTGTTTTGTATTGATTTCAGTAATGATCTGCAGTCGGTGAAGATTACTATCTTAGCTGGTGGTTGTTGTTCGGGTCTGGTGAAGATTTTCAGGGCTTGCAGTAGTGCCATAGCTTCTGCCCTGAAATTGGAGATCTTTCCATGTTTCATCTGTTTGTGTGCTAGTTTATTTAGGGACCATTGGATATTCTATGGCCAGCATAGGTTGAGAAAATGGAGTATTTGCTACTGTGTCGCTCATTGGAAAGTCGCGTGCTGCGGGAGGCAAAGTGGATGTATAGATATAGATATATAGATATGTATAGATAGATAGATAGATAGAGAGAGATAGATAGATAGATAGATAGATAGATAGATAGATAGATAGATAGATAGATAGATAGATAGATAGATAGATAGATAGATAGATAGATAGATAGATAGATAGATAGATAAAGAGAGAGATGGAAAGATAGATAGATAGATAGATAGATAGATAGATAGATAGATAGATAGATAGATAGATAGATAGATAGATAGATAGATAGATAGATAGATAGATAGATAGATAGATATATAGATAGATAGTGAGTGAGTGAGTGAGTGAGTGAGTGAGTGAGTGAGTGAGTGAGTGAGTGAGTGACGAACCTAACGTAATCTGCAGATGAATTTGGCCCAGCTCATTGTCACAGGGTTATCCCGAAGGGTAACCAAAGAGAGTTATCGGTGTGGTGCCGGCCTTGTCAATGGCTCAGATTTGCCTGGCAACCGGTGGGAAATAGGCAGCAGGAGTGAAGAAGGCGAATGTAGTCTGCTCATGTGGTGATGATGATGGAAATATGTTGTATATTCGTATTTGGTGGTGCATCAATTGTATGGGGAGAAACTGTCCATTACTGCTGGTAATTCAGGATATCAATAATTTTTGTAGGCACTGGGTTTACAAGATCTCCCGTCTGCTTGTGCAGCTTTTGATCATGGTTTCTCAAAGCACTTGTTGTAAAAATCGTCCGTTGGCTACTGCCACTTCTGATCAAGATTTCTCAAAGCACTTGTTGCAAAAATCGTCCGTTGGCTACTGCAACTTCAGATCATTAAATTTCACGTGGACAGCTATTAGAAATGCAGCAATCCTTCTGGGTATTTTCTGCTTTCTTTTTGGGTGGGTAGTCGCTGATAGAAAGACCCTTCACCGCCTGGTAAATTCCTTTCTGACCCCCGTGGAGTATGGGTAGGTTGTTGCCATTAATTACATGTGAGATGCGTGTCGTCGCAGTATCTCGGTCGGCCCTACTCTAAAGCTTGTCCTGTGATTAACGCCAACCACGTAGTAGACTAAGGATGAGTATCTCAAATGGTCCCTGTCTCTACCACTGTGATGGATAAAATAATGAACCCTTTGTAAGTATCCCGTAAACTATGCTACGCCTGTAGTGTCTTGTATGTGAAATCTTATCACTATAAGAAATGACTGTGCGATGTTTACTGCGCGGTTAACCGGTAATGTAAAAGGCAACATAAAAGTGTCTTGTATTTACTTCGTTATAGTTACTGGAAACTGTGCAATGTTATAAATATAATAATTCTCTGCATGGTGTTTATTGCAACCTGTACTTATTAGTGTGAAATATAATATTATAATAAACGTGACTGGTATTTACAGTGTTATATTTATGGAAAATATATATATTTTCTGAATGAAGTTAAGACATAATAATGATAAAGTAACCAATCTGATTACGGAAACAACGATAGATTGTTTGGTCTGTTTTTGTTCCACAAAGACGCCACTAGGCGTGGTGGAAACAGCAATAGATTGATCAATTTGTTGTTGCCCTAAGACGCCACTAGGCGTACTGGCCACATACTGCTTTGCCGGTTGGTGGCTAAGGATGGAAGAAGAAGAGAATGATAAAGTACAAAATATATTACACTAACCTTGGTGTCCATATACGAATTTCACTGACACAATGTCCTGACTCTTCCTCGTGAAATTTAGAACCCCAAGTTTTGGTTGGCGGACTGCTTCTCTTGCAATGCCAAGCAATGAATATAGTTGAGTTTATATATCGTCTGAATCGCCTATGGCTAATTTTCGGGTTCGCTTCCTGTGTCATGTGAAATTTCGTTTGTTTTCCTTAAGTCAGACATTCCGTTCTCATGCTGTGTAAAATTTCCTGTAATATTTTGCTATGGTCGCTCTCATATTTTGCTTATCCGAGACAACTTGTCTGCGTTCGTCTTTTGAGTGTCTGTGCAGCATTTAATAGTCTTTACATAATGACATATTCTCATTCTTTTCATGTTGATCCTGGTTCAGACACTGCGTCGCCGTTAATCAAATGTTATTGGGTCGGTTCGATGAGAACCTGCTTATTTAATTACTCATTGTAAAACTGCCTCGCGCTCTGTCCATTATATTCTACGGCTAGCTACAATAATATTGCTTGTACCTTCCTGCCTTTGTGAAAACGCAACCGAGACGTTGAAGCGATTACCTCAATAATCTGTTGGACTCACTGTCTACTAGTTGCGAAAACATTTCAAGCGAATGTTGTTGCGTTTAAAGGGGTCACGCCGAGCGTTGTCTATTGTTATGTCAACATTCCTTGTAAAATTGGTCAATTTTCCACGACTGATGAAAACGATGTCTATTGTGAACCATGGGTATTCACCCTTGCATGCTTCTTCATACTTGAGAAATTTATCAACAAAATATTACCAATAGGTTTTAGGAATTTAATTGCAGACTTACTCGTCTCTCGCGACAGATGTCCCCCGCACCAAGTCTTAGCTTGCGAAGACTCCTGCGAGTCAGGATGCAATTTACATTCCCTATTGTCGGCGGTGGTTATCTTCTCCCTATTACTCTCCACTTCATCTTCCTCTTTCCAATCATCCTTCTCCTCGTCCAAATCATTCTTCTCGCAATCTTCCTCAGTTGCTTCTCCTGCATCAGCTATAAAGAGCTGCTCCCTTTCCTGTTTCAATATCGTGACCGTAGTCAAGAGTTGTCGCCCCTGCTCGACTACGTTCGTAGAGTGGGTTGTGATTTTCTGCACGCCTGCAGATGACTGTCCAGCCGCATTGGGCTGCAGTACTGAGTTCGGATTTCCTTTATTCAAATGCTTTGTGGCTGCTCGTGTCCTGAAGTTAGCCGCTTCAGTTATGTGTCTGTCTAAATATCTCTTTAGCAGAACAATATTATATATTCCCAGCTGATTCTCCTCTGGAATCTTATAATTGGTTCGAGATGCCTTCTCGACCATTGCGTAAGGCCCGTGCCATCCAATCAGTAACCTGTTCTGTTTGCTATGCATAAACAGTAAAACTTGTTTGCCTATCTCTAGCTCACACTTAGGACCAGTCGTCTTATATTCTCCGTCATGTTGACGCCTCCTCTTCCTCATACGTGGTCTGTTTCCCTTACTAGTGGCTTCCTCCGTTTTCTCATGATTTAATGCCCCTCTCTGGCATTCAAGGATTGATCTGATAAATTGATCCATGTCCCTTGCGATTCCCTGCCCAAAATAATGGTAGGTGATTCTTTGCGTAATGATGTATTGTCTGACCTGACCACTAGATTTACTAGCATGTCCCATACCTAAGATATAAAATCTATATCGTGCTGGTACTACCTGTTGCTCATACTCATATCCGCGTTTTCCTATTCTCCTAAAAAGTAGTCCTTGCGGTTTAAAGCAGTCTCCTTGTTGCGCTGGATTGTCTCTCTTCAGTCTCTTCTTAAAACAAGGTTCTACCGCTTTGTCGTTGTTGTGAGCTTGTCTCAGCTCTTGCGAATGGAAGTCAACCTCGTCTCCTTGTCTCTTCTCCTTCGCTTGGTCACTTGTCTGCACTGCAGCTGTGACTCTTGATTGACGAGTGTCTCCTAAACTCACATATTTGTAGCCTAAAATGACTTCATATGTATGATCATTTAAAACTGCCGTTCGTAGTTCTCCCTTGACATATCTGCCTTCAATGGGAGTCCGGGCGATAGCCGCCATCATTGGAGGATCGCCGTTACCTGTGAACTGATTTTCCACAGTTCCATCACTCAATTGTTCTGGTCTAACCAGTCTTGACCTGAATTTCGAATCGAACTCCAGCCTGGAATCGAATACCTCTTCCGCTCTTTCTCTATTGACAACGTTGCGTTCCGAGGGAATCCGTGCGCTAGTTGCCGTCCCTAAAATATCACTTTTCCTTTTCCGCCCTTTTGCATTAGGGTCCTTGTAATATTCGTTGCCAGGTTTAAACCCCTTCTTTCTCTTGAGTGACCCATTCTGACTGACATCAAATAACTGGGTGCCTCTCTTCGTTCTGTCCACATAACCAATGTTTCCCCACTTCTCTCTCTTGAGTGACCTATTCCTATTGACATCAAATTTCTTCTTTTCCTTCTTCGATCTGTTGAAACAAAAAGTGTTTCCCCACTTCTTTCTCTTGAGTGATCCATTCCTACTGACATCATATCTCTTCGTTTCTTTCTTCGATCTGTTGAAATAAAAAGTGTTTCCCCACTTCTTTCTTCTGATAAACAATCTTTGAATCCGCCGACGGATCAAAGTTGGCCCTTGTTTGTCCTTATTACGTATTTGTGTATCTTGCCCGTGGAATGGTCATAAATCAAGATACGGTGCAACCCATCTGTCCTTTTGTATCGGGTACAGTGTGTTGTTAATTTCGCGCGTCGGCGCCTTGCCTTGCCTAAAGCGCGTACACCAAGCTGTTTCCTCTTTCCGTGGATAATAGCGAATGCCCGTTCCTGTCCGGTCGCTTCTTTCCACGTAGAAGGGCCGGTGGAGTAAGGTAATAATTGTTCTCCTGATGTCAGGAGACAAGTGCCTGTTTTCTTCTTCCCTGTGATGCCAGGTGAAATTGTTTTATTCGCGGTCCCCTTGCAAGATCCATCGGAGTTACCGCTTGCCATTTGAGTAGGCTCTTCGGTGCCTTTTAATAACTTCCCGTTATCTCTGCAGAGTTGTCTGGAATCCACTGAGTCAACCACCACCGGGTTTGATTTTTCGGCCTCTTCTTTCCGGGACTCTTTGTCCATCATTGTTAGGGTTTCTATATACGCCAAGCGATGGAGAGGAGGGCGGTTTCGGCACTCGCTGGTGTAGTGATTTTTCATACGACAAAACCTGCACCATTTATCCCCTTGTCTCTGGTTCTGAGCAAAGGTGTTATGTTGAGTTTCCTTTCTATGTGGATTGCAAAGGAAGGTGTCTTTCTTCCCCTGATACCGGCCAACTGGGCCCTTCTCATAATCAGTTTTTCCTGCGGATTTCTTTGCATATGAAGTAATGCAATGCGAAGATGGTGTGTCTTCTAGGCGATATGTTAGCTCATCTGTCACTTCATGGGCCGAAACAAATATTTCCGATTCAAGTCTTGTGGGTTGTTCATACGTTCCACACAACCTCTTCATCCGAAGTTCGTGCTCTCTTTCTGCCTTGATTCTCCTATACTCGGCCTCTCTCTCTGCCTTGATTCTCCTATCTTTTGCCGCTGCTAAACTCAATCTTGTTTGCTCTACTTCTGCTGCCAGTTTATCTTTTCTCTCTTGCTCTGCAATTTTATCTTTTCTCTCTTGCTCTGCTATGTGCGCAGTTAACATTTTTTCCACATATTCCATAAGTTCTCCTTTTTCTAGTTTTAAATTCATTGCTTTCTGGAAAGCTGCCGTGCGAATTTGCAACCAATCTGCCATGATCAAGCTAGAATTAAATCTGCCTGTCGCAACTCAAAATTATGCGAGAGAAATAATAAATTTAGAGCGACAATAAAATCGTGCCCTTGGCCAAAAGAGAAACACCCGTACAGGTAAATGACAATATTAAAGAAAACCTTGGCAATACAATTCTAAGACTTGCTAAGAATACCAGTCAAATATTTCTGACCATCAACTGCCTGCCCACCAAGAAAACAATACTTTAACAAAATGCTTCTTGTCCGTGGTTTAGCCACTATTTTCAATTGTGAACAAAAGGACTATACAATGTCGGGTCGCTACTCCGACTTCAACAATGCCTATTGTTCAAGACCCACGTGTTATTACCCGTATACTGAAAGTTCAGGTAAATTTATAATGATGACAACAAATCAATATTGGTAACCAGATGCAGTACTTAAATAATATGGTATAATATTCTAACATATGTCAATGTCTTATTTAATATACTATGAATATCTAATCTAATTTAATATGAATATCTAGTTATCTAATATTCTAATCTGTATTCTTTCCCTCTACCTAAGTAGAATAAGGAACAGTATATAAGACAGTGAATAGGTTTTTACAAAATTGCAAAAAAGAATTATTTCATTTTTTAGTCTAGGGCAAGTCCCAAGGTATATTTCGGACTGCAGCCTCTACTTAATTTCTCAGTCTAGGGCAAACCCCAAGGTACTATCCAGGACGACAGCCCCCACTTAATGTCACAGGGTTATCCCGAAGGGTAACCAAAGAGAGTTATCGGTGTGGTGCCGGCCTTGTCAATGGCTCAGATTTGCCTGGCAACCGGTGGGAAATAGGCAGCAGGAGTGAAGAAGGCGAATGTAAGACTCTGGGATAAATTCCCCGCAGACAGTCCCAGTGATTCTATATCTCGTGACACTATAACTCCTACCACTCTATCCCCCTCTCTATATTATAATTCTAACGAGCCCCCACTCCCCTATTACACTGAGTGAACAGAAGAGGAAGAAAGGAAGAACAGTATGTCTCTTTCGCACACTTTCTTTCCTTCTCTATATATGTAATAACGTGTGTTGGTAAATACAACTACAACATTTATTAACTTATTGAAATATAACAACATTCAAGTACACTAATACAAATGCAACTAGGAATGACATTAACTATCCCTGTGAAGAAAGATATTAGTTAATGCACAATACACAAATGAATCTAAAGTCTACACTATGTGATGATGATGAATGTAAGTAACTCCTAAATACTAACAAAAAAAGGATATCTTGTTTTTCTTGGTCTCTTGCTGACTGTCAATAAACTCTGGTTGTTTGTACACAATGGACAAGTCATTGTCTGCCTACAATAACACTGGACGGTCCACTTGGTTTCGTCAGGTGTCCACGGCTTGTTCTTTTGTCCTTCACAATGCGAGTGTTGACATTGTCCCGAGCGTCCAAGGTGTCCTGTTCATGTGTGATGTTGAACGCAATGTTAGGCGGGCGAGACTTCGTCTGATATGCAGATGTCCTTTCGTTGTGCTGATAGTCTGCTCATGTGGTGATGATGATGGAAATATGTTGTATATTCGTATTTGGTGGTGCATCAATTGTATGGGGAGAAACTGTCCATTACTGCTGGTAATTCAGGATATCAATAATTTTTGTAGGCACTGGGTTTACAAGATCTCCCGTCTGCTTGTGCAGCTTTTGATCATGGTTTCTCAAAGCACTTGTTGTAAAAATCGTCCGTTGGCTACTGCCACTTCTGATCAAGATTTCTCAAAGCACTTGTTGTAAAAATCGTCCGTTGGCTACTGCAACTTCAGATCATTAAATTTCACGTGGACAGCTATTAGAAATGCAGCAATCCTTCTGGGTATTTTCTTCTTTCTTTTTGGGTGGGTAGTCGCTGATAGAAAGACCCTTCACCGCCTGGTAAATTCCTTTCTGACCCCCGTGGAGTATGGGTAGGTTGTTGCCGTTAATTACGTGTGAGATGCGTGTCGTCGCAGTATCTCGGTCGGCCCTACTCTAAAGCTTGTCCTGTGATTAACGCCAACCACGTAGTAGACTAAGGATGAGTATCTCAAATGGTCCCTGTCTCTACCACTGTGATGGATAAAATAATGAACCCTTTGTAAGTATCCCGTAAACTATGCTACGCCTGTAGTGTCTTGTATGTGAAATCTTATCACTATAAGAAATGACTGTGCGATATGTTTACTGCGCGGTTAACCGGTAATGTAAAAGGCAACATAAAAGTGTCTTGTATTTACTTCGTTATAGTTACTGGAAACTGTGCAATGTTATAAATATAATAATTCTTTGCATTGTTTTTAGTGCTACCTGTACTTATTAGTGTGAATTTTTAATATTATAATAAACGTGACTGGTATTTACAGTGTTAAATTTATGGAAAATATATATAATTTATCTGAATGAAGTTAAGACATAATAATGATAAAGTAAACCAATCTGATTACGGAAACAGCGATAGATTGTTTGGTCTGTTTTTTGTTCCACAAAGACGCCACTAGGCGTGGTGGAAACAGCGATAGATTGATCAATTTGTTGTTGCCCTAAGACGCCACTAGGCGTACTGGCCACATACTGCTTTGCCGGTTGGTGGCTAAGGATGGAAGAAGAAGAGAATGATAAAGTACAAAATATATTACACTAACCTTGGTGTCCATATACGAATTTCACTGACACAATGTCCTGACTCTTCCTCGTGAAATTTAGAACCCCAAGTTTTGGTTGGCGGACTGCTTCTCTTGCAATGCCAAGCAATGAATATAGTTGGGTTATATATCGTCTGAATCGCCTAGGGCGATTTTTCGGGTTCGCTTCCTGTGTCATGTGAAATTTCGTTTGTTTTCCTTAAGTCAGACATTCCGTTCTCATGCTGTGTAAAATTTCCTGTAATATTTTGCTATGGTCGCTCTCATATTTTGCTTATCCGAGACAACTTGTCTGCGTTCGTCTTTTGAGTGTCTGTGCAGCATTTAATAGCATGTCTTAGGGGAAATATGGAGAGATGGTCAGTAATGAAACGAATGAAAACAGTGCATTCATTGTCCGATGCATCCAGAGAGCCTGGAACCTTTGCTTGATTGATTGAATTTCAGCAGTAACACTAGACCGAATTAAACAGACGATCTAGTTTTGGGTGAACTCTCTTGCCTGTCTTCTTCACCCCCACCAAACATTCCTTCTTTTCCTCTGATATCTTCGCACACTCGTTTAGTTTGTCACCACCCCCTTTTTCTCTTATCTTCTGCGTTATTATCCTTATCTGTAATTGTTACCTGCTTGTGTATTATCCTCACGGTGGACCAAAATATTCCAGCCAATTAGAGCTAAGCAAGCGTTGGAATACCCTAGGTGCCACACGAGACGGTAGCCGTTGAGTTGTTCTGCCAACAAACTGATAACGGTGGTTGGGGGCAGCTATTGGTTTCGTGCAGCGAAATTATGGCAGAAGGATAGAACCAGGGCACATGCCGTCGTAAGTAGGAGTTAGGATTTAAACCTCTGGCTTTGGACATAAGCTTCTCGCAATGGGCAACAAGGTGCATACCTTAGTGATCCACCGCCATAGTGTCACATGACTTTTTATTATTTTGCTGATTGACCTTTAATATTGTTGCACTCGATTTGCCAAATCGATCTGATATGGAGTGGGTCCGGGTGTCGCACAGAAGAATTGAAATGGTAATGCAAAATAACTAAAGTGAAACTTATGACAAGAATTATACATGTGCCAGAGGAACAGGAGATGAGAAGAAGATGATGGCGATGAATAACATTGAGGAAACCTGCTAATAGCATTACAAGGCAGTCCTTGTTCTGGAATCCAGAGAGAGAGAGAGAGAGAGAGAGAGAGAGAGAACGAACGAACGAACGAACTTTATTTTCAAAGGGTTGAGAATTGGGCACGCAGGCCCGTCTGACATTCTGCCCTTCCTTTCTCTCGTCTTTTATACAGATTTCATTTATTCTCACATACATTTTACCCATCAATTCAAGGAATTCAACTTTGTAAAGGTAAAATAATAGCATACTCACATTCACGGTATCTAGTTATAAACATGAAATAAAATATGTTGAAAAGTACAAACTAAGTATTACCATGAAACAAAATATGTTGAAAAGCACTAACATCATCATTAAACCTACATTCGATATTATATTTGAGCATTGGTCACAGATATGTTGGAGCATTCTGTGACAGGATTTTGTGAACAAATTTAGCTTTGTTGAACAGAAAGCGCTTTCTTAGAGGCAGTATTTTGAGATCTTTATATAGATCTACACACTGTGTTTGGCAGTTGTCAGAAACTAGACGCACTGCACGCTTTTGTAGTGAATGGAGTCTTTTTGTGTTGGACATAGAACAACCATCCCAGATTGTGGAGCAATAGTCAAGGTTTGTTTGTATGTGAGATATATAGAACAATTTTCGTGCATCTTCATCTAGGAAATGTTTGATTTTAGCTAACTGGTAAACTTTCTGTGCCGTTTGCTTGGTTGGTGCATGAACATGTGAGTTCCAATTTAGATGCTGGTCAACGACTGTTCCTCTAGAGTTTTATGTTCATTAACGTTTTCAATTGGTGAGGTACCAATATAGATCTGAAGTGTTGTTTTCTCTGAATTTTGTAATTTTTGTCTAGTTGATATTAACATGCACTTTGTTTTAATTATATTAATTAGCATGCATGGTACGCAACCAGACGATACGTCAAGGCCTAAAATGCCACCCCCTACAGACCCAAGTAGAATAGTCCCAACTAAGATGGTTTGGCCATGTCTGCAGAATGGGAGAATATCGGCTACCACGACAAGCATGGGAAACAAAGAGCCAAGGATCCAGACCCCGAGGACGACCCAGAGTCCGCTGGGAGGACAACATTAGACAATCTTTGAAGGACCGAGGACTAGAATGGAACCAGGCCAGGAGGAAGACAGCCGATAGAATAGTCTGGCGCTCTCTCTTCCAAACCTCTACACCTCACGGTAGAAGGGGAACGACTAAGTAAGTAAGTAAGCATGCGATTTCCGATGCTCCACTTAATCAGATTGTCTGTATCTTTTTGTAACGATAGTTCGAGTGTATTGCAACTTGTATCACTCGTGTAGACAGTACAGTCATCAGCAAATAGGTCACCGGATGCGTGCTCGACGTGTAGTGGAAGGTCATTAATGTACAGTATATGGCAAAAAGTAGAGGCCCAAGAATAGAGCCCTGAGGAACGCCGGTATTTATTACGGTTGGGTTTGAGCAAGAGTTATTGTAAGAAACTACGTGTTTTCTGTCTGACAGGAATGATTTAATTATCGTCACTAGTTGAAGGTTTACTTTTGATGTTTCTAGTTTTCTAATTAAAATAGCGTGATCTATCATATCAAATGCTTTTTTAAAATCTATAAAAACTGCCCCACATATGTTATCGTTATTAATATTCAAGTGCCAGTTGTCAATCATCTTAGTTAGAGCTGTGTGACATGAATGTTTAGGTCTAAACCCCGACTGACTATCAATTAGCAAGCCGTTTTTAACTAGGTGTTGTAGTGTTATTTTATGTATGTGTTTTTTCTAGTGGTTTGGATAGCGATGATATTAAGGAGATTGGCCTATAGTTACCAAGGTTATTATTGTCGGAAGAGCCAGGTTTTAAGAGAAATTATACCTTAGCGACTTTAAAGTGCCACGGAAAGTAACTCCGTGCGATACATTGATTGTATATGTTTGTAAGCGAATCACTAATAGCTGGAGCCGCATAATGCAGTATTCAATTACTGACTCCGTCAAGTCCTGATGAGTTATTATCTTTAAGTCCTAGAAGATAGTTATATACTTCATTAACTGTCATAAACGGAATGTTGGATGTGATTGTGTTGGTACATTTGTTCTCATAAAATACTGACAGGCTGCCTAAGTCACAAGGTGAATTTGGTATTGTAGATTTAAGACTGTTTATTTCTGCCTGAAGTTAATTGCTGAAGTCTGTGCAAGTAAATGAAGTATTAGGGGTTGACGAGACTGACAGATTTCGCTTGTTCGCTAAAGTGTTGATTGCTTTCTATATATCTTTACTGTTTGTTTTGTTCTGAACCAAATTTTTAAAGTAATTTCTTTTTTCTCTATGAATTAAATATTGCACGTTGTTCCTCTGTGCTCTGTACATGTTCAAGTCCTTGTTTTTGTGTGTGTGAGAGAGAGAGAGAGAGAGAGAGAGAGAGAGAGAGAGGGAAATCAAAAGGAGCTGGAGACAGAAAGAAATGGATAAATAAGCCATGGAGAGACAACGAATACAATATCGTCTTTGGAGGACTTGAATAAACTTCTCTTATATGAGTATGCTTCTTTCTCTTTAGTAGTACGTACATTTCGGCAGACGTTAGTTATAGTAATTCATTAATTTTCCGTTTTATTTTACTTATTTCGCTTAGTTAATTTTTCCTTCTGAATACTGTTTTCTTGAGTCCTGCCCTTGAGAAAGACGCTGTGTTCGTAACGTTTTTGCGTCGTAGTTGTGCATAACACTACTTTCCATCATCTATTTTTATTTTACATAATCATCATCAAGTGGCATGCCACAAGGCTTAGGCGATCATGGCTGTATGCAACTCTCGAATCTTGATATTCCGTATCAATTATGTCGTTGACTTCTGTTCAAGCCATTGTGTTAAACCGTCCATGATCTTTCCTCAGTTTTCGAATTCTTGTTCTCTGTATCTTCCTCGCTATCACGATGTTTTCGATTGCTTCTCTTCTCATCTCGACGTTGTCTTCTTCTTGTCATCTTGCTAACATACTTTCGTTCACTAGCTCCTGTTATGTGTAGTTTTTAGCCCAACCAGGGATTCTACGTTCTGGGATACCACATCTTCGCCTCATGCTTTCATTTTTACACAGTAGCCAAAACTGAATTTCACACAATCCAATTATTTCCATCCAACACGTTAGAACTACTATTTTACGCTCAATGACAAGAAAGTACTATATTGGATATTTCTTATTTTGTGTAAATCTGTATTTATAGTCCTTATAGCCTCCTTCAGTCATAACCGACTACGGGAAACTGTCGCGAGAGGTTCAGATGTTATTTAAATAAAGACTTTCCTGGACAAAAAGGTGTATCAGAGGATACCAGGATAGTGCCAGTGTAACCGAGCTGGTTACGGCATCAATTTGAAGATATGTGCCCACGTCAGTTGAATGCGGCACTAGTAGTTATATTGATTGTTATTTAGTCAGAGTTAATCCTTCATATGCTGTCGTAGTTCAAGTGCCAACTGGCCTTCCGCCAGAGATGGTAATACTTGACCTTTTGTTATTTTTTTCAACCCAGAAATGTTCTTTCCTTTAAGTTTGTTGATATGCAAAACAGTTTCAGCACAACAACGTATATCCTAAAGAAATTACTGTAAAGTTCCACAAACAGCAATGTAGAAAAATTCAATTAGAGTTTATTGATGTCATTAGACTAACACTGTAAATTTCACAAAATGATGGTTGTTTATCCAAAATGAAAAATATGTAATCCAACTGAATAATATATGTACATCCAAATAGAATATACTGATTTGTCTACTCAAAGGAAAACTTGTCTTGGTATCCTCAAAGACGAAGTTCACCTAACGCTATCTGTAAAAATCCTCTAGTCTAAAGGTATGGTTTCATTAGAATCATAAATCCTGAAATCTCTCCCTATCGCCCACAACTCTTCTATTTAAACTATTTCTTATTTTTTTCCCGCCTTTTTTCACACGACCCGTCCTTTTTTTCACACGGTACAATAATTAACATTTGCACTCCTCTCCTCAGCTTTTCGACCTTTTTGCACACGACATTCTGTTATTTCGACTTTTTTTCACATGTGTGATCTTTTCCAACTTAACAATAGGATTAAAAAAAAAAAACCCAGATCACACAAACATTCATTTCCCACTTTTGCGCTTATAAAACCCATTCATTATTATCTGGGACTGTGCCCTGTCAGAGCAGTAACTTCCAACTGAACTTTGAATGAATACTGCGTTTTGTTTAAAAACGTCTTATTTGATTTTAAGGTCTGGCATTCTTACATGTAGCATCTTCTAGCACATATAAATGCTTAGCGTGGAAGTAGGAGGGACAAAGCTAGCGTGAAAGGCCAAGCGGTCACACCAGATAATACGACATAGCTCCCCTTTTTAAAAGCTTACACCACAGGGTAGAGCTTTCATGTCTGTAGTTACAACCACGACAATATTTAAAGTGAAGTTCACTCTGTCTGAGTGTTATCCTGGTATCCTGCAGGTGGGTCAATTCAAGAAGGCACCCAGCATTCTGAGATCCACGGATATATCTCTTCTTCTTCTTCTTCCGTCCTTAGCCAAAGACCGACCAAGCAGTCAGAGGCCATCACGCCTTGTGGCATCTTAAGGGCAACAGCAGATTGATTTTCTCTGTTGTAGTTTCCCATCACGCCTAGCGGCGTCTTTAGGGCAACAACAAATAGATCCATCTGCCGTTGTTTCCGTAATCGGTGTGACAAGCCAACGGGTGATCAGCCCATTGGGCGGATATATCTCATGTGGTATTTAATAAACAGCCCAGGTGCTGCTGCCTGTCAACTGCTGATTATCAATCAATATTCACCATTACTCTTCGCTGAGTCTGTTCAATGACATGTCCAGAGGTGTAGATGTTCCTCAAGGGTCCAATATTTATGAGGATGTCGTCTATAAAATTGGTGATAGCTGAGTTATGTAAGGGATCCAGTAATTTCCTCATCATCCTGGATAAAACACTCGAAGTATTCATCAACCCAAAAAGCAACATATGGAACTCGTAGTGCCCCTCCGAGGTGATCACAGCCAACAATGGTCTGAGCTCAGGCTTGACTGGAATCTGGTAATACCCTTTACTTATATTCATGTGTGACTCTTTATTTTCTGCCACTCAGATATAGTCCATTTTCACCAGGGGTTTTCTCACTAGCGATAATATGTAATATGGGGAAATGAATTTCCTGCACCAAGAAATCAATTCTCCCTGTAGCATTTGCTATAATATATATATAATCTCAGTCCATGTCCGTACACTACTTCCACTGAACTGTGTGGGGCAGGCCAACTACCACTGTCGCCGGTGCCCTCATAATGCTAATTTAATAGCCGTATGTTGAAGTGAGCTGAACATTAGGCCAATTGGCCAATCTCCCACTCCCAACTTTTCTGGAGTTATCACTTAGTTTCGTTTTCAAATTTGGTTGACAAACGATTCTATTTTTAGCCAGTTCCACGAATTTTGAACACAATTTGTCGGCGCGGGAAGGGTCGTTTCCCCTCTCGGTACGAGACGGAGAGTTGCCATGGTAACTGGTTTACTGGAAGACTGGGTGTGAGAAGGTGCATGCCTATTCACGATGTCTACTTGTTTATATGTATTTTGAGGCCTACGTTCGCCCCAGTGCGTGTCTAGGTCCTGATTATTTTCTCCACGTATGGAATTTACCTTGCTTCATTGTGCAAAGGCATTTACATACTGAGTGATGTCCTCAGCTACGCCTGGCCAATAGTGGTTTACAGCTCTTTGACAGGTGGTACCAATTTTCATATGTCCACCGTCTGGTACAACATGGGCTATTTCCATAACCTTGTCCCTATATGAAGATGGCAGTACTAACTGGCTATGCCCATTGGGTCCTGCTCCAGCTTTCCTGTAAAGCAGTGTTTCTCAACCCTGATAGTAGCAACGCCCCCTTTTGACAACTAATATTTTAAAAAGCCCCCTACCTTTTTAACACCCCCTTGCTCTTTATCGTGTATACACAAACACACCCACACATATACATATATTCCACCATACTTTTAAAAAAGCAATGCAGTTAATGAGTTATCTTTTCTTTTAATATAAATAAAAAGAGAAAGCACATTTATAAAAGCATAGTTATATTAAATATGTGTTTAAGTACGGAATTATATACACCACAAGTTCATTATCCTTGAATTACACATTGGCGGAGCAAATGATATAAAATTAGTTCTTAGAACTCTATAATTATCATAATCATATCATTTTAATAGCGCCTAAATGACTGCATATATATCTTCAAATCTGAATATTTAAGCCTCTCCTTATGTAACCACTTTAAACATGAAAAAATTGGAAAAATTATTAGTTGATAATAATGATATAATTATATAAAATTTCACTTACTAATGAAGCTTAATGAGATACTTGCGCTTGGTGTGACTCAGCCAGTTTTGTAATATTTGGTTCTAAATTTGTTAAAAGAAGTCTCAAATCCTGTTACAAATCTGCAGTTGGTTTCGTTGCTTTTGTAGCAGCAACACTACTGCACAGAACCCCTTCTCCACCAAATACGACGTTGGGAATGCTGTAATTAGCAATTTAGTTTCACGCCAAAGAACGGGATACACAAGCCTCTGCTGGATCCAAAATTTTTCGTAATGTGTGTGACTTAATCGTGCTTTTGCCTCGAAGTCATTTTGTAGCTCAGTTAATTCTTCTTGTAAATGTTGACTAACATGTCCCACATCTGATTCAAACGGATTAATCACCCAATCCGGTATTATTAGTTCTTGCAAGTCTTTAAATCTAATGCTCATATCATTTTTAATAGCGTCAAAATGACTGCAACAAACCTCTAAATCTGAATCTTTAAGTCTGTCCCCACCTAACTGTAGTAAACATGGAAAATGAGAAAGTTCTCGGCGACTAAGATTATTTTTATATAATTTCAGTTTGTTGATGAACCCCATGATAATTCCTTTCACTTTAATCAGACTGATCTCATTTCCTTGTAGCTTAAGAAGAACCTCATTTTACTTTTCAAGTATATCTGAAATATAGGCCACATCGTTTCGCAATACTTCTCTTTCGATGCTAAATTCTTCTTTGATTGAATCCAAAAACTCTACAACAGTATCAAATAATGCCCATAATCTTTTTAAACAGTTACCTTTGGACAACCATCGTACTTCCGTGTGTAAGAGAAGACGTTCAAACTCTTCACCATTATCACAACAAAGTTTACGAAATAATCTATCGTTCAATGATTGCGCCTTAATTTTATTAATAACACTGATAACACAGTTCAATGATTTGTGGAGTCTGTCACCAAGATGCTTGGCGACTAAATGTTGTTGATGAATAACACAATGAATTGTTAAAACACCTGGTGCCACAATTTTTAAGTAGGCCAGAAACCCACGATGACGACCAACCATAGCTGGTGCTCCGTCTGTTGCACATGCGATGACATTTGAAAAAGGAATTTTTTCCCCAAGAAAAATGTGTTTCAGAAGAAAATATGTGTCGAGAGTGGGGAGAGAACGAACGAACGAACGAACTTTATTTTCAAAGGGTTAAGAATTGGGCACGCAGGCCCGTCTGACATTCTGCCCTTCCTCTCTCTCTCATCATGTATACTAATATCTTTTCATCCTCACATTTACTTTAAGCATTATTAAGGCATTTATCATTATAAAAGTAATATTACATTTGCAATAATCATCATAATTAAAGTGTTTTTAAAATAAAATAAAAATAACAAAAGAACCAAACACAAAAAAAATAATAATAATAATGAATTGGTAAAAAATAAATAAATAAATAAATAAAAAAAAAAAAAAAAAAACTAAATAAAAAAAAACAAACAATAACAACAAGACATAAGAATCGAATTCTTCGTACTGTAAATTAGTGATTTGAGACATATTCAGAGGTATGTTATGAGAACTTGTAAAATGTTCATACGGTGTTCAACTGAATGACTCAGGGACTTTTTTTTTTTTTTTTAGGTTCATCAAGATGAGGTGGGAAACAGTTACTTTCCTCGCTGTCTTTGCGTCCCAAACTCAAGACCAGAATCAGACTAGGTAGATAGTTAGATAGACATATACGAAAGCAATTAATTTGCCAAGGGTTGAAAATCGGACACAGTCCCCTCTTGCATTCTTCCATCCTCTTGCTCATCTTTTATTACTGTTACTCAAACATTCTCCAGCGTACTGAAAGTATTAATTTAAGGGCAGTGCAACATTACAAGGAAGTATAACAGCATACATTAACAGTACCTGATCATAAAATTAAGAATATAAGTTATTAAGAATATAATATTAAGAATAAGTATATTGTAATGAAAACTAGATCATCAGAGCCTCCATATAGTATATTAGATAAAAGTACAACACAATCAGTTAGGGTGGCATATAATCAGCACTCATAAAGTATTTGAACAGTATACGATTGTATGAGTAAGGACTGTGCGTGTTTTTCAGGTCATTGGGAAGATTGTTCCAAAGATGAGCAGCTGAGTAAGCCAAACTAGTTTTAAATAGGTCAAGCCTGGGCTTGGGTACCTGTAATTTGTTTAAGCGCTGACTACGTCTGTCATTGTATTTTAAAAGCGGCCAAAGATACTTTGGAGCATTCTGTGACAGGATTTTGTGAATAAATTTCCCTTTGTTAAAGAGGAAGCACTTCCTGAGGGGTAATATTTGAAGATAATTATATAAATCTATACAATGTGATTGGTGTTTATCAGCAACAAGGCGCATTGAGCGTTTTTGAAGCGAGTGGAGCCTTTTTGTGTTGGAGACAGAACAACCATCCCAGATTGTGGAACAATAGTCTAGAATGGGGAGTTAGCTTGGGTGTGTTTCGAGTGTTGAAGGGACATAAATCTCCGCCTACTGTCTCCTGACAATGGTAACATTCCAGGTACTACAGTTTTGCGTTTGGAATCCTTGAAACACTCCATGTGACGCAGGGCAAATAAAAACTATCGTGTTACAAGCTATGCGAAGGGGAATTTCTTTTGTAATTGTTTCATATAGATTCTTGTAAAAATGTACGCAACACCCCCTTAATGGAAGTAGCGACCCCCAATCGTTGCGACCCATCGGAACGCCCCCAGACATCTTGAAAACGCCCCCAAGGGGGCGATACCGCCCCCGTTGAGAAACACTGCTGTAAAGCAATCCATTCTTCACATAAAATTGTCCGTTCTTTGGGTGGTTATGGCTGTTTGGCAATTTGCCAAAGCAAGGTTTTAATGTTTTATGTTTTGCCTGGGCCTTTTTCATCTCTCTCGGATGAATAGTTAGTCTTGTTCCCTCCTCCTTACTAGGGGTTGACCTGACCTGGAGTGTTGCCATGATCACAGGTTTTATGGGGCTCCCTAGAAAAACATATCTCCTTCCTAACACCAGCGGGTAATTAGGATCATCACATACTGCTGCACTAATCACTCCTTCCACATAGCGAGTCTTGACATTGATTCTGGCTAGGGGAAGTGTCATGGTGGCTGTTCCCTTTAATGCCCCTTGTATCTCCACTTTCCCTGTGGTATACTGATCAAGTTGCACTCACAACTGAGTCATATTCCAATCCTGAATCGTAAAGGCACATAACTTTAGTACCATTACACTTTACGTCCTCACAGATGGGGGAATGTTGGAGATCTACCGGACTTGCTGTCGGTTCCTTCTTGCCCTTTTCCACTGTTATCATGCATGCAGCGTGATATGGAGGAACTTTCCTACCACATTCGGTTGTATGGTGGTTGTTCATTTTGCAAATTTTGCACCAACTATTCCCCTGTCTGTAAGGTTTATTATCCTGTACCTTAGGGTTCCTGTCTTTTTGATCATATTTAGGCCTGTCATAATCTGGTTGGTATATGTATTGGTCCCTATTATCATTCTTATCTTGGTTTTGTGGGGTTCTACTACTATCTCCTTGTTTCTTCCTAATACCTGCTATCTCTTTCTGAGCTGCTTGATATCTCTCAGCAACTGTTAGAATCTCCCCCAACCTCTCTGCACCTTGTTCCATAAATTTTCTCATGTCTGGAGACATAGACTATCTAACATGTTCCATCTTGACCATTTCTTTTAGGTCTTGGGTTTTCCCCAGAGCAGTCCACTTCTCCAAGTAGGTTTCTAATCGTGCAGAGAATTGGTGGTAAGTTTCTCCAGACAGCAGCTTGGTAGTTCTAAATTTCTATCTATAAAATTCTGCATTCTTTTCATACCTAACTAACAATGCTTGCTTTAAGAGTTCATAATCTTCTTGGTCTTCTCTACTTAATTTAGAAAAAACTTCATAAGAAGTTCCTCTCAGCCCTTGTGATAATTTTAGGCTCCACTTCTCTTTCTCTAGGCCATAGTTAGTAGCTAATCTCTCATACCTACTTAAAAATGATTCAATATCATCTTCCTTCTCCAGAAGTGGGTCCAAATGGAAATTCATGGCTGAATTTGAGGCGCCTTGACTTGCACTAGTTTCAGAGGTAGTTGGGCTGTTCCCATTTACTGCAAAAGGTCCTTGAAGTTCCAGCTCTTTCAATCTTAACTCATGTTCCCTTTGCAACCTCTTTTCCTCTGCCTCCATTTGCAACCTCTTTTCCTCTTTCTCAGCCTCCATTTGCAATCTCTTTTCCTCTCTATCAGCTTCTAATTGTAATTTCTTAGCTTCAGCTTCTAATTGTAACCTTCTTTTTGTTTCTAATTTCTTCTCTTCCCTTTCTATAAACTTATCACATTCAGTAGTAACATATTGAATAAGAGAATCCCCACTCAAGCCAAAATCTTTTGCCGCCTGCACTGTAGCAGATCTAAATTTTGCTAAGTCTGCCATTTTATTGCAGTCTTATCACCAAACAAATTATCAATCAAAAAATAAATCCAATAGATTCAAAAGCAACTTTAATTAACTAAACCACTGTCAGATCATCCAGTCACCACAAATTGGTTAAATATTACTCACTAGTTTATTACACTTAGTTATTTATTGACTTATTATCTTATTTATTTACTTTATTACTACTTTCTCAATGTAAGAGGACCCCATGGTATAAATGAAATCCCGGACTGAGACAACAGATGTCGCGAGAGGTTCAGATGTTATTTAAATAAAGACTTTCTTGGACACAAAGGTGTATCAGAGGATACCAGGATAGTGCCAGATAAAAGAGACCGGTCTTATAAGAAATACCCCCTTCTCTGAAAAGAGTAAGGGTGTATCAACATCAAAGTGGGGTCAAGCTATGTAAATCTACAAGTATGATGATAGTGTTTGGTCCTGAAGATCTATCTGCTACCTCTCCAGATCCCACAGTGAGTAATAGATATATATTTGTTTGTGTGGCTAATTATCTAGGTGAAAATTAAATTAGTTACATGTAATAACTATCAAACAGAACATTAACTTAATTAGAATAATTAAGTAAGACTGAATGAAAGTATTTACAAATTATTGTTCCTAAACCTGGATTCTTTTGGTTAGGAACCTTGAAATTAGTTTATAATGTATTTACAAGATGAAATAAATAATATGGAATGTTCTCCATAAAAAGCAATCATATGTTGTTATATCTTTATTTATATATATGAAATTACAGTTCAATTAATAGTTCACAATCGTGATATCAACGTCCCTGGCTGGTAACGTAATAGGAGTGGAATATGGTCCTTAGTGAATCATCATGTTATAATGTTGTAGTCTCTAACCATTCTGTACTTTAAGAGTTTTTACTTGAATTCTTTAATAGTTTTATTTTCTCTTCTTTTAATTATTTGTATCTTTGCTGGATCATCTGACCAGTGGATCTATGTGTCCACTTAACTTGAATGAAGTCTGAGACACCTCCAATCCTGTTTGGGTTAGCACAGAATATGAACTCCAGGCTGGGGAACGTGGCTTTCTTTCTAGTTTTATGCAGAATCGTACACCACCATAGTTCCTCTCAAGTGGATGTCTCATGAACTTGCAATATTACCAGGACAAATCCCTCGGGTAAAATACATAAGCTGATACAGGCTTTTAATGGTTCTCTGGGTCTGCTTTAGATACAGGCGGCAAAATATTTGACAGGTTATATTTGCGCTCTTCCTCGTATCGCTTATGATTCAAAAATGTTAGTGGGAAGAATCCGCCCAAGTTCAAGGCCTTTTATAACGCTGTGCTCGACCAATCGAAACACAGTCAAAACTGGCGTTAAGAATTTACACCCTAAACGATTTTTAGCCTTCACGTTCAAACTGAATAAGTTTAAATATTATGTATCTAACTTATTTTTGGGCCGATTTCAATTATTTTAAGTTCTCATAAAACTAGGAATTGATCTCTATCGTTCTAGCTATTAATATTGTTGTCAGCTCAGTGCATTTTAATTTGTGCAGACTTTAACTGACTAAATTGAGGGCTACCCTGATGTTTAAATGTCACTTAAACTAATTTTTCTCTTACAATAAAATATTATTATGAGGAAGTCTTTACACTAACCTCTTAAGTAATATCCCCGCTATAATTCTAGTTATTCCTTTCTGTTTACAAATCTTTAGTTATTAAGAAATAAAATATCTTCGTTCTGGCAAATACACAAAATAGGCCCTATTATCAAGCATAAAAAGGTTTCCTATACCTAACAGAAAAAGGAGCGATTCTATTGGCTGTTATAATTGTACTGTTTATCTTCGATATTTTCGAGCGGTAAATTGGACGTGTTGTAATACAAACCAAAATACGACAGAAACGATGATGTTCTTTAGGTGATGGGCTTTAGCTGCTGTCTTCCTGATGTTCTTCTAGTCATGCTCTTTTCTCTCCTGCTTGTTATGAGAGCTTCTTTTCGCCCAATCAGAGATGGCGCCGTAGGGAGCATCGCCATTTGGTGCGATCAGCAGTTGATGGATTTTTTGTCCAGTACCTTTATGTCTCTCTTGCACACATCTTTCAACCTCAGCTGTGGTCGCCTGCTGTTATTTTACCATCTGCCTGTTGTCCTTAGAAAATATCTTTGGGGATTCGACCATCTCCCATATGGCGGACATGGCCAAGCCAGCGTAGTCTGCGCTTTCTAAGCAATGTTTGCATGCTTTAAGGCCATTTATTGTCATTTTACTGTAATTCCCCCATTTGCTTATTAAGATAATTTTTTCTTGGTTCGCTTTTAAATAACTACATGTATTTCTCTCATAAACTTGGCGGTCTGTCGTACGCTTCTTTCGTTGCCACACAGTTTCTCTCAAATGGGTTTCTGAAGTCCATGCTGCCAATCTGCTCTTCTTGTGGAGAGGGCAGTCTTATTCTGCTCTTTGTTTATCTTCCTCACAGGATCACGTGACTGTCGGAACAATTTTAATGTCCGGAAATATTAGTATTTGAATCTGGAGTGGCCGGTTTCCTTATCTGAAAATTATCACGTGACCTCTTCTTGTTAAGTAGTAGTATGCTGCTGTCATTTCTTGGCGTGCACTGTGTTATTATTCTTTTAAGTTATTGTTGAAGATTGCTTTTATCTGTTCATGTGTTGTTCTGTCTAAAACTTGAATTTTATCTGTTCAAATGTTGTTCTGTCTTCAGCTTGAATTTTACTTCCTTGTTATATGGTGTGGCGAGATAGAAGTAAGATAAAACAATATTTCCCAGAAATGGAAAAGAGAACTGGTGAACTAGATTTAGGGATGGCACAGGACAAGCCATGTAGTTAACTGCACAGTCCTAGATGGTAGCAGTAGAAGAGAGCTGTGAAGTAAATCACCTTCTCGCTAGACCCATCCAATGCTCCAAGGGTGTCTTTATTAATAGTTGATGTGAAATGCAACTCGTTAATTATCGCAACGGATTTTGAAATATTAAATATTCTTTTGAATTTCACACAAGAACAAAATTTCGAACTGTAACAGGAAATAAAACAAAATAATCAATTTATAAAATATATCAGTACACTTTACAAATTAAAATAAATGTCTAGTAAAAGTTCAAATAGGTATTTACAAAATCACTAAGCTGGAAATTAATAAATTGTCAATGTCTCTTATTATCTTCTTCTTCTTCTTCTTCTTCTTCTTCTTTGTTCGTCCTGAAAAGGACGTTGGTTACGTTGTGTCCGTTTACAGCGAGACTGCGATATTTGCGCCTTTCGGCCGACACATCCGACTTCAGCAAGGCATTTTTGGGACCGGGTTAGCCTTCCCTCTTCGATCCCTACTCACTCAGCAAGACTGCAGTGATGCAGCCCGTTCCAGGACCACCACTTGGAGGTGGAGTAGGTTCTTGGTCAGCTCTGGTTCGCTGACCCTGAGCAAGCAGTCTAGCTATGGGTCGCTGACTGCATTCCTCACTGTTGACGCGTCTAAGTCCCTGACTCTTATCATCATATTGACCATTTTCTGACTTCTGGATTTTGCTTTCTCAATAAAACAGTCCACATATTTATTTCAGTTTCATTTTCTACAGACACCACTGTAGCTTGATCAGGTGTAGACTTTCCAATAGACCTTATTCACCTGGACAGGTAGACGCGATGCTACTACCAGGCAATGCAGAGGTGGTAATTTACTCACAAATACTGTAGTCGATTTTACATTTGATCAGAAACTTTGATTGCGACTCTCTCTCGTCTAGGAACCTGAAAAAACATAGGTACCACACCATAGTATCTGTTGTATACTAAGACGATCCTCCAATGATGATGTGCTACTCTTGATCAGAATCTTTGTTTTGACAACATAGTCATGAGGTCGTGGTTATGTCTATATAACCGACTAGGTTAAACGGGACGCGTCTTGCCAAAACGAGGCAAAATTTTATATTAAAACAAAAAATGTCAACCAAAGAAGTACGTCATACAACCAATAACATACATTGGAAGACTATGAACATCATTTTAAAATTTTATGAATTCTGTCTTAATTAAAACCTTTGGTCCGTAGTTATGCCAAAGTGGTTTCCCTTATAAAAATAAAGGAATTTGCACCAAAGAAGAAGCAGAAGACGAACTCTTGTGTACACAGCATTAAAAACTAAGCCTTAAAAAAGGACTGTAAGCCAGCATTGTGTAGTCCTGATAAGGACTCTGGCTGCATCAGTGCTGTTCAGGACTGTTTTTTGGTTATATTCAGCTGGAGATCAACTTCAGTTGGCAGTGTATTTTTAGGAGTACCAAGATAAGAAACCAGCTTGTAAATCAAAATATTAATGTTAATCACTACATCCAATTACATGACACTAAAATAAGTAACAATCTATACATTTTTTAAACATACCCTTCAGACACCTATCACGAGGCCTGGATTGAGCTTATTGCTAAGCAATCGGCTTCACAAGTGCAAGTCAGCTGGTCTTCTTAACTGTCCACGGTGGCTTGTAACTTCTTACTCGTGCTGGTCAGTCTGCTAGACGTCTTCTTAGCTATGAGATCTTGAAGTGAATTTTTGAGAGCGTCCAAACTGGTCTAATGCGGGGTTATATACAGTTTCCCAGTCCGTAGGATTTGATTGAACCTGTGTTTGATTAGATCTCCCTCTCATCAATTTGATCGGTTTAATCTGTCTCTGGTTGAATCTGATTTTTTTCATTCCGATCAGTTTCTCCCTTTCACTACTTCTGCGTTTGATTGGCTTGCTTTTGACACTTTGATTTGTTGCCTCCCTTTTCTTCCCAGAATAATTAGGTGTTTCCCCCGCTCTGAATCTCACATAGAGAATTATACTGCGATAAATCCTGAAGATTACTACTTACGGGAAAAATTCCAGAATGTAGCTATCCGTTTCGCTACATATGGTAAGTCTGCGTATCTTATCATTTCCATATACATTGCAGTGGGAAGTAATCTACTGTACTTTCACTTTGTTGAATTTATAGCTGGTTTTCATTAGTGCTTATGACGATCTGTGAAATTCTGTGTTCAAAGTTCTTTAAGGCATCTATGACTGGAAGGGAAAACGCGAGGAACACTACCCCGTCCCCGGTATATTCCTTGTTTCATAGAAAGGTTACTGCAGCTTTTTAGAGCTTGTGTCCTAGCTTTGTTTGGTTTTTTGTTTTCCGATATATCCTAAGTAGCAGATTCTGTAGCTATACCAACCACAAAGGGATGTCTGCATTATCGCATCAGAGGAGCTGATTACTTTAGACCAGAACAAAGCAGCCCACATCTTTGGGCATCTTTTGTGTAATAAAACAAAAATCACATAAAAACATGTGGCCATTATGGAAAATAAATAGAGCGGTAGAGCTAAAAAAAAAAAAAAAACCCCGAGCGAAGAAAGTAAAATCAATTTAGCGACAATTATCAAGCAGGATAAAGTAAAGAGATCAAATCAACACATAGTTAAACGCTGTGTGTTACAGCTCTTCCACAGTCAAGCTATATTTCTTACTTTCATGTTGATGCGAGTTGTTTTATTATATGATCACACCCGCCAATCGTCCTTGTGTTAGCTCAGCTTTTTCCCACCCCCAATAACTTGGAAAAGACCTAACTCAGAAGGTTGCCGCGAGATCCACTTAGCACATCTTCAGATCTGGTCTTGTATCAATTATCATCCCCTTTTTCTGATACACAGATCATTCATAGATTACATCTACACACAACAAAAAGGTGCATGATAATGGTCAAAGTTCACTCACACAGAATACTTGCTAATGTAAAGCTCGGTGAAATATAAAGAAATAGAATTCAGCGTGGTCTCCCAAAAGCAGTGAACAGAAGCAGCACTGTTTCACTGTAACCTACCATGCATGTCGTAGAAGGTGATTAAGAATGAGGCTGGCTACCTCATGCGGTAAAAATTTAAGCCTCCTTCCCCCCCTCTCTCTCTCTCTCCACCCTTTCCTCCCCCTCTCTCTCTCTCTCTTTCCACCCCCTTCCCCCCCCCCCCCCCCCCCCCCCCCCCCCCCCCCCCCCCCCCCCCCCCCCCCCCCCCCCCCCCCCCCCCTTCCCCCCCCCCCCCCCCCCCCCCCCCCCCCCCGAAAAAAAGGAAATTCAAACAAACAAAAACATCAATTAGGAACAATTCAATTAAAGTACATAATTCAGATTCCGCTCGGTCATCCAAGACGGAGCCAGATTTTCTTGTTAAGGAGGATCACTTGACAGCACAGAGAAAACATGGAACCACAACTGCAGCTGTCTATCTTACAAGAAGGCAGCATCAAGGCCATCAAGTTGCTCTGGCCAAGGTCAGCTCTGTAGCATTTTGTTTGACGTGATAAGGCTGCCAGCTCCGTGCACACAATCATATTATTCACCTCTAACGACATACTCCAGGAAGTTGTAGTCCTAATCTGGTCAGTCTTCTGAGAGACACGTTAAACGACACAACGTGACGAATACAACTGGCGACAAACAAAAACAAAACAACATGGATGGTAAAAAGGAGGAAAAAATTCTGGACATTTTAACATCAGAAAGTCAAAGCAGGATTGATGAACAGTACATAGCACAGACAGATGTGGAGAGACATAGCACAGACAGATGTGGAGAGACATAGCACAGACAGATGTGGAGAGACATAGCACAGACAGATGTGGAGAGACATAGCACAGACAGATGTGGAGAGACATAGCACAGACAGATGTGGAGAGACATAGCACAGACAGATGTGGAGAGACAGGATCGCCCTCTACCTGCGTGAGTAAAACTCTTGAAGAAGATACTTTATGAGAAGGTGAGATGGTTGCTACTTGTACTTCTTCTCCAAATCAAAGAGCCAGAATAGGTCAACGATACCTGGTAAGAAAGACAGGTAGAAAGACAGGTAGAAAGACAGGTAGAAAGACAGGTAGAAAGAAGATGAAAACTGGACAAGTAGGAGAAGTAACAAGACTTCAGGAGGTTCGCTTTTATGTGGAAGGAATAATACTGATATTGGGATAATCAAAAAAAACTTATATTTAGGAAATGAAATCAATTTAAACATTAAAATTGTTCCTACCTTAAACTCCAAAACAATCCAGTTTCAATTGTGCTTTTTTTAAAACATTTTAATGAAAATAAAATAAAAAATATATATATATATTTTGGCGTTCTCTAAAAGACGGGAGAAAGGAAGGGCAGAATGTCAGACGGGCCTGCGTGCCCAATTCTCAACCCTTTGAAAATAAAGTTCGTTCGTTCGTTCTATCTATCTATCTATCTATCTATCTATCTATCTATCTATCTATCTATCTATCTATCTATCTATCTATCTATCTATCTATCTATCTATCTATCTATCTATCTATCTATCTATCTATCTATCTATCTATCTATCTATCTATCTATCTATCTATCTATCTATGCATTAATGTTTATTTTTATTTTTATTTATTTTATTTTTACATTCATTATTATTATTATTATTCTTTTTTAATGTTAAAAACGTACTTTAATTATGATGATTATTGCAAATGTAATATTACTTTTATAATGATAAATGCCTTAATTATGCTTAAAGTAAATGTGAGGATGAAAGGATATAGTATACATGATGAGAGAGAGAGGAAGGGCAGAATGTCAGACGGGCCTGCGTGCCCAATTCTTAACCCTTTGAAAATAAAGTTCGTTCGTTCGTTCGTTCGTTCTCTCTCTCTCTCTCTCTCTCTCTCTCTTCCCCCCCTCTCCCCAGGACGGCGCCTGGTGCGACCGCATCGCTCGCACAACCAAATAACTGACCCCGATGACATTCAAACACCCCCCTACCCTTTTCCATTGCTAAACGCACCAATCAGCAAGATTCAGGACACGTTATCAGAAAGGATTACCCAACTGGGTATGAACGAATAACGTTAACTGGTATTTCTTATAACCGCATTGAAGACTGATTTATTTATTTGTATCATTTTTGGTTGGTACTGAAGTAAATGACGCGGTTAAGTGGGGAGGGGTGTTGGCTTAGTTACGATCGGATCGCGTAGAGCGTCGCTAATATCAGCAGGTTTGGTTTGTGACACTTCGTGTACCCTACTGACAGCTATGCCTGGAGATACTGCTGCCATTATTTCAATTTATGTTGAACAGAATTTCAATATTCACCTGGCCTGGATTGACCTTCCCACCTGGAACCGTGCATGGATTAGCCTGATTAAGCACGCTCACTGCTGACTCATAGTAGTTGATTACCTGGGTTGACATCTGGGATTCCAAGCGACTTTAGATTTATGTCAGAATAAAGTCCTGGGCCGTTTCTATATTACCAGACATTGATAGTTATTGCGCTATAGTTTGCCTTCTTGAGCATGATTTGTCAGTAGTGTACAGTGTTTTTTTGTTAGTTTGTTTCTTCATTGCTCTGGGTGGCGTGTCAGAGATTAATTTGTGTGACGAGATCTCACTTGTCTTACGAAGCTTCTAACGCAAGAAAGGAAGAAAGAGTCAACAAAACAAGAAAGAACGAATCGAAGAAGGAAAGAAATAACAAACGAATGAACAAAAAGAAAGCATACTTTACAAATGTAACACTTGAAGAGGAAGCAGTGGCGTACTAAGGGTGGGCGCGTTGGGCAGTCCGCCCTGGGTGACAACCAGGACAGGGGTGGCATCAGACACTATTATGACAGAACTGTTCGGTTTAAAAATATACTTGCTAGCATAATATATTTTTATGGGGGTGTAGGTTGTGGTAAAGTGGGATGGTATAAATATTTATAGGGGACTTAGTGTACTGACTGAGATCAGCTGTGAAGGTATCTATATCTATTAAGAGTAGTGTATTATAGATAACCTTACTTGCTACCACATATCTATATATCTCAGTCAGAATTATTCTGCAATAGTGTGATGACTACGTTATGTGTCTAGGGTATGTGTAGGATGAAGTGTAAGTCAAAACAACAACAGACAGATAAACAATTTAATTTATTCCACTATACTTGACAACACTGGGACACTCACATACATATAACACTCTAAAGGATATCTTAAGGAGTCACTGATAACTTTTCAAATAACAATATGTATTCATTGCTGATATGAATGAATATGTGTCCTGATTCAATTACAAAGGAACCAGGAATCACAATCAATTTTCATTACAAGTTATGTACAGAATGGATTAATATGAATATTGTAGTGACGTATATTATTAAAAATATCCTATGTGTGTCAGTTGTGTAGTAGTAAAATGAGGTAATACTGGTTTTGTTTTGTTCAAGCTCTGTTGGTATTTGTCATCATGACTTCAATAGTTTGTCTTAAGGAAACTAGTATTGGAGATGTTCTCAGTTCCTGATATTAATACAATTAAATCCCCCTCTGAATGTTATTTTTATAAAGTCATTTCAAGATGAGGGGACATAATGTTGAGCTCAGCTGGCCAAATCCGCCTATCTTGAGTGATGGCGGCAGGAAAGGACTCCTCTGCTCGAATTCTCCTCTGGGCTCTGGAGACACCTCACTGATAGCTAAATGGACCAAGGAGTATGCTGTCCGACTCTGGATTCAGCAAAGCTCTGACCAGGTGCAGCTCAATACCATCAAGACCACGGTCCCTGAAAACAAGAAGGATATACCTTCTACTTCATAACTAATTGATACTCTAGTTCTACACTGAACACAATACAACACAAACATTGAGTTCAGAGCGTTAGGCCAACTGTCAGCTTCATCTGAAATACTTTATACCAGCATTACCCTCCTTAATGGTCACTACGCCTCTGCACTTCCAGCATTATTTCTATCTAATCAATCATCCAGGTGTCAGTGTACTATTTGGCCATTCCATGCCGTTTTACTTCCCTCCGACACCCTCTGTTCAGGCTGGAGCATTATAGGCTTTATCTCCTGTTTGCCACTGAACTACACATATATATACAGGCATAAATTAACAATTTACATTCAATTTTCATTAAAAGATACTGAATGGTTCAAGCTTACCACAATTTCATGGAAATAAACACAGATACGTTGATTAGCAATGAATTCTGGCACATTTACTGGCACAAATTCCCATCTGCTTATGTTCCAGGCTTTTATTTAACACAACCATGAGCTGGCTTCAACGCACTGTTGCTTTATCAAGATTATTTGCACTAGTGGTCTCGAACTAACGCTCCTAAGTGAGTATATCAGCGAGTCTAGCCAATGAGGCCACGTTTCGACAAGTGTTTGAAAAAATGTTACCTTTCTACGTCTCCCTAACAACCAAGATAGTATTTATAGTCCGACCAATCGTGGTTCGTCTTTCATTTGTTGCGCTCCAATCAATTTGGAGTTTACATGGTAGGCTATTTCTGTAACGCAAGGTTTTTTCAAACATGTTATAAAAAAATTTTATGAGCAGAAATGATTTCATGCTGTCAGGCATCCCCAATATTTTATTTTGGTTATAACTTGTTAATTCCTAGACTATTTGCGTAACGTTTTACATATTCTTTGTCAGCAAACCCTAAGGAACCCAAATATCCAAATTTAAACGAGCTACGTGGCTGCGTTCAAAATATGCAATTTCTACCTCCTGTTTCGAAGATGTGCTGTCTGGGAAGGGTAGTGTATTTTATCACTGTCCGTCTGAAAAAAAATTAGTGCATGTAGTCTTACACGCGTGATGGCAGCATTTGTGTATCGCGCGAAGCGTGTTGTATGCGTTCCTGATTTTCAGCCCTCCCTTCTCTCTTTATCCTTTTGTCCATCTGTTCGTTCGTTTTGGTAACGCAGTGTAGAAAAAGACATGAATGGAATTTAAAAATTTAGGTCAACTTGCATATTTCAAGGTTTTTCTTAGAAAGGCAGCACATTTTATTGTGTGTTTGGGAAACGCGTGTATGTTGCAGAAGGCCTATATTTAACGTGGAAACGTTACAATTTGCAGACGAAGCATAAAACAAAGGGGATTTCGAGTACAGTCATTGTGACAGCACTGTTATTTTTCCATTGCTCTTCTCTTTATTAATTTTATTTGTTAGGCTTCATATTTACCTAATAATTTATATATGTGGATTAGAATATTCCACGACATAGGTGATGGCTAAGGAGGGATCCGCCCCGGGTGCTAATTACGTTCCTGTCTACCCATCTGTCGCGAGAGGTTCAGATGGTATTAACTAAAGGCTATCCTGGACAAATAGGTGTATCAGAGGATACCAGGATAGTGCCAGATAAGAGACTGGTCTTATAAGAAATACCCCCTTCTCTGAAAAGAGTAAGGGTGTATCGACATCAAAGTGGGGTCAAGCTATGTAAATCTACAGGTATGATGATAGTGTTTGGTCTTGAAGATCTATCTGCTACCTCTCCAGATCCCACAATGAGTAATGGATATATCTATATATTTATTTGTGTGGCTAATTATATAGGGGTAAATTAAATTAGTTATATGTAATAACTATCAAACAGGTATTTACACTTTATTGTTCCTAACCATATCTCTTTTGGTTAGGAAAACTTAACTCAGGTTATAATGTATTTACAAAATGAAATAAATAATATGGAATGTTCTCCATAAAAAGGCAAAAATATGCTTTTATATTTATTTATATATGTAATTAAAGTTCATTCACTAGTTCACAATCTTGGTATCAATGTCCCTGGCTGGTAACGTAATAGAAGTTGAATATGGTCCGTTGTGATTCATCACGTTATAATGTTTAAGTCTATAACAAGTCTGTATTATTAGAGTTTTCTTTGAGTCTTTATTGCTTTTATTTTCTTTATTCTGGTTCTTTATTTTAATATTACTATTACTGGATCATCTGACAAGTGGATCTATGTGTCCACTTATCTTGACTTCCGTCTGAGACACCTCCAACCCTGGCTGGGTTCGCACAGAATATGAACTCCGGGCTGGGATATGTGGCTTTAGCTCTATCAAACTGAAGAACAGTACACCACCATAGCTCCTCTCACATGTGTGTCTCATGAACTTGAAATATTACCAGGACAAAGCCTGGAATAAAAAGACATTCGCAAAACTTGTAGGGTCCTTTAGTTTTCCCCTATATATACAGACAACATCACGTATAAACATTAAATCAGTCACAGGACAGTTACCTCAATCCCTCACAGCCAGTTCAATTTGATTCCTCATTTTCCCTAATACATTGTATTGTTAGATCCATTCGTCCATGATTGTCTTCCATACCATAATCAGGTTAAGTACAAAATAGTGAGAAACAATTTTTATTCCATCATATTAATATATCCTGTCATCCTATCTTATGTTCTCGAACAGTGTGTCGTTCTAGAAGGAAATACTCATTCAAATACCCTAATAGACTTACAGTCGGTTTGTGCCATACTTTGCAAATATCTTACTGTTTCCATTTCTGGCCTGTCGTCTTTAAAACTACACACGTTTGTAAGGAAATCCGTTACACATTTGGCCTACTTTTTCCTTCAAACACATCAGCGAACACATAAGTGGATAACTACAGCCACATAATATAAATATATACAAATATACATATATATCTTACCCTCAGGTAACACACATAAGCTGATACTGGCTCTTAATAGGCCTTTTAAGTCTGCTTTCAATACAGGCGGCAAAGTTTGACAGAATACATTTGCGCTCTTCTCTACTCAGTGTATAAGTTTTGAAAATGGTTGTGGCAAGCATTCGTCCAAGTTCAAGGCCTTATACCGCTGTGCTCGACCAATCGAAACACAGTCAAAACTGCCGTTAAGAATTTCATTTCGGCTCGTTTTTCAGCCCTACCGTATAAAGTGATTAAGTTTAAATATTTATTATTTTGCTCATTTTTGGGCCGATCTCAATTATTAAAAGCTCTAATTAAACTAGGAATTTATCTCTATCGTTCTTGCTAATAATATTTTAGTTAGCCCAGTGCATTTAGATCTGTGCATACTTTAACTAACTAAATTGGGGATTACCCTGAAGTAAAATTATCATTAAAACTGATTTTTCTCGTACAATAAAATTTTATTATGAGGAAGTTTGTACGCTTACCTCTTAAGTAATATCCCCGCTATAATTTGAGCTATTCCTTTGTTTCCCTATCTTTAGTTATTAAGAAATAAAATATCTTCGTTCTGTCAAAAACACAAAATAGGCCCTATTATCAAATATAAAAAGGTTTCTTATCTCTTCTAGAAAAAGGAGCGATACCATTGGTTGTTAAAATTGTACTGTTTATCTTCGATATTTTCGAGCGGTAAATTTGACGTGTTGTTAGACAGATTCAAATTACGACACCATCATCATGATAATTATTATCTTGACCATATGTGGTAAAATGGGATGTTATAAATATTTATAGGGGACTTAGTGTACTGACTGAGATCAGCTGTGAAGGTATCTGTATCTAATAAGTGTGGTGTATTACAGATGACCTTACTTGCTACCACATTTATACCTCAGTCAGAATTATTCTGGAATATTGTGATGACTACGTTAAATGTCTAGGGTTATGAAAATGATGAAGTGTAAGTCACAACAACAACAGACAGATAAACAATTTAATTTATTCCACAACACTTACAACACTGTGACACTCACACACATATAACACTCTATAAGACTATCTTAAATGAGTCAAGTGTTTAAGTTTAAAAATATATGTATTAATTCTTTCACTAATGGGTATCCTGATTCAACTACACAGTGAACCAGGAATCACAATCAAATGTAATTACAAGTATTATGTACACAGTTTATATATATGAACTTTGTATTGACATAGTTTATTATTATTATTCTATGTGTGTAATTTGTGCAGTAGTAATATGAGGTAATACTGGTTTTGTTCAAGCTTGGTTGTTGTTTTTCATCATGACTTCAAGTGTTTGATTATCGGGGAAATAGTATTTGGAAAAGTTCACAGTTCCTGTCATTTGAACCAATTAATTGTCCCTCTGTGTTTAACAAAATGTCAATTTTTGAGGGGGCACATAATGTTGAGCTACTCTGGCCACAGAAGCTTATCTTTCGTGATGGCGGCAGGAAAAGACTCCTCTGCTCGATTGCTTCCTGTGTTCTGGAGACACCTCACTGGTCGCTATCTGAACCAAAGAGTATGCTGTCAGCCTCTGGATTTCAGCAAAACTGAGACCAGGTGCTGCTTCAATAACTAGGACCACAGTCCCTGAAACAAGAAGGTTGTACCTCCTACTTCAGATCTAATTTATAATCTATTTCCACACTGAACACATTACATAACAAACACTGAGTTCAGAGCGATAGGCCAACTGCTAGCTTCATCTGAAACAATTTACACCAGTATTCTCCTCCTAAATGGTTACTACGCCTCTGCAATTCCAGCATTAGTTCCTTCTAGTCAATAAGATAGGTGTCAGTGTACTGTTTGGCAATTCCATGCAGTTTTACTTTTCTCCGACACGTCATGTTCAGGTTGGAGCAGTATCTAGGCCTTGCCTCATGTTTGCTACTGAACCACGCACATATACAGACATAAATTATCAATTTACATTCAATTTTCATTAAAAAGATATCGAATATATCAAGCTTACCACAATTCATGGAAATAATACACAGATACGTTGACTGGCGATGAATAATGGCACAAATTCCGATCTGCCTCTGTCCCAGACTTTTATTTAGAAAAATATGATCTGGCTCTCAACGCACTGTTTCTTAGTAAGTTTATTTTAAAATGTGGCACTGACCTGACGCTCCTAATTGACTATATTGGCGGGTCTAACCAATCGGGCCATGTTTACACAGCTTTTCAAAAAAAGTACCCCTACTCACGTTTCCCTAACAACAAAAAATTAGTATTTGTAGTCCGACTAATCGTGTTTAGCCTTACATTTACTTCTATCCAATCAAATAGGATTTTACATGGTGGCCCATTTCCCGTGAAATAGTGGTTTCAAAACATGCCACTGTGCGATTATTTTTTGGTGTTGTCTGACACCCTCACTATTTTCTTTTGGCTATAATTTGTTAATTCCTAGACTATTTGCGTAACACTTAACATATTCTTTGTCAGCAAGTCCTAAGGAACCCAAATATATAAGTTTTAAGGGAGCTAAGTGGCGGCGTTCAAAATATGTATTTTCTTCTAGGATAGTCGTGCTGTTACCACCTCCTCACTTCCAAACTTTTAGGGTGTCTGCTGTACTGTCAGGCTTTCAAACGTAAACCAGTATAATGTCATGTTTCCTAATAAGAGTTTTTCAGGTTTTTAAACCTCACTCTCGTAGTTGTAGTGTTTTTTATCACGGTCTATTTGAAAAAAAAAGTTAGTGCCTCTGGCCTTTCGCGCGGGGAGGGTGGCATTAATTGTATATCGCGAGACGCGTGTTCGTGTTGCATGCGTTCCTGCTTTCAGCCCTCCCTCTCTCTATCCTAAGTTCATCTGTCTTTCCGTTTATGTTAACGTAGTGTATAAAATGAAATTAATGGAAGTATTAATTTAGGTCATTACGCAATGTGCCTAGCTCAAGGTTTTCTTAGAAATACAGTACACGTTTTATTGTAGAAAGCGTGTAGTGATGCAGTAGGCTTTACTATCAACGTGAAAGCGTGAGAATATGCAGACGAAGCATAAAACAGGGGTTTTTATTGTTCAACTAGCATGACGTTCTATTAACACAGGCGTACGCTATTGGAAAGCACGGGTCTTTAACCATTTCTCTTTCCTTTTATTGAATTCATGTGTTAGGCTTTACATTTACCTTTTAATTTATATATGTGGATTTAGAATGTTTCACGACACCATATAAGGTATTGCAACTAGTTATTATATGACATGCCGGAAATCATTATCTCATTTTTTTATTCGTACGCCCGCTATTACTCGCGAAATCTCCGGTTAATATGTCTAACCTGAGACTGATTTTACGTGAGTATCCCTTTTTTCCCTGTATAATGACAGGTGTCCTCTCGCCATTCAGGCAAGCAAAATGCCACTGTTATCTTTGCCGCACATTGTGATATGTGCAACTGCACCGAGAGAGCGTGGAAAATTTAAAGTAGATGATATTTTACAGACGTTTTAAGTTCACTTCAAAGAAAAGATGATTTTTTCCTACAATTCATAAATAAAGTGAAAATTTAGTAAGCTAGGGGAATGTTGCAAAGTACCTTTAACCGTAGGGACACCGAGCTTTTAAGCGTCGGTAGGAGAATGATAATCCGAAATTTACGTAAGTTAAAAATTCCCACTCCTCTCTTCCCCCTTTCTGTTACATTTATATCTACCAAATAATCCCCCGTGATCTACTGGTAGACCTTGAACGACCGGCTTGCGACCTCTGGTGTAGAATATAGCAGAAACGTCATCCACTATGAATTTTAAAAATATGGGATAGCATTAAAAACTGTAACAGGTTTCTGGCCGCGAAGTCGTCTAAACAACATCAAATAGGAACATCGTGTGAAGTCTAGATCGGCTTTTTAAGTTCTGTTTATTCATTATTATCTTCAGTAACATCTTTTTTCTTTCTTTCTTCTGTGTCGCTATCAAGTATTTAGCGAGTTACTGTCAACGCTGACGGTCGTCGATTGGCGGCAGATGAATAACACGATAATGCAAAGGGAAAAAGGAACACACGTGGAAGGTAGACACAGAAATACTTCTCCGCCTTCGTAAACTTCCACAATTGTCGTGTCTGTAGTCTGGAGGTCCTATTTACACTACCTTTGAATTAAATTGTTCAACAATAAACCAAATCTCTAAAGTTAACTTCAGGCTTGAGTGACTTCTTTGTGGGTTCTGGGTGCGGAAACGGCGGACGAGAAGTGTTTAGGCTTACCTACAGTCTGGCTAGAAGTAGTACATTGATTGACTATAAGTAATGTAGTGTTTACCTTGAAGTAATGCATTGTCTGACCAGAAGTATTGTTTTGTATGTAGTAGTTGTAGTAGCCCCTTCAGTTATGACTGACTATGGGAATGTGCCCCTGGGGTAATAACCTTCAGCTGTTTTTTGTCCCCATGGTGTTCCTTTCTGCGTGCTCTTTACTCTTCTGCTTGTTGTGAGTTTCTTATCGCCCAATCTGAGGTGACGTCGTATGGAGCATCGCCACTTGGTGATTTCGGTAGCTTCATGCTCCAAAGTTGCTGGATTTATGTCCAAGCCTTCATGTCTCTCTTGCACACATCTTTGAACCTCAGCTGCGATCGCCCGACTGATCTTTTGCCATCTGCCAGTTGTACGTAGAAGATATCTTTAGGGACGCGACCATCTTCTAAGCGACCATCTTTCATGTTTTTGTGTGACTAGAAGTAATATAATGTAAGACTGGAAGTAATGAACTTTCTGACTATATGTAATGTAGTGATTGACTAGACATAATTTACTGTGTTAATAAGAGTAATGTAGTGTAAGACTAGAAGTAACGTACGAGGTGAGTAGAAGTAATATTTTGTCTAACGTGAAATAATGTCGTTTCGCACTAAAAGTAATGTCTTTTATAACTAGAAGTTATGTGTTGCCTAATTAGAAGTAAGGTAGCGACCCAAGTAATGTAAATTCTAGCTAGATTTAATGTTTAATCCGAGTAGAAGTAATACATTTTCTGACTAGAAACAATTTTATATGTAACTAGAAATAAGATATTGTCTGATTAAAAGTAATTCAGAAATGTTTGGCTAGAATAAATGTAGTATTTTGATAAAAGTAATGTAGGATCTGATTAGATGTAAGAGATAACTAATAAGAGGTTGCGCGTTATAATGAAAGACAAAGTGTAACAAAAATCCCAGTTTCAAGAATACAGAGTGCATAGACGCAGACTTCATTAAAAGGGTCAACGTTTCCTATTCTGTCCAATATTTCCTAGGTTCTTCCATGTTTTCTTGATCAATATCAGTCTGTCTCCTAGTTTATTCTCCGTGTATTTTCTGTTTCCCTCTATTTCTCACATGCTGAACAATCCAGATCAAGAACTGACTTGTGATACTACCAACTGGTTTCCTTAGTTTATCCTATCGTCTTCTTCTCTGGTACTTGGCCGCTGACTGACAAATCAATCAGTGACCATCAAGACTCGAGGCGTCTTGTAGGACACAACAAACTGTCTCCCCTATGCTCGGTCGGCAGCCATCCTTCCTGTGGTGCTCCAGCTCTGGTTCATGGTTTGAATTTCTGCCTTTACTGTTCTCCGCCAGGTAGCTTTTGACCTGCCTCGCTTTCGGTTTTCTTCTAGAGTCCATAGCATAGCAGTTCTGGTGATGCTGTCAGGGACTCTTCTGACGATGTGGCCAATCCAATTACAGCGTCTACCCGCTATGATGGTGCGCATGTCTTCTTCGTGGCTCCGAGTTGGCAGTTCTTGGTTGGTGATGGTGTTCGGCCAGAAAATTATAAGAATTTCCCTTCAGCAGTTTGTGTGGAAAGAGGACAGGTTGACATTTCTTTTTTTGTTACTCTCCGGCATTCTGCACCGTACAGAAGTGCAGAAATTACGCGGCTCTCATAAACTTTTAATTTAGTGTTTGGACTATACTGGGAAGATTTCCAGAAGTTGTTTTGGTTGGTGTCACGTAGGTCTTATGTTCATTAAATTGCCTAGATCTTCTTCCTATTCTCTCACCCGGATCCTTTTATTTTATTATCACTCTTTACTTTTTTGCCTGTATTTTTCGCATTCGTTGCGAAAAAAATATTTTCTTTCCCATCATCGTTTTTCTTTCTCATACTGACTAGTAACCTTATTGCATCAGATGTCAGTCGCGCAGGTAGACGAGAATGTGCGAAAAATTCGTTTCGCTGGACATAGAGCAGACTTTATGTCTACATTTGCACCTGTCACGCGCGGGTTTTTCGGCTGAGCGCTCAGGAAAGGCGTGATTACTGACATCTCTACGACGCAGTACGAGACGGTTGTCTGAGAGTTGCAACTGACACGCGTACATCTCGGTCAGTAGGTGGCAGTTACGTCACGCGTTAAGCTGACGTAGGTGTTTTACACGTAAAAGGGGAGATGATTTCGGAGTTTGAGAAAATGTGGGATTGTTTGCCCCTGTTTTCAAATATCCACCCAGGAGCTGAAATCTGATTTCTTTTCAGTCTTCAACATCTTCAGTAGACGGAAACACGCGTGCTGGCGAATGAAGCTTGTATAGCGAATTTCATAGTTCTCGTCAGATTTCTGACGAGCTTCTAACTACCTATCTAGTGAATTATCCTAGTCGTGGTGTTACCGTAGTGCTGTGGTGAGATATCATATATTATTATCTAGTATGTTGTGAAGTGGTTAAAGTGTTATTTCACTAGTTAGATTTGTGCAGAGTGAGTAATTTATTAGTCGGTAATATTTTCTAGTGTCGCATACAGTGGAAAGCAGAATAAATTATATTTCTAGCTTAACAAACATGTAACCATAATGAATTTAGTTTAACTGCTAACTACTCAGTCGAGTATCTTTTTCTAAACTAACGGATAAATGCTAGATGCGACATCAGTGAATATTGACGGAATACGCAGATATTCCTAATTCCTGATGATCGATTTTTATATAACTTACTTCACGGGAAGTTTTAACTCTTGCAGGCCGGAATTTTTTCATCAGTTTTGCCAGAATTATTTTTCTACCTTAAAGCAGTACCTTTATAAATTCTAAAGTTTCTGAGTTATTACACAACAAAGACACACATATTATACATCACAGTAAAGATAAATGAATGCAGAATTAGAATATGAAGGATTTTTAGTGATATTCTACATATAGTATTCAGTAATGAGTCATAACGAAAATACGGAACAAATTTCCCGGAACACAAAAGTGACGTTCCCAACGTCGTTTCGGCTTCTAGGGGTTTTGCGGATGTACGCTACCAGCGTCGTTCCGGCCTTTAAGAGTTAAATAATAAGTCAAGTTGTAGGCTTGCCGTTTAAAATGTAAAGTTATAACGAGTACATATTCTGTATATTATATTATATGTTGTTTTTCTTCATTCAGTGATTATTGGGGTGATCCCAACTGGCCAGCGTTTAGTAGCATGAGAGACATATTTGTGAGAAGCATAGACATTTCCTATCTTTAACCACGTGGGTTTTATTTTCAAGTAACACTGGTCTGACAGTGCATATGCCATCAGAGAGAGACAGTAATACGACTCCCACTAACGGTTTCTAAAGACTAGAAATATATATTGGGCTTTTGAGCCAGTTCATATTGCTCCACAAATTTTAATGTACATGCTGCCTGGCGGCGAGAATAGTTACAAGAATAACATTAACATTCCGACAGAGTTTTTAACTAGTATTGTGGTGACCAAATATAGTACCTTCCTGAAAGTAGACACCGATCTGACATTCCTTAAATTGTAGAAACCAAAGCTAATGACATTGTGCTCTGCTAACTTTCGTGCCTGGACAAATTTTATGTGACATAACAGACATCCCAAAAATAAGAACACCCAAGGAATCGTTCCCTGAGACAGAGAAATTCAGTACGTCTTGTTGGAACTGGGGATTTCTTGGTCGAGAACTGCATTTACGGGTCTGTGTGAAGGTCCTAGAATTTATTATGTTCCCAGAGGCAGCGAGCAAAGCTGTAAGTATAACTGTGAGCACATGGCCATGGCTGAATGAATAAGAGTGTACGCAGGTCTGAGTGTTATTTTACCGTTGTATTATTGTCACCCATTTGCTGTCTTAACTTTTTTTAATCTGCAGAATTTGTTACAAATGCTAGAGTTTCTTTTTCTTAGGCTAAATCAGATTATCAAACTCTGTTCATACATTTACGAGAAAGAAAGAAACCTCTTAGACTAAACCCTATGTATCTATAACTCTTTGGGCCATCATCTGTTCTCTTAACGGGGCTGTGGGCTAAACCTAGAGTAAGATTCTAACGGGCTATCATCCTTGTAGCATTTTCTTGAATTTATGACTATTTGTATATGTTTTTCCTTGATGTATTTCTTTGGTGTTGTGAGAAGATTTTAAATGATAATTAAAATCTCTCTTGAACTTAGAAATCGTGTTGGTCAGGTCGTTCTAAAATATACATATATCATTGTTATAGTTTTCCCACGTCTGTGTTTAACTGTCGTCACGTGTATGTGCGTGCACGTGAGTGGGTAGAGATCGGTTGGTATACATATATTTAATTTATATGTGGTAGACTGTCTGACTGCTTAAAATCTGTCGTAGAAGATAGGTGAGAGAGAGAGAGAGAAAAGATTTTCTCGCATCTCAGAGACAGCCTCTATCACTATTCTATCATCTCACTCGTGGAATCTATTTCCTTTACTAACTCACACTGTGACTATCACTCATTTCAACCTATACAGAAGGGACCAACCCAAGTCTTAATTCTCCTATCTAAAATCTACGACAGTTGGCGAAGGCAATTCTGGCTTTATTCATTCAGTTATTGATGTCTTTGCTTGCTCCACCATCTGGTGTTACTTTGCTTGCTCCACTATCTGGTGTTACTTTGCTTGCTCCATCATCTGGTGTTAGTTTGCTTGCTCCACTATCTGGTGTTACTATGCTTGCTCCACCATCTGGTGTTACATTGCTTGCTCCACCATCTGGTGTTACTTTGCTTGCTCCACCATCTGGTGTTACTATGCTTGCTCCACCATCTGGTGTTACATTGCTTGCTCCACCATCTGGTGTTACTTTGCTTGCTCCACCATCTGGTGTTACTATGCTTGCTCCACCATCTGGTGTTACTTTGCTTGCTCCACCATCTGGTGTTACTATGCTTGCTCCGCCATCTGGTGTTACTATGCTTGCTCCACCATCTGGTGTTACTATGCTTGCTCCACCATCTGGTGTTACTATGCTTGCTCCACCATCTGGTGTTACTATGCTTGCTCCACCTTCTGGTGTTACATTGCTTGCTCCACCATCTGGTGTTACTATGCTTGCTCCACCATCTGGTGTTACTATACTTGCTCCACCATCTGGTGTTACTATGCTTGCTCCACCATCTGGTGTTACTATGCTTGCTCCACCATCTGGTGTTACTTTGCTTGCTCCACCATCTGGTGTTACTATGCTTGCTCCACCATCTGGTGTTACTATGCTTGCTCCACCATCTGGTGTTACTTTGCTTGCTCCACCATCTGGTGTTACTATGCTTGCTCCACCATCTGGTGTTACTATGCTTGCTCCACCATCTGGTGTTACTATGCTTGCTCCAGCTATTTGGTGTTACTTTGCTTGCTCCACCATCTGGTGTTACTATGCTTGCTCCACCATCTGATGTTACTTTGCTTGCTCCACCATCTGGTGTTACTTTGCTTGCTCCACCATCTGGTGTTACTATGCTTGCTCCACCATCTGGTGTTACTATGCTTGCTCCACCATCTGGTGTTACTATGCTTGCTCCACCATTTGGGGTTACTATGCTTGCTCCACCATCTGGTGTTACTTTGCTTGCTCCACCATCTGGTGTTACTTTGCTTGCTCCACTATCTGGTGTTACTATGCTTGCTCCACCATCTGGTGTTACTTTGCTTGCTCCACCATCTGGTGTTACTTTGCTTGCTCCACCATTTGGTGTTACTATGCTTGCTCCACCATCTGGTGTTACTATGCTTGCTCCACCATCTGGTGTTACTATGCGTGCTCCACCATGTGGTGTTACTTTGCTTGCTCCACCATCTGGTGTTACTTTGCTTGCTCCACCATCTGGTGTTACTATGCTTGCTCCACCATCTGGTGTTACTATGCTTGCTCCACCATCTGGTGTTACTATGCGTGCTCCACCATCTGGTGTTACTTTGTTTGCTCCACCATCTGGTGTTACTATGCTTGCTCCACCATCTGGTGTTACTTTGCTTGCTCCGCCATCTGGTGTTACTATGCTTGCTCCACCATCTGGTGTTACTATGCTCGCTCCACCATCTGGTGTTAGTATGCTCGTTCCACCATCTGGTGTTACATTGCTTGCTCCACCATCTGGTGTTACTATGCTTGCTCCACCATTTGGTGTTACTTTGCTTGCTCCACCATCTGGTGTTACTATGCTTGCTCCACCATCTTGTGTTACTATGCTTGCTCCACCATCTGGTGTTACTATGCTTGCTCCATCATCTGGTGTTACTATGCTTGCTCCACCATCTGGTGTTACTATGCTTGCTCCACCATCTAGTGTTACTATGCTTGCTCCACCATCTGGTGTTACTATGCTTGCTCCACCATCTGGTGTTTCTTTGCTTGCTCCACCATCTGGTGTTACTATGCTTGCTCCACCATCTGGTGTTACTATGCTTGCTCCACCATCTGGTGTTACTATGCTTGCTCCACCATCGTGTGTTACTTTGCTTGCTCCACCATCTGGTGTTACTTTGCTTGCTCCACCATCTGGTGTTACTTTGCTTGCTCCACCATCTGGTGTTACTTTGCTTGCTCCACCATCTGGTGTTACTATGCTTGCTCCACCATCTGGTGTTACTTTGCTTGCTCCGTCATCTGGTGTTACTTTGCTTGCTCCACCATCTGGTGTTACTATGCTTGCTCCACCATCTGATGTTACTATGCTTGCTCCACCATCTGGTGTTACTTTGCTTGCTCCACCATCTGGTGTTACTATGCTTGCTCCACCATCTGGTGTTACTTTGCTTGCTCAACCATTTGGTGTTACTTTGCTTGCTCCACCATCTGTTGTTACTATGCTTGCTCCACCATCTGGTGTTACTATGCTTGCTCCACCATCTGGTGTTACTATGCTTGCTCCACCATCTGGTGTTACTATGCTTGCTCCACCATTTGGGGTTACTATGCTTGCTCCACCATCTGGTGTTACTTTGCTTGCTCCACCATCTGGTGTTACTTTGCTTGCTCCACTATCTGGTGTTACTATGCTTGCTCCACCATCTGGTGTTACTTTGCTTGCTCCACCATCTGGTGTTACTTTGCTTGCTCCACCATTTGGTGTTACTATGCTTGCTCCACCATCTGGTGTTACTATGCTTGCTCCACCATCTGGTGTTACTATGCGTGCTCCACCATGTGGTGTTACTTTGCTTGCTCCACCATCTGGTGTTACTTTGCTTGCTCCACCATCTGGTGTTACTATGCTTGCTCCACCATCTGGTGTTACTATGCTTGCTCCACCATCTGGTGTTACTATGCGTGCTCCACCATCTGGTGTTACTTTGTTTGCTCCACCATCTGGTGTTACTATGCTTGCTCCACCATCTGGTGTTACTTTGCTTGCTCCGCCATCTGGTGTTACTATGCTTGCTCCACCATCTGGTGTTACTATGCTCGCTCCACCATCTGGTGTTAGTATGCTCGTTCCACCATCTGGTGTTACATTGCTTGCTCCACCATCTGGTGTTACTATGCTTGCTCCACCATCTGGTGTTACTTTGCTTGCTCCACCATCTGGTGTTACTATGCTTGCTCCACCATCTTGTGTTACTATGCTTGCTCCACCATCTGGTGTTACTATGCTTGCTCCATCATCTGGTGTTACTATGCTTGCTCCACCATCTGGTGTTACTATGCTTGCTCCACCATCTAGTGTTACTATGCTTGCTCCACTATCTGGTGTTACTATGCTTGCTCCACCATCTGGTGTTACTTTGCTTGCTCCACCATCTGGTGTTACTATGCTTGCTCCACCATCTGGTGTTACTATGCTTGCTCCACCATTTGGGGTTACTATGCTTGCTCCACCATCTGGTGTTACTTTGCTTGCTCCACCATCTGGTGTTACTTTGCTTGCTCCACTATCTGGTGTTACTATGCTTGCTCCACCATCTGGTGTTACTTTGCTTGCTCCACCATCTGGTGTTACTTTGCTTGCTCCACCATTTGGTGTTACTATGCTTGCTCCACCATCTGGTGTTACTATGCTTGCTCCACCATCTGGTGTTACTATGCGTGCTCCACCATGTGGTGTTACTTTGCTTGCTCCACCATCTGGTGTTACTTTGCTTGCTCCACCATCTGGTGTTACTATGCTTGCTCCACCATCTGGTGTTACTATGCTTGCTCCACCATCTGGTGTTACTATGCTTGCTCCACCATCTGGTGTTACTTTGCTTGCTCCACCATCTGGTGTTACTATGCTTGCTCCACCATCTGGTGTTACTTTGCTTGCTCCGCCATCTGGTGTTACTATGCTTGCTCCACCATCTGGTGTTACTATGCTCGCTCCACCATCTGGTGTTAGTATGCTCGTTCCACCATCTGGTGTTACATTGCTTGCTCCACCATCTGGTGTTACTATGCTTGCTCCACCATCTGGTGTTACTTTGCTTGCTCCACCATCTGGTGTTACTATGCTTGCTCCACCATCTTGTGTTACTATGCTTGCTCCACCATCTGGTGTTAGTATGCTTGCTCCATCATCTGGTGTTACTATGCTTGCTCCACCATCTGGTGTTACTATGCTTGCTCCACCATCTAGTGTTACTATGCTTGCTCCACCATCTGGTGTTACTATGCTTGCTCCACCATCTGGTGTTTCTTTGCTTGCTCCACCATCTGGTGTTACTATGCTTGCTCCACCATCTGGTGTTACTATGCTTGCTCCACCATCTGGTGTTACTATGCTTGCTCCACCATCTGGTGTTACTTTGCTTGCTCCACCATCTGGTGTTACTTTGCTTGCTCCACCATCTGGTGTTACTTTGCTTGCTCCACCATCTGGTGTTACTTTGCTTGCTCCACCATCTGGTGTTACTATGCTTGCTCCACCATCTGGTGTTACTTTGCTTGCTCCGTCATCTGGTGTTACTTTGCTTGCTCCACCATCTGGTGTTACTATGCTTGCTCCACCATCTGATGTTACTATGCTTGCTCCACCATCTGGTGTTACTTTGCTTGCTCCACCATCTGGTGTTACTATGCTTGCTCCACCATCTGGTGTTACTTTGCTTGCTCCACCATTTGGTGTTACTTTGCTTGCTCCACCATCTGTTGTTACTATGCTTGCTCCACCATCTGGTGTTACTATGCTTGCTCCACCATCTGGTGTTACTATGCTTGCTCCACCATCTGGTGTTACTATGTTTCCTAAGTATGTCAATGTTTTTATATTTTCTAGCTCTTAGTCCTTTATTTTTAATGGACGCAGAATTTCTTAGACTGAGTGCCATGACTTCTGTCTTCTTGAGATTAATGTTTAATGGACGCAGAATTTCTTAGACTGAGTGCCATGACTTCTATCTTCTTCAGATTAATGTTTAATGGACGCAGAATTTCTTAGACTGAGTGCCATGACTTCTGTCTTCTTGAGATTAATGTTTAATGGACGCAGAATTTCTTAGACTGAGTGCCATGACTTCTGTCTTCTTGAGATTAATGTTTAATGGACGCAGAATTTCTTAGACTGAGTGCCATGACTTCTGTCTTCTTGAGATTAATGTTTAATGGACGCAGAATTTCTTAGACTGAGTGCCATGACTTCTGTCTTCTTGAGATTAATGTTTAATGGACGCAGAATTTCTTAGACTGAGTGCCATGACTTCTGTCTTCTTGAGATTAATATTTAATGGACGCAGAATTTCTTACCTGAGTGCCAGGGACTTCCTGTCTTCTTGAGATTAATGTTTAATCCCACCTGTATCCTATCCAGTGCCTTCATCTTTTTTCTCACCTTTTGTTCTACTCATCTTTGTCTAGTTGTTACCTGTAGTCCCACACTTTTGAGTAAAGGTATTTTGTTATCAGGTATTACGCTCTTGGCAGAATCGTTGACGAAGACACTTTCTACATAGAGAGATTATACATTTTGATCAAGCTGATCAGCTTCTTCTTGGATCACTAGCTGCTGACTGACAAAGCAATCAGTGGCCATCACGCCAGTGTAGGGCAGCAACAAAGTGTCTCCACTTCGCTTGGGTCCGTGGCCGTCCTTCATTCAGTGCCCTGACTCTGGCTCATGCTCCACTGTTTTCCACCAAGTTGTTTTTGGTCGGCCTCTCTTTTGCCTTCCTTCTAGGGTCCATAGCACTGCAGCACTAGTGAACAGTCATAAAACACCAGTCACGTAACTTTCATCTGCACATTGTAATAGCAATACTGCTAAGTTTACGACTGATCTTGTAGTAGTAGATAAATAAACAAACAACACACAAAGGTGTGTTATCAGGCACTCAGTAAGAAATAAAGAAGTAGAGGCAACAGAAAAACAACAGAAGTGATATGTGTCTTGTCTTCTACTTTATTTCTCACTGAGTGCCTGATAACATACCTTTGTGTGTTGTTTGTTTATTTATTGACTGTTTATTGGCCTCGGCTTTCCCCTCCTTATTTGTAGTAGTAGAAAGTAGTAGTCAATGTTGCACTAGAACTAGTAGTAGAAAATAATAAAGAAGAGAAATAAATGTTGACTAAAACAAGGATAACTGTTTAATGAGTTTGAGAAAGTGGGTGTCCTCTTTGTTTGAATTCCCAAGATAAAATCGGCGACGCTTTCTGATCCAAGCCAATGATCAAACGCTAAAACGGACCTACTGCATTAGAACTTCCGTGGGTGGTTTGTGTGGGTGTGTGTGCTTGTTAGAGTGTGTGTACGCGTCTGGTGCGAATGTGGGTGAGAAAGAATAGAAAGAAAGGGAAAAATGCAGGTGGGGAAGAGTCAGAAAGGAGGAAAGATTAGACGTAAAAGTTTAAGAAAAATATTCATCATGGGAAAGAAAAAGAACAAAAACATAAATTAAGAAGCAATTAAAGAAAAAAGAAAGAGAAACTATTGATGTTGAAAGATAAGAAGGCTCCGATATTTGATAACTTACAGATAAATTGTCTATGCGGATTACTTATGATGTCTACAGTGAAGATAAATGTAGGCCGCCACTGCTGTAGGGGAGTGAAATGTTAAAGACTTCACTATAGTAGGTCCAGCTTTATGAGATGGGGTGGCCAGTTCCCTTCCTCGCTGCCTTTGCCTTTACTTAACTAAAGAGTCAGGTACCCATTTGTGTAAACTTGAGTGTGACGCTACCAGGTTGTGAACCTTCAGCCTGGTAACTTTTCTGTGAGAGGCAAGGGCTCCAACCACTCTGCCAATCGAACTGCTGCAGTAGCGAGATCTATGAATGTCGAAACATCATGTAGTAATTGTTGAGGACTGTTGCATGGTCTGCGAGCATTTTGGTTTAAACTTAATTCGGATGGTCGCACCATGTAACACTTCTACTGAATAAAAATAATAAGCTTCGCGTATAACGTTGTATGACGCGTTAGGCTAGTAACGGTAGTCTTATGTGTAGCCTTCGGGCTTAGAACAGTGTTTATAACTGTGTGGTATAACCACTAATGAATACTCGTATATCTAACCGTAGAAGAATAATGGCGCAGTTCCGAGTAATCCGAAAGGCGTTTTGACAGCTGTTTTACCTCATTTCACTAAGGAAAATCTCCAGATTTAGCACTTTGGAATGTTCGAACATGAAGTGAACAAGACAAACTGCACAGATGGCAGCAGAATTGGTTCAAAAATACAAGGATTACAATGGAATAAGACGATCACCAACGAAGAACGAATAGAAAGATCCAGACAAATACTATTGCAAAAATATATAAGGAAAATACGTTGGTTTTTGGTAGGACACACATTGAGAAAACCAGCTGATAGCATTAGAAGACAGTAATTTTTCTGGAACAACCAGGGTAAAAGATATAGAGAGAGGCACATAAACACACGGATAAGATCATAGAAAAGAGACCTAAACAAATAGTTAAAAAAGACTTGGACAAATCTTGAACAGACGACATGAAACATAATTGCTTGTCCTGAAGTAGTGGAAAAGCTATGCCCCACAAAGAATTTAAATAAGATATAAGAATGGTGTTGATGGTGGAGACCTAGGCTATTTTATCTGTATACATTTTAGTCGTGGAATAACATTACCCCCAGGGTTTAGATCATAGAACCCCTTAACTGGGGAGCTTGTTGTTGTTGTTGTTGTTGTTGTTTAACTAGGGCTGCTGAGCTTCTCGCTCTTTAGCAGCCAATACAAGTTGTTGAAGACTCCTTGGTCTTATCTACTCTGTCAAGAGTGCAGGTGCATGGACAGTTTAGCAAAAAGACAACAATGGAGCAGGGAGCCCCACAAGGTGGGGTCATGTCTCCTACACTCTTCCTTATATATATAAATGACATCACTGTGATAGATTATGTAAATAGATTACATATATCAGCACGTCTTTGCTCCAACTTGGCTCCCACCTTGCTTCCTTATTAGTATGCACGTTGTTGTTAAACGCAGAGCCCATGTACTTGTATATCTGTCAAACTCATAATTGTAGCCACGCCTATTTTTTCTTTTTTTCTATTGTCTTACAGGCAATAGGAAGGTTTACAAACAGACTTATTAACTAATCCACGACGGGACAGGTAAATAACTAGCGAGTAAGAACCGTTAACTGGATTATCACGCGAGCGATTGGGCAATCATTGAAATAGTGACAGATCAGACTATGATGCACGTAGAAAGAAAATCAAAGGGGGCGATAACCACAGTTACCGACCTCAGCCGTCTGTTCGTGAGTCCCAGAGAACGTAATTAGCTACGGAACGAGCGGAGATCAAAAGACTGTTTGCTCGTTGCCAAAGTCTATGCGGTCGGCAGAAGTGAGAAATAAAGCTTTCATTCAGAAATCGACCGCAGATTTCCCCAAAAATACGGGCAAGGCGTGATATCTCGCAAGAACTAGCGAATTAAGAGCTATTTTATATATATATACCTCATCCTTTAAAATCAATTATCTAGTCGCCTCAGAATTTTCGGAACATCTAGCTTCGAATGCTAGACCATTGTTAAAGTGGAATTACTTAGTGTTTCGATTGGAGATAGTTTCAATTTCTGTGTTGCGGTAAATATTATACTAGCATTTTTGAGTGATTTAATTGTTAAAGTTCGTCATTATATTTCACTAGGATATTTTGGTGTTAATTGACTAGCGAATTAAAATACTTTATAGCTAAATTTTCCGGCTGTAGCGTTAATTTAATTACTCGATACCACCCAGAAAAAGAGATATTTTAATTGACTAGTAAATGCACTAGGCAATGTAGTACTGACGAAATATATATTTATCTCTAATCCATTATGTGTAATTTTTGTAAATGACTAGAATTTATTTCACGGGTTAATAAGAACGATAAGATAAGCTATACACTTGTGTTTTCTAATCTAATCTAATAACCGAGTGGATAATAAATTATACCGTTACGCGGGTTTGGATAGAATACTATATTGTGGTTAAATGTATTGTATTTTCTTCCTAAAATCCAGTACGGGTCACAAACCAAAACCTACCAGCGGCCTGAGCCTGAATCTGAGAAAACGGGTCTAAGTCCAACAGTACCAAAAAACATTCTTATATAAATATCGGATCTTCGAGGTTGACCTGTTTGGCCCTCTTGTTTCACCCAGAGAGAGATAGTTCCAACAAAAGACTATAAGAATTAATTTAACTGGTCATATAGCTACCCAGCTTTCTTCTCTTTTTTTTTTCATTTACATTCAGCCCGCTGTGGCGAAGTTATCAAATTTAACAATATCCGACTACCGACCACTGTGTTGTGGCGAAGATTTATCCATAGAGATTTACATACCTGACATTCTCGTTAACTATCGGAGTTACAAGCTACTGTACACTGTGAACATTAGATCTCTTAAGTATTTTCCTACCTGGACTAATTGATGTGACATAAACAGAATCCTATTAACAGTAACAAAGTAAGCTTCCCCCCAATAAGAGGATTAATCAGTCTTGGAGGAACTGGGGCTTATTTTGCCAAAACCCAAACCTGGATTTGTTGTGTGTACCACGGAGATATGTTTCAGATGTTGTAATCAACGATTAGGTAAGCGAGACTGAAATGTGACCACAGGATGTCTGAAGCGAGAGAAAGAAGGAGTGAATAATTCTTCTATTGTATAATCATTGTACTCACTTTGTTTTGTTTTTCTCCCTTATGTTTGCTAATACTGTTCATTTCAGGATAGTGGTTGCTCAAAATCAATGAACAAAAAAAACAACACACACTATTTTTACCTTGTCAAATAAACCACAGCAAGCAAAACTACAACTGAATGGGCAGGCAGTGCGAGAAGAAGAAACACCAACATACTTTGGAATCACACTGACCACCACATGACATGGCAATCACAGATAACAAAAACACAGCTAAGGGCAAAACTTCGCATAGCCATCATGAAAAAGTTAGCTGGTACCACACGAGGTGCTGATGAGAATGTCCTCAAAAAGCTGTACACAGGCAGAGTCAGGCCTGTTACGGAATATGGCATCACAGCCTGGTTGACGGCAGCAAAGTCAAATTTTGACAGAGTAAACAGACTCCAAAACCAAGAAGCACGTATTATAGCAGGAGCCCTAAAATCCACAAAAATCAACCATACGCAAAACATTACAGGGCTACTGTCAGTGGAAGACAGACGTGACAGCAGAGTCTTACAACAAGCTGACAAATTTAAGAGACTCAAAGGACACCCCATGTTCCAGAGAATGAATAGGCTAGGAAGAGGCAGGCTCTAGCGAACTCACTTTGTGGCCAAACCAAAGGAAATAAATAGCAAAAATACCATGCTAGCAAGTTCAGATAATACCAACAAGCACAACTATCCCACTGTAGAAAATAAGATGCTTTCCTCAACTAAAACCTGATATTGAAAGTAAGGGAACACAGATAGAAACACAAAGAAAGTGTATAGCAACCAAGTATATTGACCAAACATTTCCAGCAAAGCTTTGCAGGAGCCGCGGTAGCATAATGGTTAGTGCACTGGCTTCCTAGCTCAGTGGTCTATGGTTCGATCCCCAGATGAGGTGGGATTTTTTTAGGCCGCAAACGGCTCCTGTGTCGACCCAGACCCAAATGGGTACCAGAGCAACTCTGGGAAGGTTAAGGCGGCCGGCGTGATGCTGACCACATCACCCCTAGTGTGCCGACGGTCGAGAAAATATGGGCTTAACACCATATTCCCAATATGCCTCAATAGGGGGTGTAACGGGATCCTTTACCTTTCCTTTTGGACACATGCATATACTGATGGTTCCGCAATAAACGCAGTTGAAAATGAGGGTGCTGGCATTCTCATGAAATTAAAGAATAGAATTCACTCTGTGACAACCGCCGCTGACAAAACTGCAATAACTCTGAAACAGGCGGCGGAAACTCTTATTGAACGCAAAACATATGCAGAAAAACAAATAGTAATCTTTACAGATGCCCTCTCAGTAATACAGCTCTGAAGAGCCACCATGCTAAAGGATTGAAAGATCTGATACACTCTCTTGAAAGACTGGCCAAATGCTTCAACAAGTGCATAATCCAGTGGATACCAGCCCATTGCAACATACCAGGAAATGAGGAGGCAGACAAACTTGCTAAGCAAGGAGGAGCCATACAACAAAATGATATAGAGACACCTTACGAAATGGCAAAAACTACCATAAAAGTTACATTCAAGCCCAAATGGGAAAGAGTGCACCCAGCCCATTTAAAAAATGATGAATATCATCAGCTATCTATAAGAGGACAGGGCACCATTTTTTTATTGGACACAACAGATTGAGATACCATCTATACCACACATACAACATTGTTGCAACAGATTGAGATACCATCTATACCACACATACAAAATTGTTGCAACAGATCTCTGCAGCTGCGGTACCAACCCGATGACAGCATTGAAATGAGGAGCATATGGTAACAACCTACCTCACCCACGAAAAACTGTTTGGAGATGTCAGAAACCTTGAGCTGACTACTGCCTTTATTAGAATCATTAATGTATATACTGTTCAAAAAAAGAAACGCATAGCTATCCGAGGGAGCGTTTTTATGAGTTTGTAAGTAAAATTTGGTGCCAGGTGTCGTAAATTTATTTTGAGAGAAAAGAGTCTTCGAAATAGTGGTCCGGTTTAGAGTGGAAAATGATGATGGAAAGCTCAGTGATAGAAAATGTAGATATTAAATAGTCGCTTCACAGCGTGCTGGAGGAGAGTAAAGACAGACTTATTTACGACAAATCGCTTCTCTCAATCTTCTCTTCCGCTCTCCTGGTCAAACAATTATTTGCCAGTTTTCCAGACTCGCATCTGCGCGCACACCGATTTGGTGTTTTTTTTCACACACACAGACGATGTAGATACAAACTATATTAAACGAATAGGGGAAATGTTGGGCTGTGGGTATGTCCAACACCGTACTAAATGAGTTTATGTGATTTTATTCACTTTAAACATCAATCACTAACAAATATCAGGTATTACATAAATTATCATAAGTACACAAATGCAAATAACAAATTTGGGAGGGGTGAAGAAGATTGGTATCGACTAAGCCCTTCCCGCTTATTAGACAAAGATAAACCCAGTCCAGAGATAGATAATATCAGGAACATAGGTACGTTAACCTAACAGTGAAGTTAATTACTCTGAAAGAGGGGTTACAACGTTAGGTATAGGTGATAGAAAAAAAACCTGTTCTTCCCAGCTGTTCTTCCCTTTACTAAGCAAATGGAAAGGAGGGGGTTTTTGAACAGAGTTAACCAATTAGCAACTCCCCCTTAAAGGAACAATGCAGGGAATACAGAAAAATTATATTACTAGGCAAGAAAGTTAACAACAGGTTTACAAAAGAAAACGATTAAATTTCCTGTCATTCATGCACACGCGTGAGGATCCACACTCATATACTCACACACTTACCGAATGCAGCCTCAGACGATCCATAAAAGTATATAAAAAACAGCAAGTACTCTTTCGACATATGAACTGTCTAGTCCTTCGATGTCCCGCCCCAGATGTTTGCGAGGGTTTGTTGGTAACAAATATTCTCACTTATCGCAAGACTTGAAGACTAAGAGTTCTCGTGTTTTTATTATATATATATATAAAAGGAGTCTATGGGATGGCACTAACACAGTTCGGCACAGGGGTGAAAATGAAGTGGTCTCTTTTAATCCTCCGCTATGGTAAAATTCCTTCAATGCGTGATGATAGTTTTATTAAATCCAATTGAGGAAAAAACTAGGCTCAGTCACAGTCAGGAAAATATGTACTCTCTCACAGTAAACAGTAAATATGATGTCGCTACTGGCGATGATTACCTTCCAGTTTATCTTACAGGTTTGTAAGGGTAATTTGATGATTATTCTTTAAAATGTTCTTGGGTGGGCTTTATTTCATTTAATTCTGACAGCTAGGTCGCAAGGACCGCCACAAGATTATATTTTAAAAGAAATGTTTCTTCAATATGACTGGAAGTTTATAGGATGATTTCTTTATTTCTTTCTTTATTTAGCTGGGACCGCAGGTTACGATCACTCTGTGTGAAAGAAAAAAGACATGTAACATACCGAAAAATCAAGCGCGATAAATTTCCCGTTAAGCCCATAATACACTCGAGTATTTAATTATGTATTTAATAAACACTGCGCGAATTCTAGTGGTTAAAACACACATCTATAAAACTAGGACTTAACTGAATTTATTAATTATAAATTCCTTCGCGACTTTAAAAGTTAATTTAAGCATCTATTATCTTTTGAAATAATATAATAGATAGATCATTATATTTACAACTGGAACTATTGAGATGGTTTAATTTAATAGATTTAAATTAACACAAAATCCATTGAAATAGAATGACTGAACTAGACCACTGATCACTTTACACAATATATATTACCGCTTTGCACAGAATAGAAATCACTGCAAATATATATATAAAATCCAGGGGAAAATCTATAACAAGATTTCAATAAAGCTAGTGCTTCTGTAAAGGTCTGGCCAGCGAGTGATAACGTGTCTAGTCTTCATGGTCTATTTAGCTAAAATGGAATGTAAGTTGAGTGGGACATGATAAACTTGACAGCTTATTTGATCTCACGAACTTTTGGGGATCTGACCGCCAAATCAAGAGAAGAAACCGCACCCTGGTCTTCGTATCTCCGTTCGCTGCTGCCCGTTTCGGCTTCCCCGTTCGCTCGGTTCTGCGATTGACACCGAGACGCGAAATTAGCGGCAAGCAACTGCGTCTCGTATCAGGGACCACTACTGTCTTTGATAACGCCGATAGTCTCCCCTGAAATCCCTCAGTCTGTCTCTTTGATCGTGGTCGCTGTGCCTGTTTGATTCTGGCGACGCCCCCCACTGGCCAAGTTAATTAAAATAACTGCCTATGATTGTTCAAGAGATGTTAGTGGGCGTGATTTAATCTCTCCTTAAATCAATGCGATGACCAGAATCAACGATAGGTAAACTTTCCGCATATCAATCAGCAAACGTGTCTGCCCTCTGTGTGGAACAGTTTCATAGCTAATGAATCCACGTGAAAGAAGTCCCGTTATACAAGAATTACAACGAAGTTCAGGGTCAGCCGAGTTCGTCCATCACAATCGTCCCCTCTTTTGAGACGTGAAAACGTGTTTTCATGTTTGATTTATGACGATGAAGCTGCCCTGATCGGTAACTTTTGGATGATTGGTATCTTCACCTTCCTCCTCTTCCTCTGTAGTCCAGTTTCTACTCAGGAAATCAGCCCCGACATTCTGTCTTCCCGGAATATATTCCACTTTGAAAGAATAAACGCTTAAAAGAAGCGCCCAACGCATGATCCTTGCGTTAAATTCTTTATTGGCACCAAGAAATGCTAACGAAGCGTGGTCTGTTTGCACCGTGAAAGATGTACCATAAAGAAACTCATGATGGCGTCTGATACCGTCAATCAGAGCAAGACATTCCCTTTCAACTACGCTGTAGTTCCGTTCCGCTTTATTTAATTTCCGACTGCCATAGGCAACTGGAAATAGCATGTTCAGGTCACTGTCATCGGCTTTTTCTTCTTTCATCCTTAGCCACCGACCGTCAAAGCAGTCAGTGGCCATTACGCCTAATGGCGTCTTAGGGCAACAGCAGATAGGTTTTCTTTGCCATTGTTTCCCATCACGCCTATTGGCGTCTTTAGGGCAACGGCAAATCAATCCATTTGCTGTTGTTTCCGTAATCGAAGTGACTGGCAAACGGGTGATCAGCCCGTTGGTTGTCATCGGCTTGAAGCAGTGTTAACCCGATGCCCTGACCTGACGCGTCGACTCTCAGTACAAAAGGTTTCTTGAGGTCAGGCAACCTCAAAATGGGGTATGCAGACAACTGTCCTTTCAAAGTGCTATACGCGTGGTCGCACTTTTGATCCCATATGACCTTATCAGGACAACCTTTCTTTGTGAGGTCAGTCAGAGGTGCCGTCAGTCCGTTGAAGTTCTGGATGTACTTCTGATAGTATGCACATAGCGATATGAAGGAACGTACGTCTTTCTTCGTTCAGGGTCTTTTTGCTGCCATTATTTTCTCCACGTTCTTCTTAATAGGCCAACTGCATCCGTGAGAAATAGTGTGCCCCAGGAAGTCTAACTGTTCAAACCCGATGAGACATTTGCTAGGTCTGGCTGTGAGACCCGTTTCCTGTAGTCTCCTGAGGAGCATAGCAACCGTAGCAATATGTTCTTCATAGGTTTCCGATGCAATTAAGATGTCATCCATGAAATTATGGATATGGGGACTTTGCAAAGGTTGTAGAAGCTTCCTCATCATCCTGGTGAACACTCCTGGTGCATTATGCAAACCGAACGGCATCACGTTAAATGTGTAATGTCCTTCACTAGTGCTGAAAGCTAACAAAGGTTTAATTTCCTCCTTGACTGGTATTTGATAATAACCTTTGCTGAGGTCAATCTTGGAGAAGATCTTTGCTTTGCTGAGCTTGGTGAACAACTCAGAAACAGTTTGGAGAGGTTCGGGCTGGAATTCCGTTACCGCGTTTAGCAACCTGTAATCAATGCACAGCCGAACTTCCTTATTGGGCTTCTGCAACAGCACTACACTCGAGCTGTAAGGAGATGTAGACTCACTGATAATTCCTGCCTGACGCAGCTTGTCTATTTCTCCGCGAAGTGCATCAGCTTTAGCGTACGGGATGGGGTAAACTCTGGTTTGAACAGGGGTCTCGTTTGTTAATTTCATATCAAATTCAATGAGATTTGTTCGACCAGGTACATCCGTTAAGACTGCACTGTACTGTTTTAGTAGAGCCCTGGTTTCTGTTTGTTGTTCTGGTGAGAGATTGTCGCCGAACTTGACATCTTTAAAGGATTCTGTGGGTTGCAATGGATACTCCATGCAACCATCATCATCTTCCTCGTCTTCCGTTGCTATGGCGACAGCCAGGAGATGCTCGGAGGATGGCACCGGTCTTTCCAAATATTTCTTTAGCAGATTTATGTGGAAGACCTTCTCCTTTCCTTTGATGGAGATCTTGTAGTTGGTACGTGAGATCTTTTTAAGGACGGTAAACGGTCCTTGCCATCCGATGCGAAGTTTATTGCTTCCGGTTGGAAGTAGCAATAGGACTTTCTCCCCTGGTTGTAGTTCTCTCTCTTTTGCAGCTTTGTTGTATCTTTTAGTAATTTTAGCGCGGGCTTTCTTAAGGTTGGTAGTAGCTAGATCCCATCCTAGCTTTAGCCTTTCCTTAAGCTCAGATACGTACTTGCTTGCAGAGACGACTGTCTCGTCAGCCTTCTGGTCTGTCAGGGACCGAAGTAAGGCTTCTAGTGGCCCCTTAATAGGTCTGCCAAATAAAAGTGTAGCTGGCGCAAAACCCGTAGACGCTTGGGGTACCTCTCGGTAGGCGAATAAGGCAGCCGATATATATTGGTCCCAGTCTTCCGGTTTCTCCTGACCCAGCTTACGTAACATCATGGTGAGGGTACCGTTAAAACGTTCCACGAGCCCATTTCCGGCCGGATGGTAGGGACTTGTGTGGATATGTTTGGCCCTCAAGATCTTAAGATCTCCTCCATTAACAGGCTACGGAATTGGGATCCATTGTCCGTCAAAACTTGTTGAGGGAATCCCAACCGTGTAAAAATTTGCACAAGGGCTTCTGCGACATGCTTGGAATTAGTGCATGGTAGCGGTACGGCTTCGGCCCACATAGTGCAAGTGTCAACTAAGGTCAGGATGAACCTGTTCCTTCTTTTGGTCTTTTCCAGAGGACCAATAATGTCGACAGCAACCCGTTCAAATGGAGTCCCTACTATTGGCATTTGCCCCATAGGTACTGGGGGTGTCAAGTGCTTGGGTGCTACCCGTTGGCACTGGGCGCAGGATTTCACATACCTGACAATGTCAGAGTTCATTCCTGGCCACCAATAGTGGTTTTTTATTCGCTGAATAGTGGCGTTTTGTCCCATATGTCCGCTAAAGGGAAGAGAGTGCCCCATTTCTAAGATCTGGTTTCTGTACTGCGTCGGTACTAGGAGCTGGTTATTCCCCGTGTCCGGGTTGCCCGTTTTACGATACAATACACCATCCTTAGAAAAGATGTCTCCGTTGTGTCTGGGGTCCTTAGCCATGGGCAGTTTTTTAAAGCAGGGCGCCAGAGTAGGGTCCTTTTGTTGCGCCTCCTTCAGTTCATTTGGCAACAAGTTTGGCGCAGGCTCCCTCTCCTTCTTGGCTTGCCCTCTTGTGGTTACCGCTGCCACAATCGGCTCCTTAGGTCTCCCAATGAACACATATCTACATCCCAGGATAACTGGGTAGATCGGATCATCCATTATGGCCGCTTTAATAACTCCTCTGACAAAGTCAGAGTGTATTTCTACCAGTGCGATAGGAAGCGTCCTGGGTGCGTCACTCCTGAAAACTCCACTAAGTTTGACGGTTTCCTCTGTCTCCTGACCTGGTTTGACTAGGTGTCTAGCAACAATACAACTAAAACTTAATCCAGTGTCAAAGAGACAAGTAGTTGAGGTACCATTCAAAATTACAGTTCCTCGAGTTGAGGGTCGGTCCCCCTCAGGTTGAGAATCACTGACGTTGACTCTACCTTTCGAGGCTGTATGCAAACATCCAATGCGGTTTGCACCGGTTTGTTTGCCCTGATCAGACGTTCCTGGTGTAGGGGTCTTCCCTTTTCCTTGACCTTGGTGGCCGCGCTGCCACGTAGGCTTGTTGGGTTGATCAGAATTGTTGTTGGGGGGAGGGAGGGGGGGGGATCGGGTTTTGTAGAATTTCGATTTTTCCTGGGGAGGTTTCTGGGTATTGTTATCTCGTTGGTTATAATGTTGAGAGGAAGTGGAAGAATAGGATGCCTGCTCTAGATTCTGTTTTCGAGATGGCTCATCGGTGGGTTTACGTTTAGTGCTGGGAAGTTCGGCCATTGCATTGCTATAGCGTTCGGCTTTATTGAGTATGTCTTCAAGCCTGACTGCCCCCTGTTCAGCCAAAAATCTACGAGTTTCATTCGACAAAGTGGATTTTATCTGCTCCACAAGAACAAGTTCGAGGAGTCCCTCATATGAAAGAGGTAGGTCAGATAATTCAATGCACTTTGTCAGATAACCCGTGAGACGTGAAGAGAACTGGGGAAATGTTTCCGTGCTCTCTTTTCGGCTGTTTCTGAACAACTGCAGAAACTTTCGGGCAGTCATCTCAAACTGCTGTAGTAAGGCCTTCTTCAACAGGTCATAATCATGTTGATTCGGTCCCAGCTTTGTGTACACGTCATAAGCATTGCCTTTCAGTGACGTTGAAAGTTTGAGCGCCCAGCGGGTACTCTCTAACCCATAAAGATTCGCGAGTCTCTCGAATTTTTCTAGGTAGCTGTCAATTTTTTCGTTAGGGCTAGGAAAAGATTCTAAAGAAAACGACATAGCAGTTAATTGGGCAGACTGAGTGCTGGAGAGATCCATTGTTTGAGACTGGGGCGAAGACGGCTCTCCATTATTTGAAGTAGAGGCACTCCGACTCTCTAAAGCCTTGAGCGCTAATTCATGCTGTCTTGTCTTGTCTCTCTCTCTCTTCGCGTTGTCTCTCCTTCTCTCTTTCCCTGCGGGCGTCCATCTCTGCCTCAATTTTCTTCTGCTCCAATTGACGATCGTCCGCTTCTTTCTTCCTAGCTTCTGCCCTCTCTTCCTCCGCGTCATACCTTTGATGTTCCTGGTTGATAAACAGATTCGCAGCTTCTGTGTCTAGTCCTGAGTCCTTGGCCTCTTGGCTCAAAAGGGATCTTATCCTAATTCTCTCTGCCATTGTCAAAGAACTGGATGCTTCTAAGACTAGAGAATAGTAAGATGGAACAAGAAGGGGAAAACTCAAAGCCGCTACGAAAAAAACCAAAGTAAAAAAAAATTTACTAGAGTTACCTCCTACCTGTACTGTGCAAACTTATCGCTGCTATTATCTGGCAATTAAGGCTCTAAACGCAAGCGACTATGCCACTAAATGGTAAGTTACACTGGAAAAGAATCTACTTTTACTAACAGTAGAGAAAATTTTAAATTAAAACAATTTAAAAGGGAAAAAAAATAAATTTTCCCCTAAATTTTAAATCTCTGATAAAAAACTCCGTCCCTAAAGTCAATTATTGAGATGAGACGTTGTTAACTTAATTTTTAAAAATCAGAACAATCCGTCTTTAGCTAAGCTCAACTCTTTTTAACTTCAAAAACCTTAGTGACTGTAAAACAATCACGCAATCCCAGCAACTCTTATAAAGAAAGAAATTGAATTATCTCCGCCAGAGGATAATTAAAATAGCAAATATTTTTGTTTATCTGTACTTTCTACTGCTGTGGAGAGAAAACAACCTGTAAATATGCTGTGTGGACAACCCAAATACTTAAAGAACGTTTGTCTAGGGGTGAAATTATTTATTTATTTCCCTAATTCACAAGACAAATCATTCACACTCTACCTAGTTAGACCCAGACTAAATCAGACTCAAAATATCTTTAACCCGGCTATGCGATTGCCTCAAATGTAGCTCAAGATCCCAGAACCAGCCCACAAATATGTGTGCATCAAATGTATCTCAAAATAATCCCGGCGAGCCAGCCAAATATTGTCGTAAATTTATTTTGAGAGAAAAGAGTCTTCGAAATAGTGGTCCGGTTTAGAGTGGAAAATGATGATGGAAAGCTCAGTGATAGAAAATGTAGATATTAAATAGTCACTTCACAGCGTGCTGGAGGAGAGTAAAGACAGACTTATTTACGACAAATCGCTTCTCTCAATCTTCTCTTCCGCTCTCCTGGTCAAACAATTATTTGCCAGTTTTCCAGACTCGCATCTGCGCGCACACCGATTTGGTGTTTTTTTTCACACACACAGACGATGTAGATACAAACTATATTAAACGAATAGGGGAAATATTGGGCTGTGGGTATGTCAGGAACATAGGTACGTTAACCTAACAGTGAAGTTAATTACTCTGAAAGAGGGGTTACAACGTTAGGTATAGGTGATAGAAAAAAACCTGTTCTTCCCAGCTGTTCTTCCCTTTACTAAGCAAATGGAAAGGAGGGGGTTTTTGAACAGAGTTAACCAATTAGCAACTCCCCCTTAAAGGAACAATGCAGGGAATACAGAAAAATTATATTACTAGGCAAGAAAGTTAACAACAGGTTTACAAAAGAAAACGATTAAATTTCCTGTCATTCATGCACACGCGTGAGGATCCACACTCATATACTCACACACTTACCGAATGCAGCCTCAGACGATCCATAAAAGTATATAAAAACAGCAAGTACTCTTTCGACATATGAACTGTCTAGTCTTTCGATGTCCCGCCCCAGATGTTTGCGAGGGTTTGTTGGTAACAAATATTCTCACTTATCGCAAGACTTGAAGACTAAGAGTTCTCGTGTTTTTATTATATATATATAAAAGGAGTCTATGGGATGGCACTAACACAGTTCGGCACATGGGGGGAAAATGAAGTGGTCTCTTTTAATCCTCCGCTATGGTAAAATTCCTTCAATGCGTGATGATAGTTTTATTAAATCCAATTGAGGAAAAAACTAGGCTCAGTCACAGTCAGGAAAATATGTACTCTCTCACAGTAAACAGTAAATATGATGTCGCTACTGGCGATGATTACCTTCCAGTTTATCTTACAGGTTTGTAAGGGTAATTTGATGATTATTCTTTAAAATGTTCTTGGGTGGGCTTTATTTCATTTAATTCTGACAGCTAGGTCGCAAGGACCGCCACAAGATTATATTTTAAAAGAAATGTTTCTTCAATATGACTGGAAGTTTATAGGATGATTTCTTTATTTCTTTCTTTATTTAGCTGGGACCGCAGGTTACGATCACTCTGTGTGAAAGAAAAAAGACATGTAACATACCGAAAAATCAAGCGCGATAAATTTCCCGTTAAGCCTATAATACACTCGAGTATTTAATTATGTATTTAATAAACACTGCGCGAATTCTAGTGGTTAAAACACACATCTATAAAACTAGGACTTAACTGAATTTATTAATTATAAATTCCTTCGCGACTTTAAAAGTTAATTTAAGCATCTATTATCTTTTGAAATAATATAATAGATAGATCATTATATTTACAACTGGAACTATTGAGATGGTTTAATTTAATAGATTTAAATTAACACAAAATCCATTGAAATAGAATGACTGAACTAGACCACTGATCACTTTACACAATACATATTACCGCTTTGCACAGAATAGAAATCACTGCAAATATATATATAAAATCCAGGGGAAAATCTATAACAAGATTTCAATAAAGCTAGTGTTTCTGTAAAGGTCTGGCCAGCGAGTGATAACGTGTCTAGTCTTCATGGTCTATTTAGCTAAAATGGAATGTAAGTTGAGTGGGACATGATAAACTTGACAGCTTATTTGATCTCACGAACTTTTGGGGATCTGACCGCCAAATCAAGAGAAGAAACCGCACCCTGGTCTTCGTATCTCCGTTCGCTGCTGCCCGTTTCGGCTTCCCCGTTCGCTCGGTTCTGCGATTGACACCGAGACGCGAAATTAGCGGCAAGCAACTGCGTCTCGTATCAGGGACCACTACTGTCTTTGATAACGCCGATAGTCTCCCCTGAAATCCCTCAGTCTGTCTCTTTGATCGTGGTCGCTGTGCCTGTTTGATTCTGGCGACGCCCCCCACTGGCTAAGTTAATTAAAATAACTGCCTATGATTGTTCAAGAGATGTTAGTGGGCGTGATTTAATCTCTCCTTAAATCAATGCGATGACCAGAATCAACGATAGGTAAACTTTCCGCATATCAATCAGCAAACGTGTCTGCCCTCTGTGTGGAACAGTTTCATAGCTAATGAATCCACGTGAAAGAAGTCCCGTTATACAAGAATTACAACAAAGTTCAGGGTCAGCCGAGTTCGTCCATCACACCAGGGTATATAAAAACTAGCCTCAAATGTTCTTTACAGTGTCAAATGCACGTGCTGACCTGAATTGCGTTCGGTTTTGTAATCGTTACAACGCAGTGGTCAATAGTGTTTATGACGCAATTTTTGACCACAGCTCATGTTGCGCGCACGTGAAAGCAACAAAATTTGGGGCGAACACTATTCACTGACTACGCAACTGAAAACCTATAAAAGGATAACGCTACACAAAAAATTCAGTTCATTTTCAAGCAGACATTTATAGCGTCTCTATCGATAAATTTAAGGAACATTGCTATTGGCCGACTGCATGCAGGCGAAAGTCAAAGTCAGGTTGCCAGGCATCTAAACGTGCATCAGAGTACCATCAGTCGACTTTGGCACCGGTTCCAAGCCACTGGCTCAGTTGAAGACCGGCATCGCAGTGGACGACCCAGAGTGATTACAGCAGCGGAGGATCGCTTTATTCGGCTTCGTCACCTCAGAGACAGGTTTACAACAGCTTCATCAACTGCCCAGTCATTGCCTGCAGGACGTCATGTGTCTGATCAAACTGTCCGGAATAGACTGCATGACGCTGGACTTTGGGCACAACGACCTCACCGAGGACCTGTCCTTACGCGCCGCTATCGCCGAAATCGACTTCTTTGGGCCAACCAGCATCGTCCCTGGGCAGCTGACAATCAATGGAGACGTGTCTGTTTGGTGACGAACCTTTCTTTTTGTTGCAGCGTCATGATAGACGGCGTAGGGTCTACCGTAGGCGAAATGAAAGTTTTGCCAAAAATTGCGTTGATGAAGCTCCGCCGCACGTTGGTGGAAGTGCTCCCCCGGCCTATCACTGGGTCCATAGTGAGATCCTCCTGCATGCAGTCAACCAAGTCAAGGCCAAAGAATTACTCCTGGGGCTCAAGTGACTTCTCCAAGCTAAGTGTGCACTCCTGGGTTCTCAACAAAATTCACCACTGGAAGTGTGTGGATGATTTAAAGAGCCAGCGATGATGTAATTAGCCTCACAGACATAAGTTCACTTCCATGTACGTATATTGTAGCATTGTGCATAGCTGGTGGTCATATAAGGATGACTCCAGATATGCCTTCATGCATTAACTGGGGAGCTAAGATCAAGACCGCAGCGCCCAACCATGCATGTCATACAAGGCGTCTAAGCAGCGGCGTGCATAGAGTTAAGAACTGAATTAAGTAAATACAGGCTGTTGTCAAAACCACAAATGCAAGAGCAAATAAAGTGCTTTTTGGTACTTGTTTCCTGAAAACAGCCCACCTCCAATAGTCGTTTCGTGATCTTTGGGAAGCCAAGAACAAAGACAAAACAGAGTAGAGACAACTGCAGCTTAAAGAAAGACGTCCTTATAAATATTAAGACAAGATCACTAATGTTTAACTGACAAAAACTAGACAATTGCAAGTGGTACACACGATAAGAAGAAGCCGCTGCCAATGATTTGGACACTCATGAGGAAACGCCTGATGATAGCATTGCAAGGCAGGTCAAGTTCTGGATTCGCCAGGGTAAGAAATGAGATGGAAACAAAGGAAATAAAATCATATCTGTTTTCGGGTTTCAGAGTTTTTGGAATTTGGAAAAAGTGCACCGTTATGTATCTCTGCCGGAAGATTTGCTTCTTGCAATTCAGTCGACAGGGAGGTAGAAAATTCAAACTATATGATATTTTATTGAATGGTAACTTCACTTCAAAGAAAAGATCGCTTTCACAGTTCATAAATAAAGTGATTTTTATTAAGCTAGCTTGCGGGTTTCCCTGAGAATGTCGTGAAAGTACCTTTAAACACCGCGCTTTAAAATGCCGGAGAGAAAGAGCTAGTCCGAAGTTTACCTACGTTAACAATTTGTTTTCTCCTCCGTCACTTGGTAAAGGTGAAGGTTGTCCCATAGCAGATACTGCCGTAGGGGAGCGAAGTGTTAGAGACTTCTCTATACTAGGTCCAGCATCCAGAGGTGGGGTGTCCAGTTCCCTTCCTTGCTACATTTTTCTTCCCTAACTCAAGAGCAAAGTCAGGTACCCATTTACAGCTGGGTGAAATGGAGCGTGATGATACCGTGAAACGAACCCGTTACCGTAGCCGCGAGAGACCAGCACTCTAACCACTCTGTCAATCGCCGTCACTTGAGATCTACCAGATAATCTCCAGAGATCTAACGGTAGATCAAAATCGACCTTTTGTCGACCCTGCCTTAGAATGTAATCATCAAATAGATGTACATGGGGACGAGAATTTCAGTTCGAATTAAAAAAAAAACAACATGAAATGGAGTCACACGGCCGACGACAAAGCTCATAGTGGAGATTATTAAATAGAAATTGACTGGTGGTTTGAATTCAATTTTAATCTTGCAAAAACTAGATCACACATGGTACACGTGATTAGCATGAGTGAAACATGATTGTATAGATAGATAGATAGATAGATAGATAGATAGATAGATAGATAGATAGATAGATAGATAGATAGATAGATAGATAGATAGATAGATAGATAGATAGATAGATAGATAGATAGATAGATAGATAGATAGATAGATAGATAGATAGATAGATAGATAGATAGATAGATAGATAGATAGATAGATAGATAGATAGATAGATAGATAGATAGATAGATTTAGATAGATAGATAGATAGATAGATAGATAGATAGATAGATAGATAGATAGATAGATAGATAGATAGATAGATAGATAGATAGATAGATAGATAGATAGATAGATAGATAGATAGATAGATAGAACGAACTTTATTTTCAAAGGGTTAAGAATTGGGCACGCAGGCCCGTCTAACATTCTGCCCTTCCTCTCTCTCTCATCATGTATAAACTATATCCTTTCATCATAGATATTTAGATAGATAGATAGATAGATAGATAGATAGATAGATAGATAGATAGATAGATAGATAGATAGATAGATAGATAGATAGATAGATAGATAGATAGATATATATATATATATATATATATAGATAGATAGATAGATAGATAGATAGATAGATAGATAGATAGATAGATAGATAGATAGATAGATAGATAGATAGATAGATAGATAGATAGATAGATAGATTTAATGAAGGAGTACCGGAAGTCTTAACATCTCTTGTTTAGTTATTGTTTCGCCGTTTTTTACACCGCAAAATTACGTATCCTCCTTTGTCCGGGTAGTGTTTGGCTCAATATTCTTGTAACAAAACAGGTATTTATCTGACATTCAATTTCCCGGTTGTAATTTAATTATTTCGGTGTCAGAAAATCAACACGTCATTGTTTCCACGACTAACCAACCACCTTGTGGGCCGGTGCAATCTGCACACATTCCAGTATTGCCAGACAGCGGAAGATCAGGTGAAAAATTCAGGTGTGCCAGGTGGAGGAAAGACAACACCAGAGATTGTTACAACATGAAAGGTAATTCACACTTCTGTATTTCCAAAGTGCAGCGCACAAAACACAGTACTGTACCAGCCTTGGTTTTTAAAACTGTCAACTTGTGTCTAAAAATATAAAAGCAAACTTTGATTGCGTTACTATGAGAATAACAGAAACGACTATTCACTACTTATCATTCATGATGATCACCAGTCAGATAAATACATAAGGTGTATAGGCCTTTCAAGTCCTCACGGGCGCTGCCGTTAGCTCAAGACATTTTCATGTCGTCTCTGTCCCTTTAATTTTTGTCTCAGTTCTCTTCTCCTTGTGTTTTTCTGTTTCAGTTTACCTCTCTTGATAGTTCCCGGGGGGTCTCTAATGAGACACAGAAAGAATATGACTACTGCCCCATTAGGCATACCGTGCAAGACGACACACACTTAAACCAGCAAAATCTACAGATGTGTTGATAGTAATGGGTGATATGAATGCAAAAATAAGAAAAGGAAAATACACGAAAATAGTAGGACGGTATGGACTAGGGAAAAGAAATGATAGAGGAGACAGACTTATCCAGTTCTGTGAAGAAAACCAGCTGGTTATATGTAATACCTTTTTTGAACACCACCCACGGAAACTATACACATGGAGAAGCCCAGGAGCCGTAACAAGAAATCAAATTGACTTTATCATGATAAAACATAGATTTAAGAACAATGTCACAAGCGCAAAGGCACATCCTGGTGCTGACATAAATTCAGATCACAATCCGGTCGTCATCAAAGTAAATATAAAGCTAAAAAGAACAGGAAACAGAAGAAAGGAGGAACCCCAGATAGAAATATCAGCACTAAAACAACCAGATATAAAACAAAAATATCTAATCGACGTCAAAAATAAATATCAACAATTACTGACAGAAAGCATGGAACAGTACAGAAGAGAAATCCCAAAAGAAAAAGCAGCCACCAAAATGGGACTGTTTAAAAATAAGCATACAATAAGCAAATGCAAATTTACATAAAAAGGGGCCTAAGAAAAATCAAATTTGGATGACAGATGACATCTTGAATAAAATGGCAGAAAGAAAGAAAGCAAACAACACTATCAGTCTTTATAACATTGCCAAAAAAAACCTAATGCAACAGAATGTTCACACTTCTGAACAATCAGCCTGATAAGTCAAGCAATTAAAATACTGCTCAAAATCATACAGGAAAGGATAAAAAGTAAGGTAGACAGCGAAATCCAAAAAGAACAGTTTGGTTTTAGACGGAACAGCGGAACAAGAGAGGCAACATTTTGCCTAAGAATATTAGCAGAAAAATATACAGAGGTCCAAAAAATATGTACATGTGCTTCATTGACTATAAGAAGGCTTTTGACAGAGTCCATCATGAGAAAATAATTGAATGCCTCGAAGACTTAGGTATTGATGGAAAAGATATACGAATACTCAGTAACCTTTATTGGAAGCAAACTGCTACGGTAAGATCTGGAAGGAATTATTCACCATCCATAGACATTAAAAAGAGGTGTCAGACAAGGTTGTGTGCTGTCCCCAAACCTATTTAATCTGTACACGGAAAAAAAATTTCAAACAGATAAAGGAAATGCCAGGACTGAACATCAATGGAAGGTCAATAAACAACCTTAGATATGCAGATGATGCTATGTTGTTAGCTGAAAGTGAACAGGATTTGCAAGAACTAGTGAAGCAAGTGAACAGTATAAGTCATGAATATGAATTGTAAATTAATGTTGAGAAAACAAAAACTATGAGAATTAGCAAAACAGACGATAAGCCCACATTAAAGATAAGCATAAATGGGAAAATCATGGAACAAGTCAAGAGCTACTCATATCTTGGTCATATAATAACAGAAGATGGCAGATGTGAATTGAAATCAAGAAGACAATAGGAATGGCCAAAGCTACATTCAACAACATGAAACATATACTGACATCTAAACAGTTATCTCACAAATTAAAACTGAGAAACATGTTATATATATTCTGCACTACTGTATGGTGTAGAAACATGGACAATGAATAAGCATTTGGAAGAACGAATTGAGAGTCTTGAGATGTGGATATATAGAAGAATGGAGCGCATGTCATGGAAAAAGAAGAAAACAAATAAGGAACGTCCTAGAAAATCTAGGTATGAAAAGAGAACTAATGAGGGAGATCAAAGTTCGGCAGCTAAAACACTTTGGCCACATAAAAAGGCATAACACCTTTCAGAAGACCATAATAGAAGGGAGAGTTGAAGGCAAACGTAATGGCTGCAAGGAAAGTGTGATAAAAGTGCTCCGTTTTAACCCCTTCTCAAATATGATAGGTGGATCATATTACCGTATTTGAATTTTTTTTTCAATATTGCCGTGGAAAAGCTATAAACAACTTCTACATTTGACCTTGGTTAAATTGAAAATTATCAAGGGTAAAAAGGTCAAACTGTTGAAAATAAAACTAACTAAAGCCTTCTTAGAATTTCTATTACTATAGTACAACATGCGACGTGTGTAAGCCATCTCTTCGTATTGTGTGTCGTTAGGCCCCCCGTCTCTTGAAACACAAGGACGCGTGGGCTAATATTTGGATATTTGTTAGCGAGCGGGGCAAGTCTCCCGTACCGAACCCCACTTTTATTCTACACCCGTACACTAATTGTTAGGAACGACGGATAGACAGCTTGGCATCGGTCCAAGTCGCCACACCGTCTTGAAAAATACAAGGAGAGAGGGGAAGAGGTAGTAAAGTGACAAAAAGTTAGCCTAACTTGTTACTTGGCAACTGAAAGACGACTAACGCATGTGGGCAGAGAAAAAAAAGGGAGGGGGGGGGGGGGGGGAAGGAAACTTCGAGGAAACTCAGATAGACCTCTATAATTATTTCTTCAAAGAAAGAAAGAAGAATACAGAAATAAAAAGGGATGTTTGAAAAGTTATGATAATATTGTTTATTAAAAGATCATATTATTCCTTATAACCTTGCCTCATAGAAAAGTATTAGTGTAGTTGGAATAAATATTAGAGAGGAAAAGTACACAGAGTGGAAACGAAGGATAACGAAGCATATGAAGTTATAAAGTAGGTATTTATGGATAGATAAAGGACAGTGGGCCATTTAACTGCTAACTAATCACTTTTCACCCTTTAAAATCGCACAATTAATAACAGAGATATTGTAGAAAATAAGAAATTGAGACAGGCATGACAAACGCACTGATAACTGCTCGGTTTTAATGAAATTCTTGGGATGTTACCCTTTCTAACGCGTCTGTTGAAAAAGGGATCAAATTGGTGGATTCAAATTTGATTGGGTACCTGATATTGAAAAATAAGGGGAGAGATAAAACAAAAGGGTGGCCAAGCAAACGCTGCCACTTGAAGAATATTTTGTTCACCTAGTCAGATTAAGGGAATGCACAGTAGCAAAGTCTTTTCAGGTGTGTGGACCCTCATTGCTTTGCGTCAAAGGACGGCAGCGATCTAGATTATGTGCCCATTGATCGCCAGGCAATCTATACTAGTGTATTATTTCATTGATTGCCTTGACCTTGTAAGAGAAATGATTTATTAATATTCTTATTAAAAATGTCTAGAGGCTAACACCCCTGTAGATAGGGGCGCCGCACAGTTAAGCTTCAAAAATTGATGTTGTGCGACATTGCTATTGTGGAAGCTTATAATCTAAGGGAGCACTTGCATGCCTAAGCAGACTATTGAAGGTCAAAAAACAAAATGTAAAAGGTGTTTGAACATAAATCACCTGAAACCAATAGTCCACAATTAATAAATCCCCCCAAAATATTTTCTATTTAAGGACCGAAGGGCTACTGCACAAAGTTCTTATTCTACAGGCCACGGTGTTTACAATAACTGCTTGGAGATTTAACAACAAAAATGAGGGTAGGAAGTCAAACTACCAGAGGTTAACAGATCATTAAAAGAAAAATAAAAGAGTGTATCTGATAAATGCGTGATAACGTTGGAATTTTTATTCCCGTTTGATTAATCCACCAAAAGATAGATGGTTAATAGTGGATGGAAGCAGACAATCATCATCATCAAAATGCAGTTTGATTTCTAAATCTCTATGGTGTTGTTTGCTCCACTGTAGTGTATGGAATGTCAACTTGACCTACGCAGTGGTGTGTAGACATGGATTGAGTGTATAATGTGCGAATGATGATAAAGGTTCGTGGTGTTGACAAAAAATGTTCTTTTCTCACACTCATGTATGGCTGGAAGTCATCGACACCAACGACTGTGTACCTTTTCTAAAGTTTAATTGGACGTACACACTCGACAGCACAGATAGTGACAAATCACAGGTTGCCATTATACATCATAGTACAGTGGATAAATGGTCTTGCAATGTTACATGGGCACTCATGTAGAATAATGGTATAATGGACTGTCAATCGCCAAGCAGTCAGTATCGCCATACACATACATATCATCTGACTTCACTGACTGAGCACGTCAGCTTATAAACAATATTTCAGATGGCTTCTAAACCTAATCTCGTCTAGCGACGATTCTTCAACATAATGTTCAGCACATATTTTTCCATATAATAATATTGAACCGCTAGCAATGGGTTCTCATGTGTAGCAGTGATCTCTGGACTGATCAAGCGATAATACGGGCATCCCTTTTCTCTTCTTGAAAGTCACTACATGTTTTTGGTTCCAAGATGGCTTCACTCGTGAGCTGTCACTCACGTTTGGATACAGATAATGAATCTGTCCTAAAGTTAGTCATTCATAAAACATTGCATTGCTCTGTAGATTTGATCATGAACAATTGACTGCATTCTACAGAATATAGTGCTGCTAGGAATCGAAGTCGTTTTCATCGAGTCAAATATATTCTCTTAGACATTCAAATCGTAACTATCGAAAATGGTGGCTTCGATCGAGAGTTCATAAGAGTATCTTTGATTACCTTGGTATAGGAAATATGAAACTGCCATTCCTTGGCAATACGAATAAACACTGGGGTAAAGCATACACGATAGGTTTAGACGACTATCACCTTCCCCACAAATACTGAGATCACTTTTCCCCCGGCGACAGGCCGACATGGAAACACAGTCCCTATCAGGACGAAGCCAAATCACACCACACTCTAGCGACACATCCGCCGAATAGCCTTTGACCTCTCTAGAGACAACAGAACATATAGTTCGACTTAGATATGTAAAGATATACAGATATAAGACAGACTCGTCCTACTCAGACAAACAATACACATAAATTCAGGCCATAGATATTCTGAAGCAAGAACAATCTATTATTACCCAAACAACGAATAAATCGCAGTAAAATGGATTTATCCGCGGAGTTTGATCGAAAGAGCCGACACAACTTTCAAGGGAAGTAACTCAATAATGACTTTCCCTTAAGCACTATTTTGCTTTCAAAATATTTGCGAAGATAACAAGAATACCAATGTATAATATTGTAAGATATCAAAGACTGCACGTAACAGTATCCCAGCTGATGATATAAAAGATAACTAAAGTCTAAGTGACAGAGGCGTTGAAGCCATGGGGGAAAGAGCAGATACCCACGGATTGAGAAGAAGTCACAATACAATTAGGAACTGTAGCTATTGATTAGCACTTGGGCTGATCACTACGAATGTTTAACGATGTTTATTTATTAGGTGTGGAGATGTGTATATGAAGTGTATTGAGGGAGGCATTGTTCATTGTTGCAGGGTTGCATCAACGAGTAACCAGTAAGACAAAACCTGGAGAGGCAGTGTACGAGGCAACTTACCTGTTGTTTGTATTGTGAAATCTAACTGCCAAAGCTTACTCCAGCTGAGATACTTGTGGACAGAAAGTGTCATATTTCCAGTCAACCACCTACTTGCCACGGATTGAAAGATAAGCCTTCGTTTTGAGGGCTAATGATTTCTCATTTCATTGTTAACCTCCACACTGTAATTAAACGTTCTAGTGACATGATGAAAGGAACAGTTCTTCCAACTAGTGACCCTTCTTAATACATTGTTACTACAGCCAGGGATACAAGTACAGAAGCATTTTAATAATATCATTTATTGGACAAGATGTCCATCCACTGTATTTACCTGTGTACATAACCACATTTATTTTGAGTTAACCTTCCTGATTCAAAACATTTGAGAGTCAGGAAATTAAAATTGTAAATTAATCCTATAACTTTAACCACTGTCTTACTTGAGTTTATTAGATTGAGTTACAGTTGTGTTAAATTTGTTATCATACATCACACATACATTACCCTAGACACGTAGCCATATAAATTAATAGACTTAAATTATTTCGCAGAGTGAGATCATAGGGTGGTAGCAGTTTGGTACCTTGAGAATATATCATCATCAACTATTAGACTCACGGACTTACATAGCTGGACCTCACTCTGTAGACAATTAATAATAATGAACATAAATAACATATAAACCCACCACAGAAAGACAGCGCTATAAGCAGGAAGATAACATCAAGAGATGGACAGGAAAAAGTCTATCAGAGTGCACCACCAAGACAAGAGACAGAAGACGTTGGAGATCCATTACAGCCAACCTTCGTTGTGGAGATGGCAGCTGATGATGATGATGACAAGATGACTAATGTTCTCGAAGGTCTTTAATGAGACAAAGAAAGAATTTGTCAACTGACCCATCACACATATCTTACAAGACGACTAATATGAGGTCATACATGGAAATGACAACCTCATCTTTCAAACATATTGTTGCAGAACAAGCACTGCACGTGCATGTGAATGCATTGTGCAGGCTTCTTGTACGGAGATTAGCTGCAGTGTTTGCTCCAAGATCCGCAGGGAGCAACAAAGATACGGATGTTGTACTTCTCTTACCCTGATCGTTCCAGAATAAAGACAGCCTTGCAATGCTATCAACAGCTTCCTCGTTGTCTATCCTATCTGTTGCCAGCGTCATCTCATCTCCTGTTCCACTGTCACATGTCTGGTTCTTGTTATTAGTTCCACATTAGTAAAATTGTCATATTGCTTGTCTGGTTCTTGTCATCAGTTCCACATTAGTAAACTTGTCATACCACTTGTCTGGTTATTGTCATCAGTTCCACATTAGTAAACTTGTCATATCACTTGTCTGGTTCTTGTCATCAGTTCAACATTAGTAAACTTGTCATACCACTTGTCTGGTTCTTGTAATTAGTTCCACATTAGTAAACTTGTCATACCACTTGTCTGGTTCTTGTCATTAGCGTCACATTAGTAAACTTGTCATATCACAGTAGCTTCTGTGACAATCAATGCTCCTGTTTGCGAGAGGCTGTGTATTCGCATCAACGTCCATTAATGTAGGCGGGACGTGGGGGCCCGGACCCTACATAGATCCCAAAGTGTTTTCAAACGGTAAATGTCATGTATTGTCAATAAATGGCTGACTTAAAAGTGTTTCTTTCATTACCTTACGTTGCTTCAGAAATTTAATAAATCTTGTCTTTTTTCCCCACAAAATGTGACTTTTTTTTCAGTGACTTTTTTTCCTAGCCAAAATTGTGACTTTTTGCTGTGACTTTTCTTCCAGTGACTATTTCCGTTCCCCAGTGTGTTTATGCCATCGGTAACGAATGTAGTATATTTATCGAATCAGTAACGAATGTAGTGTGTTTATCGAATCAGTGACGAATGTACTATGTTTATTGAATCAGTAACGAATGTAGTGTGATTATCGAATCAGTAACGAATGTAGTATGTTTATCGAATCAGTAACGAATGTAGTGTGTTTATCGAATCAGTAACGAATGTAGTGTGTTTATCGAATCAGTAACGAATGTAGTATGTTTATCGAATCAGTAACGAATGTAGTATATTTATCGAATTAGTAACGAATGTAGTATATTTATGGAATTAGTAACGAATGTAGTATGTTTATTGTATTAGTAACGAATGTAAAGTGTTTATTGTATTAGTAACGAATGTAGTGTGTTTATCTAATCAGTAACGAATGTAGTGTGTTTATTGTATTAGTAATGAATGTAGCGTGTTTATTGTATTAGTAACGAATGTAGTGTGTTTATCGAATCAGTAACAAATGTAGTGTTTATTGTATTAGTAACAAATGTTTATTCTATTTGAAACGAATATATTCTTCTTCTTCTTACTCTGCTGCTCATCTTTGGAATTATCTTCCACATTATCTAAAAAATAACAACCTCAGTCCCTATTCATACAATCGTAAACTTTTCGAACACTTTATGAGTTCTGATTATCTGCCCCCCTAATGTGATTATTTTTCCAAACAAATGATATAATATCGAATGTAGGTTTAATGATGATGTTTGTACTTTTCAACATATTTTATTTCATGGTGATACTTAGTTTGTACTTTTCAACATATTTTATTTCATGTTTATAATTAGATGCTGTGAATGTGAGTATGCTATTATTTTACCTTTACAGCGTTGAATTCTTTTATACTGATGGGTCAAATGCATGTGAGAATAAATGAAATCAGTATAAAAGACGAGAGAAAGGAAGGGCAGAATGTCAGACGGGCCTGCGTGCCCAATTCTCAACCCTTTGAAAATAAAGTTCGTTCGTTCGTTCGTTCGTTCTTCTTCGTTTAATTAACCCCCTTAGATGTGGGTTTCTCATAATATGGGACACTTCTGCAGCCTTCATTGGCCTGTGATTGTATCAGTGCCACAGGCACACGCACTGTTAACTCCTATCTTAATGGTATCTCAATCTGTTTTGACCTGTGCTGATACTGAAGATTGTTCTTAATCCTTCTGGTGGCCTGAGTGTTCTGTTCTTCATCTACTCTTGATAAGTTTCCTGGCCTCTTCGTATGTTTCGCTTGTATCAGTCTCAGGTAGTTTTTCACCCCCTTCCCCCACTCGCTAATTTTTACACTTCTTCATTTCCAGGTATTCTCCAGTGAGATGGGTTAATTGAACACTTCTTTGCTGTCACCAATATTTTATTGTTTTTGTTCTTTTGCTGTATCAGAAAGATACCTTGTCGAGGAGAATGTCTCCCAGTTCTACTGATTTTTTTCAGTAAGTATATGTTTACGAATACATTATTTTGTTGCGTATTCATTGCTCTGTGACATTTAATGTAACACTTACTTACCAAGCCGGGAACAGCACATGGTAAACACAGGTGCAAGTCGTTAATGCAAGTACAAAAAAAGAACGCACATACAGGAAAATGAAACTCAAACAAATAAGGGCAAAAACATGTTTTTTTAACCATTTTTACTGTCGTCATCAAATGCACTAAATGCAGAAAATAACCTTCTATATATTCTAATTCCCAAAATTAAAGTTTGTGGCCAGTTATCAATAATGGGTCATATCTTTCACAAAAACATACATTTGTGAACGATATGACTAGTTACTGATTAATAATAACTAACCATCCATTTTTTCTTTCTTGCAATAGAATAATTGGAAAATTTATTTTCTGCTTTTTAGTATATTTTGCGACAACAGTAACGCAAAACTTGCGGTTTTTTTTTTCCTTTGCTTATTTGATTATTTATTGTCTTGACTGATTATTACTTACACGGAATCCATGTCAACTCCGTCGCGTAAAATTCATCTTTGAATAAAATATACAATATAAAGTTACAAGAAAGCCGGTCATTACTAGACCATGTTTAAACCAAAAGACTCGCTGACCTAGTTGGTTGAAGAAACACATTTATTTAATCAGCACACCATCGTTCACTATCCGACTCTTCCTTGAACATTCGAAGCACAGTCAATATTTGCAGTTTACTACTTCGCTTAATTTAGAACCTTTACTTTAATGGAGTTATTTGCACCTAATTTTACATTATTTCAGTTGTTATAGAGAATCTGCTGGGTCAATACCAATCAACACTTGACAGATGAACATGTACCAAGAAAGGGACCTGTATGCAGAGTTTCAGCTTTCTTCAATGAGTGAAACCTAGGAATGTTGAGCGTCAAAGATTTGAAACGCAACAAACGGAATTAGTTGCAACTAAAAAAATACTGGTTTGCGACGTAGACTACTGAAGTAGTTGGAGCTTTAAAGTGACTAGATAATCAGTGTCTTTATAATGAATGCTTAAATATAAAATTGAGTATTAGGTACGTATACGGCCCCCAGAGTACCCTTGTAGTCTCTAGGGGTCTCTTATCGGACATATAAAGAATAGAACTACTTCCCCCTCAAGCATGTCGTACAAGGCAACTCATATGAGGTTGTGCATGAGACTTGCAGCTACATCATGTAATAAATTGTGCACAAACCACCGCTGCAAGAGAATGCTGCAAGCTGTCAGCAAGGGGGACTACTTCAGCGGTGGCGCCATGTTTTACAGGGCCAGGAAAACATGATGATAATACAGCCTCCGAGATTAGGTGACTCCTCACTGATATCATTATGTGGTAAGAACAATTGAACAATAATGTCATTTACGGTTGGCTAGGTAGCATGGAACAAAGAACAGAGTAACAGACAACTGCTGTAGACAGTTATGAACAGAGTTATGTGAAGATGCTGTTGAAGTTTTAATTTCTTTGGTACTCAGATGAACCCGCAGAGAAGAAGAGAGATAGAAACATAATTGAATAACAAAAGGACGACAAACATTACTGCAAAGTCAAGTATGAAATTTGAAAAGTGTGGAGGAAGAGGCCATGAGACAAAAGTAATGGAAGCTTCAAAGAACTAACGTACGCGCTAAAGGAGTGTGTTAATGCTTCCTCCTCTTCTTCTTCTACTTCGTTTCCTCTCATATCTTCTTCTTCTTCTTTGATCCTTAGCTGCCGACAGTCAAAGCAGTAAGTGGCCATCACGCCTGGTGTGTCTTCTAGGGCAACAACAAACTGATTCCGCTTTGTTCGGTCGGCGGTCATCCGTCTTGTGATGGCATCGAGGTCTCTTCTGAGGACATGGCCCCAACTCCAGCGTCTGCCAGCTATGATGGTGTGCATGTCCTATTGGTTGCTTCGAGTAAGCAGATCTTAAGTGATGATGTTATTCGACCAAAAGATTCGGAGAATTTTCTCTTATATAACCACATCTATTCTGTCTCAGGCTTGTCTCATCACTTTCATATGACCACATTTATTTCTCTAACACAGTTGGCCGTCTCAAGGTACTCTTATCGCCATAAGCTCCTCCCTCAATTGTAAACGCGCTGTCAATCTGTTCCTCTTATGGAGACAGTAGGTTTGGAAGACATATTCCACTGTTTGCCTCTCTTCCTGACATATCTGTCCGCCCGTTGTGTAATTCGTTAAACGTGTGACATTTGAGTCTGTAGTTGTCCTTTCTCAGCCTAAAAATGATCACTTGAAATTGCTTCAAAAAAAATAATGGCAAAATGATTATCCAGGGTCTGATATATCATAACCACATCAGCCCTTACCTTACCAAGATGTGAATTGATTGATTGATTAGATCAAACATGAATTGCATGAATGAATAGTGCTTTAATGCACCTCTTCCGTTGTACAGTTGTAGTTAACCGCAATCGTCATCATGTTCCTTTGCGCGCATTAAGGAACATGGTTCCCTTGCCTGAAGCTTGCACCAAGCATTCACCTGCTCTGTCAGCAGTGATTTCTGTGGTCATTCGTTTTACACGATGTGGTTTTACACGATGTGGTTTTACACGATGTGGCTGCTAAGACCATGCAGAAACTTCCTTAATAGGCACTAATGTATACCTCGGGGGTGCAATGGCTCTGTTCTTTCTTTGTCTCGTCAGAGGTGCAAGGTAACTATACCGTTAATGTATACAAATATGTACAAGGCACTGACTATACGGTTTACATATATACGTTTTTCTTTTCTTTAAGGTAATCCCATGGCAGATATTACGTGGGCGAGTGAGATGCTAGAGACTTCACTATAAGAGGTCCAGTTTTTTTTTTTTTTTTGGGGGGGGGGGGGGGGGGGGGGGGGGGGGGGGGTGTTGGAGTGGCTAAGAGGTTTGGCATCAGCTCGAATTCTAGAGGTTCCTGGTTCGATTCCCAGTAGAGGGAATATAATTTATGGAAAATGTTTGTTCAGACCCAGTGGTCCTAATAATGTGATATTCCCCCATGGTGTCACGAGTAGTGACAACTGATGCCTAGCCTTCTCGGATAATGGCGAATAAAAAAAAAAAACATATTTTAAACACAGGCTTTTAATGCACCAAAAAGCCAAAAATAATTTTTCAATGAGTTTATAGCTTGCAGTAAAAAAATGTAACATCAAATTGACAAAAAGCGTGGGGCGCTTAAGCACTTATCATGTATTTTATCCATAAGTGTTTAATGAAATATAAAGCAGAAGTTAATTTCATGTAGAATCTGCGCAGCAGGCATTTTGTCATTTTGATGTTACATTTTTTGCCTGCAAGGTATAAACTCCTTGAAAAATTATTTGTGGTTTTTTAGTGCATTAAAAGCCTAAGTTTAAAATATTTTTTTTTCTTCTTTTTAGTGTTATTTTTTTATTTTAATTTAAAAAAAAAATTAAGTCAAATGTAATCGATACGCTAATGACATTATCAGTTTGCGATAAACGAGTCCAGAGCACAAGAGGCAGATTTCATTATTCAGTATATTACACGGAAAGTTAATATCTATATATTTTTTTTAAATTATGAAAATAGTTGAAAATTACATTTTTAAAAATGTAGTTGTCAGTTGTGTGTATGTCTGTGCACGCGCATGCGATAGTGTGTCTGTGTGGAAAAGGGGGGGATGGGGGGGGGGGGATGGGGGGGGAAGGAGAGAAGTTTCAATATTTCTCTCAAGAGAGACAATCTTGTTGGAAAGAATACATCAAGATTATTTGCAGTTATCGCTCAATTCACTGATGATACAATACAAAAAAAAAATAATTAATATTAATTGTATTTTATTCATTTTATTATTTTTACGACTGAATATTGTATTGTCATGGGGAATACACTATGCCAAGTTTCAAAGCTATTGCTCATCTGGAAGCGATTGAAAAATCGATTGCAAGATTTGAAGGTGACAAGAGAGTGACACATGTTGCAAGTTAAAGAAAAGTCTGTAAAAAATAGGAGGTTCCGTGTGCAAGTTGCGCATATTAAAAATCCCCCGGCAGTTGGAAATCGTAAAGAGCAGGCCATAAGGCCACTGCCCTGGCAAAACTTAAAAATTAGAAACCTACCCACCAAATATATTTATAGAATGTGTGCTTCCTATATACACACATTAGGATTCTCGTCGGTGCTACGGAGTTTGTGCACTGTGCTGAGATCTTCCTTGTGTGATCTAAGGGAGGAGATCGGAGCACTGATGGAGTTGTCCGTGTGCAATGAAGATAGTCCTTAAAAACCAAACTAAACCAAACCAAACAAACCAAACCAAACCAGGTCCAGCTTTTTATAAGTTGGTGTAGCCTGTTCCCTTCCTCGCTGCCTTTGCCTTCTCTAACTTAAGAGCAAAGTCCGGAACCAATTTACAGCTAGGCAGACAAAAACAGCCAGACCACATGGTCTTTTATATTTAGACATACGTCCTAATATAACCGACGCATCCTGTGTCTAGGTTGAACGGAAAGTACCTTGACAAAACGATGCAAAATTTTTAATAAAAAAAAAAAGAAAAAAGCTGGGTATACTGAAGCGTGACGCTACCATGTTTCGATTTCGGAAGACAGCAACTTTGCCGCGAGAGCAAAGAGTTCTAAACGCTTGACCAATCGGGCGTTCATATATTTATGTCTTCTTCTTTTCCTGTTTTGTTCCTTGTGGTGCATGGTGCCACCGCTGCTACTGGTTTAATTGGCAGGCCGCCTGAATCAAACCATTAATGTGCTCCTGTAGCTCTGGTTTAATTGGCAGGCCGCCTGAATCAAACCATTAATGTGCTCCTGTAGCTGCTGGTTCCATTGGCAGGCCGCCTGAATCAAACCATTAATGTGCTTCTGTAGCTGCTGGTTCAATTGGCAGACCGCCTGAATCAAACCATTAATGTGCTCCTGTAGCTGCTGGTTCCATTGGCAGGCTGCCTGAATCAAACCATTAATGTGCTTCTGTAGCTGCTGGTTCAATTGGCAGGCCACCTGAATCAAACCATTAATGTGCTTCTGTAGCTGCTGGTTCAATTGGCAGGCCGCCTGAATCAAACCATAAATGTGCTCCTTTAACTGCTGGTTCAATTGGCAGGCCGCCTGAATCAAACCATTAATGTGCTTCTGTAGCTGCTGGTTCCATTGGCAGGCTGCCTGAATCAAAACATTAATGTGCTTCTGTAGCTGCTGGTTCAATTGGCAGGCCGCCTGAATTAAACCATTAATGTGCTCCTGTAGCTGCTGGTTCAATTGGCAGGCCGCCTGAATCAAACCATTAATGTGCTGCTGTAGCTGCTGGTTCCATTGGCAGGCCGCCTGAATCAAACCATTAATGTGCTCCTGTAGCTCTGGTTTAATTGGCAGGCCGCCTGAATCAAACCATAAATGTGCTCCTGTAGCTGCTGGTTCCATTGGCAGGCCGCCTGAATCAAACCATTAATGTGCTCCTGTAGCTCTGGTTCAATTGGCAGGCTGCCTGAATCAAACCATAAATGTGCTCCTGTAACTCTGGTTTCATTGGCAGGCCGCCTGAATCAAACCATAAATGTGCTCCTGTAACTCTGGTTTCATTGGCAGGCCGCCTGAATCAAACCATAAATGTGCTCCTGTAGCTCTGGTTTCATTGGCAGGCCGCCTGAATCAAACCATAAATGTGCTCCTGTAACTCTGGTTTCATTGGCAGGCCGCCTGAATCAAACCATAAATGTGCTCCTGTAACTGCTGGTTCCACTGGCAGGTCGCCTGAATCAAACAATTAATGTGCTCCTGTAGCTGCTGGTTCCACTGGCAGGCCGCCTGAATCAAACCATAAATGTGCTCCTGTAACTGCTAGTTCCATTGGCAGGTCGCCTGAATCAAACCATACATGTGCTCCTGTAACTCTGGTTTCTTTAGCAATTTGATTTACGCTGTGAAACTGCCAGCGTCATAGAAGTATGTACAAGACATTAACCATACTCTTATATAAATATTTCTTCTTAACCTTTCAACTCGTCAAGGGGCATAATCCATGATAAATGTATTTCAAGTCTTCCTGTCACGTGCCATCAGCTCAAGGTCTCTTTGTGTCTTCTTCATGTTTGTCTCCAGTTCTCTTTTCCATGTGCGTTTTGGTCTTCCTCTACCACCTTTACCCCCTGGTGCGTGAAACGATAACGATGATTTAATTGGAAGAAACACAACTACATGAGACGTATATATTGGCAGTAATATAAATATTTACAATATGTTAAAATACGAGTATGTACAAGACAATAACTGTACCAGTTGTGGTGGAGTGGTTCTATTCTTTTGTCATCTTTTACGTTTTTCATCATCGTTCTTATTTTATTTTCCCCTCTTTGCTCTATCAGTATTCTTTAGTCAGTTATGAAGAAGTATAGTGAAGAATACGACAAAATGAAAGTCAACTACTAATATTAGATTGAAACGTATGAAAGCCCTTTGTGTCTTCACTCTTGAAGAAATTTGAGCCTATATACTAAGTGTATAACCAGAAAGAAGCTACAAAAGCCTATGTCCGAATAGCACAATTCACAAGTTAGGACATCATACACTTCGTAAGTTACAGGGGAGGAAATTCACGCCCGCTTTTGTTTACGTCAGTGGCAAACATTTTATGTATCTGCTTATCAAGTTCAAACACGCACATGTTTAGTCTCCTATATATATCAAGTTCAAATCATTCGAAAGCGTATTGCCTGAATCAAGATCACATAACCACAAGTTGATTCGTCTTGATGTCAAGATCAAGCACTCATAGTTCGGTTATATTTTTCAGGTTCAAATCGCTCGAGAGCGTATAGCCTGAACCAAGTTCAGTTGTTCAATGCGTCATCTCATGAAGTGCGTTCAACTACTCTAGCCGCGTATTGCACGACGAAAATTCATTCAACCAAGCTTCATAGCGCGAATCACACTTGTCATCAAAAGATCATTTTGTGAAGAGCTCCAGTCTAATCAGGGCCTTTTCACGACAAGACAGCAGTAAGTTTCCTGAGACAAATATCAACGGTTTGTCGACTCTAGAGAGATTTCCAAGCGTTGAGGAACAGAACATCTTACAAGTTATCAATACTACACATGCAAGAGTTTCAGCAATAAGTACTCGTCTTGAAGATAACCCACAATACATTGGACATTTGATGCATACTTGTGTATCATCATACAGTTGAGGAAATTTGAAAGACTTATGGACAATGTAGATTTATCATCCGTCTGGTAACACTTAATATATCCCATCATCATTTCATTATTTACGTAGTTTCTCTATCATATTTAATTAACTACATATTTACATTTCATCTGTGTATGAGTGGTCTTTCATCGTCATTCTTTTTGCTGTCTACTAACTCTATATGAGTATATATTTAGTAACAAACTGTATAACAGCGTTGATCATTACTTAGTTATTTAATGTAATACTTGTGTGCTGTCTGTGTTACGTTTTTATATATAGGCAAAATCCTTCAATTGGGAGGTTGGGGGCTCTTTCTTTATCGAGATCTTAGGGAATAAGTAAATATCGCAGGGAAACAAAAAACTGTCCATAATTTACTAGAAACCACTATCTAGTGGAGAGCATTTGCCTTCTCTACTTCATGTCCCTATCTCGAATAGGTCTCTTTCTTTCTTAACGAGCCAATATCTTGAGACCTTCTTTAATTAGACCTTGCACGAACGTTCTGTTAGAGATTTCTCTAGGATTATGCTGAGATTAGATTATCCCTCTGGCGTCTGCAACTTCCGGCTGACTCTGGGCATCAGGAAATACAGTAAAGAAAAACATGTACCTTAGACTTTTCTTCGTTTTCTCGAGTGACCACAAAAGCTACCTCAAATTTAACCCGGCACGTCGCCGAGGCGTCTTACTGCCGTCAGCGATAAGTCCCTCGATTAAAGACAGAAGCGGCTGATGAAGATAATTATTCTCATGTACCTGGGGTCTCGGAGTCTTTGACTCTTTCCGCCACACATCTCTGCGGGTTGGTGAGCCAATGAAGGGATTTATTTCTTTTTAATTGGGAGGGTCAAAATTTAGAAGACCAAGATGGCTGTCGAGCTTGTTTGTTGACATATTGTATGCGGTATCAGTGTGCCAGATATTCGTGGATTAAGACGACTAATTTCTAAAAATTGTGGTGTTTTCTAGAACCTAACTACACAAAGCAAAAGACCAAACAGGCATATCGTAGATGTGTTGATATAATCGTATTCTAATGTTGGTAATGTTCGATGCATTTAGATTTAGTTCTTGCTTTCTTTTATGTATTGTTGTCGTTCTTATCCCTGACAAAGACAATGTTGAAGCAACGTAGACCAATGTTTTTGTTCTAGTGAGACGTATACAACGTGCGTTTGTTCGCCCATCGTTTGTTAAAGTTTTATTTCTGTCCTTCTCATTTTCTTATTAAGTGTTGAAATAACAGAGGAAATAATTCAAGTAGCAGATTTAATCGTAATTAAAAGAAAAGCCAAACTCCATCCAGAAAAATGTTCAAGTCATTAAAAAGTATCAAATGTAGAGAAAGTAAGACATACAGAAAAAGTATAACTTCCAAAAAAAGTTCAATTTACAGCAGTGAAAACAGAGATAAACAGTTTTTAAAAAATACAAAATATTGCAAACAAAAGCACACACACACAAAATTAGGTTTTAATAATAAAAAATAAGAAAAAACAAAATATAGCCAAAAAAATTAGAATAGAGAGAATAAAATAAAAGAAAGTACAAAATATAGAAAAATAATTAAGTATAGAGAAAGTATAAAATACATACCAAAAAATATAGAACGTATACGTTAAAGACAAATTGAGGGAGCCGCGCTGGTGTAATGGTTACCTCATTGCGCTGGCGATCAGGTGTTGAAGGTTCAAGCCCGGGCGTGGGCATTTGGAGCAGTGTCATCGACCGGGATTTTGACTGAATAACCTGAACGGCTTCTGACATAAACCCCCTATGGATGGGTTGAAAGGAAAGTCCACAGGCTCCCCAGCCTCGCAATGACATGTCATTGGGCCGAAAGGCTGAAAGCCCAAGTGCCGCTGGTTTAAAAAAAAAAAAATTGAGAAGTTTTGAGAAAGTGCCTCGTGTAAAGAAAGGAAGAAAAAATTATCTGTGGCGACAATAAAAGACCACGTCTACTGTCCCCTCAGGCATGCAGTAACAAGCGAATAATACGAGGTTTTGTATGAGACAGGCAACGTCATCACGTAAAACGCATTGCTACAGAAACGAACTCGGCAAGAGCACGTGAAGGCTTAAGTGCGAATGTCCTACAAGCTCACCAGTAGCAGTGGTGGTTCTATACTTTATAAAGAGCGAAATGAGAAATTATCATTGAGCACGTGATGCATGTAGATTATGTTCATCACAACAAAGTAAAGATAAAGAGATAATCACAAATATATGTGTGTGAATTATTGAAAACAGAAAACACGTAAAATGTCATCATTTTCAGCTGCCATCTCCACAACCAAGGTCAGCTGGAATGTATTTCCAACGTCGTCTGTCTTTTCTTGCACGCTTGCTTTCAACTCTGCCTTCCATTCTGATCTTCAGCAAGGTATAATGTCTTTTTATAATGCTAAAATATTTTAGCTGTTTAACTTTGATCTCCTTCATTAATTCTCTTGTCATTCCCAGGTTTTCTATGACCCCTTTATTTGTTTTCTTCTCTTTCCATTTGACGCACTATATTTTTATATATATTCACATGTCAGAGCCTCAATCCTGTCTTCTAATAGCTTGCTCATTGTCCATGTTTCTACACCATACAGTTATGACGAATGTGTATAACAGTTGCTGATTCTCAGTTTGACTTTGTGAGTTAGTTGTTTGGATGCCAGTATGTGTCTCCAGTTGTTGAATGTAGCTTTGGCCAGTCCTAATGTCTTCTTGATTTCTGTTTCGTAACGCATAGAAAGCTTATAAAGTATTAAACGTTTGATATTTAGATAGAAAGCATACAAAATATAATAAATAAATACATTTCTTACGAGTGCCAGCAGCAAACCAGTTTATATGTATTGTTTATTTATGTACAACATATAGTAACAACGAATAAATGTAGGGTGAAATGTGTAACATTGTGAGCGGGATGTTTTCGCAGACTTCTGCCGAGGAATCTTTGATCTTCAGCATAGAAAACAAACAAAAATCTAGAATATTGCAAGATATAATGGCTACACTCATAGAACAAGTTTACCGAGGCTGCGACGATCATGTAAAATAGCATTATGTTGAAGAAAAACAAACGGTGAACACTTAATGAGGATTTGTCAAGAAGCAGAGCGACAGGTCGGGCGTCAAAACTTTGAATGTCTGACACTTTGGGATTTTCAGCCGGAGCTTGAATGTTGTACAAGGATTAGGGCGCGTCCATGTTTAGTTTGCTGTTTTTTTACTCTATGATTTGTCTATAACGAACGTTGTCATGTAAATCCGGAACTTTGTATCAGTCTATCTCAGATTTCTGTGCGCGTGAAAGTCTTTGCTCTGGCCTCTGGAAATCTACATCAGCGTAAATTCTCTCTCCCCCCCCCCCCCCCCCCCCCCCTTTTTAGTTCGCGAGATCTAAAGGAATAATAAGAAATATTCCTACAAATAAACCCAAAAATGTGCCCTCGTTTTGGAACGTACTAATTGGCTTTCGGGATGGGTAAAACAAAACATAATGTAAGCGGCAGTACCAGGTCTGTCAAAAGACTCAGGACGTCAATTTTGGTTACATAAATGACACTAATTAAACACCCAAGGGAAGAGACCCAGAGAAATGTAACCATCTGACTTTTGAAATTCTGATCCGTGCCACGAGGCAGGGCGAGCGGGTCGTATGCTGCAGGAGTTGCCACTTCTGATGTCTTGTGTGACTTTCTTGATCCGTGAATGTGCCAAGACGCGAGACCTGGTGTCGAGTATCTAGTTTGAAGACATGACAGTAGAGTCTACACATCCCTGGATTTGCCTGTTAGCGAAGGAAATAATGAGGGAAGTTCGCATCTATACAGCAGTATGCATTTTAAGACTATATGAAGCTGGAATCATAACATGTCTAGACGACAGCCAGAAAGATTTCTTCCTATAGCTTGTTTAGCACTTACATTTCTAAGTTCTTTATTTCTCTCTTGTGCGCTAAGAGTGTAGATACAAGTTAACCTATGTATTACCCTTCAAATCCCTTCGGAGCATACGCCTTCAAGAAATTTACACGAACCCTTCTTGTGATTTGCCATCTTCTCAATAACTTTACTTGTCGTACGTTGCCTCCTTTTGCCTTCTTTATGAGTCCTTAACATTCTCAAGTAGTCATAAGGTCCTACTTTTGTTAAGTGAGTAAGCACCAACTTAGGTGGGTGTTATTTTTATGTATAGTTCATTTATCGCGCACGTATATGCACAATTTTGTGTATGCGAATCGGCGGGCGCGCTTGTTACCAAACAAGCCAGATGACGTAGGAGCGTTCAAAGAACATGCCGCATCTCATGCCAGACATGGAGTTTGTGAATATTCTATTGTGTACCCATCGTGTTTGGGGTAAAAGTATTCTGGGACATGACTTCTTAATAGAAGCCATTGTCGGCTTACACGATACGTAAGTCATATCCAGTTATTGTAATCATCGTATATGTTATTGGACTTTAGTGACTGTATCCTTCGTTGGCATCTAGCTAGTCCCTTCTCGCTAAGGGGTTATAATGGATCAACTCGGTACTGCACTGAAAGTATCCTGATATTTTAAAGGATTTTTATTGCTCCGTCATTTCGTCTTATTGATTTGGATTATGGGAACGCCGTCGTACGTGACGCGGCGATGAAGAGAGGTTAAACAAGTATCGTACTTAACCTTTTATTGTCATTTCATACATAACGTATGCAGGAATCCTAAATGTTTAAAGGTACCAGGCTAAATATGTATCAGAACAATGTTATAGGACAGTGTCGAAATATGCATCCCTAGATTTGTTGTACGGATGACCTTATAAGTTTCATCACCGACGCAAGGTCAAACCGTTATATTATATGAAGGAACTATGATCCTACAAGTACTGTATCCATATATGCCCCATGTAATTTTGAACTGTGAAACCATTGTGTGGGTACTGTTTCCTGTGTTCTCGTCCATGTATTTCGTCCAAATAAAATGATGTTGCAAGTTGACATGATGAGTTCGTCCATGTCCGTATTGGCACTAGTTGATGTGCCCAATTGTTGAAGTTCCCGGATTCACATTCCAGTATAACGACATTCGCGTATATTTTCAAGTATAAAGATAACCGCCTTATTGTGGGCCGTCAACATTACACCACGCCTTTTGTGTCCTCTAGTCAGTGGTTAACACATGCAGAAACAGGGCGGTTACATCATATTTATCCCATTTCGTCTAAGTCACAAAGTCAAATCTTCGTGAGTTTTTAGTTTTCCTGTTATTTGCCTTACTCTGAGGATACCAAACCAATTAATGATCGCCTGTTAGAAAACGGCACTGCAATAGATGAGTCAACAAGGTGTCACAACATGACGTTTGGGTCGTTCTCTTGTCTTGTTCACTACTGCCGTTTCCTGGACATTTGTTGTATTGATTATTTATGTGTTTCAGTGACCGGCACCCTCTTTCTTTCTCTGCACTGTAGCAGACATGTTGTGTTTTCAACATTCTTTCACTCCTTTCAGTATATGTCGTCTCGTCTGTTTACCCAACCATCCTTGCTGAAGATAGTAGAAATGTGATGCAATATTGAAATGACAGGCATATTCTCGTGTACCCAACCTTGGCTGCTACTGATTAACATAAAAATAGCCAGCGATTTTGACTAATTATCCGATAAGGCCAGGGTGCGGGACAGATAAGAGATTACTTGTCAGGGTGACACATGTTAGACAGACCAGGATGACCTAATCGCTTCCTGTCAACTTCTTATGACAAGATTACTTTAGATAGTAATAAGTTGTTACATCTTACACACATTGTCATATGGGTTTACAGATGTGTTGGTGGGTTCGCCCGCCAGGCAATCGGATGTTTTCATACCATATATGGGAAAGGTGATCCCTACATCATGCGCAAAATTATTCCATGTCGGAATATTTTGAAATTACCCCACCGTTGCGGTCATTTTCGACGGAGTCATCTGTCAAGTTATTTGCTTATGTTTTATCATAAGAATAATTGTGTCTTTACCTTGCGATGTCAGGTTGATTAGGGGTTGTCTTCCCTTGTTTGTTCATTCATTGTGTTTGACCTTTAGGGTCAAAGGTAGACAGTTCGGGCGTGGGCCCATGCGCAGGTTTTTTAAGCGCCAAGTTGAGTTACTTCCGTCAGGCCGGGATGTAAGCTGGCTTCGGAGGGACGAACGTCCATTGTGTTTTCGGGGAAAATCTTCGAAGTGACTGCGTTGGCAGTTCTCCCCAGTGATTCTCTGTACGTCGGAATGACGACAGAGTTCGTTATTATGTTCTGTGGATTCTGTGCAAGGTAACACCGACATTTTCTACATTATTATGCATTCGGTGGCAGAACATGTTTAAGGTTACCAAGACTGTGAACTACAGCTCACCGATCCTACATTACAGAACTTATACATTATGCTCAAGATAGCTATGTAAGACTATTTGTCTTTAAACGAACCGAAGCCCAGCGACAAAGCTATATTGTGGGAACCGCAGATTGGCGGTATCTTTCTATCTACATAAGCATTACTGCAGGGTTGATGTTAACCTGCTTAAAAGAAGTACATAGATGACGTCATAACGAGGCCTGTGTTAAGGCTAATATATTACAGCCTGATAATGTGCAATTGGCGGGGAATGCCAAGTTGTACCTGTATGTCAAAGTGATTAAGGTATCTGACGCGTTTAGTCAGAGATACCAGGGCGGCGCTACGAACTGTCATTATTGAAGAACCTTGTATTGACCATGCACGAATATTCAAATGTTTACCAGCCTTTAGAATGCCTGATGTATACCTAACGATTTCCGGTCAGCATGACCTTGTTTACACTGACTGTTCCTGTTGATGCTATGTGTGTTGTCGTCAATAAATGTTTTGAAATGTGCCAGCAGTGTCCAAGCATCTTTGACTACTGCATGTTGTCGTGAAATTCTAAATACACATATATAAATTAAAAGGTAAATGCAAAGCCTAAAAAATAAATTTAATAAAAGGAAAGAAGAATGGTAAAGAACAGTGCTGTCACAATGACTGTACGCAAAATCCCCCTGTGTTCTCCTTCGTCTGCAAATTGTAACGCTTTCACGTTGATAGTAAAAGCCTACTGTATTATTACCCGCTTTCTTCAATGAAACGTGTACTGTATTTCTTGGAAAAACCTTGAGATACGCAAGCTGATCAATGACCTAGATTTAATATTTCATTCATTCCATACACGGCGTAACTAAAAGACAGATGGACTAAAGGATAGAGAGAAGGGAGAGGCAGAAAGCAAGGACACATGCAACACTAAACACGCGTCGCGCGATACACAATTGCTGCCATCACGCGTGTAAGGCCACATGCACTAACTTTATTTCAAATCGACAGTGATAAAATTCACTACCCATACCAGAGTTAGGTTTTAAAATCCTGAAAAACGCTTATTGGGAATTATGACATTATACCGGTTTACGTTTGAAAACATGACAGTACCCAGACACCCTCAAGTTTGGAAGTGAGAAGGTAGTAACAGCACGACTATCCTAGAAGAAAATGCATATTGGCTCCATTAAATTCGCATATTTGGGTTTCTTAGGGTTTGCTGACAAAGAATATGTAAAACGTTACGCAAATAGTCTAGGAATTACCAAGTTATGGCCAAAATAAAATAGTGGGGGTGCCTGACAGCATGAAATCATTTCTGCTCATAAATTTTTTTATAACGTGTTTGAAAAAACATTACGTTACGGAAATAGCCTACCATGTTAACTCCTATTTGATTGGAGCGCAACAAATGTAAGACTAAACACGATTGGTCGGGCTATAAATACTATCTTGTGTTGTCAGGGGAAACGTGAAAAGGGGTATTTTTTTGGAAAAGATGTGTAGACATGGTTTGATTGGGTAGAGCTGCGAATATACTCAATTCAGAGCGTCTGTTCCTTGCCACATCTTGTAATAAACCTACTAAGAAGCAGTGCGTTGAGCACCAGTGTATATTTTTTTATAAAATAAAGCCTGGGACATCGGCAGATCGGAGTTGTGCTATATTCATTGCCAGTCAACGAAACTGTTTATTATTTCCATGAATTGTGGTAAGCTTGAAATATTCAATATCTTTTAATGAAAATTGAATGTAAATTGATAATTTATGTCTGTATATATGTGTAGTTCAGTAGCGAACATGATGTAAAGCCTATAGTGCTCCAGCCTGAACAGAAGGTGTCGGAGGAAAGTAAAACTGCATGGAATGGCCAAACAGTACACTGACATCTAGATTATTGACTAGAAAGAAATAATGCTGGAATTGCAGAGGCGTAGTAACCATTAGGGAGGGAAATACTGGTATAAAGTATTTCAGATGAAGCTGACAGTTGGCCTAACGCTCTGAACTCAATGTTTGTGATGTATTGTGCTCAGTGTAGAAATAGAGTATAAATTAGTTCTGACGTAGAAGGTACAACCTTCTTGTTTCAGGGACCGTGGTCTTAAAGTTATTGAGCAGCACCTGGTCAGAGCTTTGCTGAAGCCAGAGGCGGACAGCATACTCCTTGGTCCATATAGCAACCAGTGGGGTGGCTCCAGAACTCATTAAAGTAATCGAGCAGAGGAGTCTTTTACTGCAGTCATCACGAAAGATAAGAGAGTGTGGCCATGGAGCTCAACATTATGTACCCCCATCTTAAAATGACATTGTAAAATAAAATTAAGAGGGGAATTAAATTGTTTTAATACCAGGAACTGAGAACATCTCCAATACTAGTTCCAATAGAAACAAACTATTGAAGTCATGATGACAAATACCAACAGAGCTTGAACAAAACAAAACCAGTATTACCTCATATTACTACTACACAACTGACACACATAGGATACTATTAATAATATATGTCACTACAAGATTCATATTAATAAATTCTGTACATATAACTTGTAATTAAAATTGATTGTGATTCCTGGTTCCCTTTGTATTTGAATCAGGACACATATACATTCATGACAGCACTGAATACATATTGTTATTTGAAAATTTATCAGTGACTCCTTTAAGATATCCTCGTAGAGTGTTTTATGTATGTGAGTGTCACAGTGTTGTCAAGTGTGGTGGAATAAATTAAATTGTTTATCTGTCTGTTGTTGTTATGACTTACACTTCATCATACACATACCCTAGACATATAACGTAGTCATCACACTATTCCAGAATAATTCTGACTGAGGTAAACATATGTGGCAGCAAGTAAGGTTATCTATAATACACTACTCTTATTAGATATAGATACCTTCACAGCTGATCTCAGTCAGTACACTAAGTCCCCTATAAATATTTATAACATCCCACTTCACCACACATGTGAGTGCATGGATTGCATGATACAACAGATACGAGTCTAAACACATTCGCGCCTTCATTCGCACCCACACTCAGTTCATCATATGCCAGCACTACACACCTAACAACATGTATACTGTCTTGGGCCAGTGATCACCTCAACCAGAGAAAAAGACAGTTACATTTCTGGTAGGCCAGCTGATGGGGCTATTTTCATGAGAAGAACAAGTGCACATTACATTTTTGATCGGTGGCTCTGCTGCTACATTTATGATGTCTCCAGTGTGGTCCAGAAATTTACATTTCTACACTTCCAAGTTTTGACTACACAGGACAGTATAAACAGTGTTAGCATTTTTGTTATAATGCTACATAAACCACAACATTACAAGTACTGAAGTTAGCATTGAGGCGTTTGCTACGTGGACCACAACTGCAAGTCAAGTCCCTATTGTGAACGGTACAGCTGGTCGTTTGCACGTTTCAGGCAACAGACTTTTCTACGCCCTAGCATTCAAGTTACATTGTTCGAGGTCAAGTTTCTGTTTGTAAACAGTACATGAAATTGTAAACATTCGATGTGCAAGACTCAAGATACGAGAAGGTCATAGTAACTTTATGTTCGTGAAAACCACTTCATGCTATAGTGGATCTGTCAATCAGTGCGCGCTTGACATTTTGTTACTGTGTTCGCAAGGAGCAAGAGAATTATTTTAGTGTCATTTGTGACTGAACTTGTTCTACAACACATTGAATAGATTGCTATATATATTTATGTTACTTCTACTGTTGTTGTGTATTTTTCTTGTGTTCTTTTGCGGGCTGGTTGGGTAAAGGTGACTCCTTTAGATAAATACCACGTAATAGAGGTTATCTATTGAGAGCGTGTCTTTAGGGACTGCAAATTTCCTTAATTGGAATTTGTTAGCGACAATCGTTGCTATTTACGTTTAGCTGTGCCGAAACTGTACTTATCGTTGTTTTTGTGATATTTTTTCTGTTCTTCAGTTTTGATTTCATTTGTTTGTATCTGTAGGTCTCTCCTTTCTTTTGTTTATTTCTTTACACCTTTTTGTTTATAACAGTGTTGCCATTTGTCTTGTTTACTTTTCGCGGTCATCAGTACACATTTGTGTAACATTTTTTTTACTTTTTGCTGTATTGTTTATTTGACTTCTGCGAACGTTTTCGGTTATTGTTCTGTATCTTTGTCTTTGTATTTATGATTGTACTACATTATTGTCATACACAGTCTACATACATATGCTTGGTCATGTATTATTATTATTATTGATAAGGTACACTCTTCATATAGAGTTTATACAAGTTCTTGGCTAAAAGACTCGTTATCCACAAAGATTGAGACAAGGTGAAATACATATTCAAGTTCTTTATAAAAAAGACTTGTGCCCATAGTGAGTGGGATATAAAGGAATTATTTTCCACAGGTACTCAAGTGATTTTTTGTTACATTATAAACAAGATAACCATACAAGGGTTTTGACTAAGACTAAGAGAGTGAAATAAAGTGAAGTGATTATACAAGTCTAGCATTTCAGACTTGTCTCCCATTGAAGTGGGATAAGGTAATTTATTTAATTTTTTCAGGTTTCTGATCTCATTAGACAGAATGTCTAATTTGGATTTCTTCATCCAGCAAGGGTTAACTCTTGGTAAGTCTGGTAAAGAATTGGAAGAATATTCATCTGCTCAATTCGCCATTGCATTAAAGTCAGAAGAAAACAAACAAAAAGAGGAAATTAAATTGAAAGCAGAAGCTGAACTAAAGAAGCTAGAAGCTGAGAATAGAAGATTAGAACTTGAAGAAAAAATGTATCAAAGAGAGGCTGAGGAGAGAAAAGCTGCTGCTGATGAAAAAAAATTCCAGATGGAAATGGAAGACAAAAAAGTTCAAGCTCAAGCTGCTGCAGAGGAGAGGAAAGCTCTAGCTGCTGCTGAGGAGAAAAAACTCCAACTTCAAGCTGCTGCTGAGGCTGAAATTAGAAAAATGGAACATGAGGAAAGAAAACAGAAAATGGAACTTGAGGAAAGACTCGCAACTGTGGAGTTAGAGAAATTGAAATTGGCGAGTACGGGTGCTCAGCAAACAACTTCGAGTACGACAAAGGAGTTTGTTAGTAGGATTAAATTGCCTCATTTCAATCCTTTAAAGGATGACGTAGAGGATTATCTAGATAGATTCCAATTTTTATGCGATGCGCATAAGGTAAAAAAGGAAAAATATGTTGAACAGCTGATGGAATTTTTTACAGGTGACACAGTGACTACTCTTATGACAATAGACGAACATGAAAGGACTAATTATGATGTTGTCAGAGCAGCATTGCTAAAAAAAATATCAATTAAAAGAAGAAGACTATCGTCTTCGTTTTAGGACAATGTTGCCAGAAAATGGAGTAGATTTCTCTGAGTTTGTTACAAAAATACGTCGTACATTTACACGATGGGTTGAGTTGTCTCAGACAGAGAAAACATATGAAGGCCTAATGGACTTATTACTTCGAGATAAGGTTTTGCCATCTGTTAATGATTCTTTTCTTGCATTTCTTCATGAGCGTAAGCCTAAAAACTTAAAAGACATGGAGGAATACTGTTGCGAGTACGCCACCGCGCACCCCCATGCTACAGTTAGCAATTCTAAAGTGAAAGAAGGGTTGCCAGTTGCTTCGGCAGCACCATATGGCCCTAATTTCAATAAGAAATTTCAGGGTGCCCAACAAAACTGGAATAGGAAAAGTAATCAGAATTACACTCATAAGCAGAGTAATCCAACATATGAAGGTTCTTCTTCTAAGAACTGGGGACGAGATGGTAGTTCTCGTAATTTTAGTGGTAATAATTATAGACACTTTCGCAAAGGTTATCACAATAAAAACTACCCAAGCTTTTCTGCTCGGGATAACCATTCTCGACGTCAAAAATATGACGATGGTGAATTTAGAAACCGGGATTCAAACCGGAATGATAACTACAATAGCCAATATGATAACAATTACATGGAAAATGATAATCGTGGTAGACCTAGATATAACAAAAGAAAAGCTTTCCAACAGGCAAACTCTGCACAACAAGAGTTTGATGGAGCCTGTAATCAAGTAAATGATAGTGGTAACTCTAAGGCTATCACTGGTTGTGCTTTCGATTTTGGGAGAGCAGCTGAATGCCCCCAATGCTTAACATTGTTCGACTCATCGACTGTATCTACTCTAAGTTGTGGTCACCCTCTTCCTGCTCTACCTGCTACAGTTGCGCATGATGGGAGAGGATCTCTCATCTTGAATAACGGTTTAGTGAATGACAGGCGGGTCTCAGTACTTTTCGATTCGGGATGTACTACCGTCGGGGTTAGGGAGTCTCTGATAGATCCTTGCTGTGCCACTGGAAAAGCGATCAAATGTGTTACATTTGGTGGTACTATGGAAAGTTATCCTACTGCTATTATTAGGATTGACACTCCCTTCTTCACAGGAGATGTCCATGCATGTCTTCTTCCTAATCCTGTTGCAGATCTTATAATCAGTCGTATTCATGGCGTTAAGGAATGCACCCCGCAACAAATTTCTATTTGGGAATAACAAAACATTCAAACGGTCAATGCGGTGGTGACAAGAGCTCAAGCTCTTAATCCCCCAACTTCATCTGATAATAGTAATGAAGTTGATAGCCAAGACGAGCACTTGGTGATTTCCCATGACTCGTTTGTTAAACGTCAAGAAGAGGATCCTTCTTTGAAGAAATTCTTCCTTCTTGCAAAGAAAGGGGATCCCAATCAAAATACGAATCACAAATCGTATATCACTATGAAGAATGGTATATTGGTACGAATGGTACAACACTCGGACAAGTCTATGCACTCGCAAATTCTTGTGCCTAAGTGTATGAGAGCCTTAATTCTTCAGCATGCACACGATTCTCAGTGTGCTGGACATATGGGTTTTTCCAGAACTAAAACTAGAGTCCTTGCGTCTTTCTTTTGGCCATTTGTTAATAAAGACATACGAATTTATTGCCGGTCTTGTAAAATTTGTCAAGAGGTCCAAGACATGCTGCACCTATTCAGGCTGCAGATATTCCGATTCGGCCGTTTCAGAAAATGGCTATAGACATTAATGGCCCATTTAAGATTAAGTCAGCCAGAGGACACCAATTTATCCTCACTTGCGTTGACATGTGCACGCGTTGGCCAGAGGCTATTCCTCTGAAGAGCATATCAACTGTCGATATCGCTGATGCTCTTTGGCTCATATTTTCTCGTCTGGGATTCCCCGGAGAAATATTGTCAGACCACGGCAGTCAATTAATTTCGGATATTATGTCTCAGGTAATGGCTACGCTAGACATTAAAAGGTCTCTCAGTAGTATTTATCATCCAATGTCCAATGGATTGGTTGAACGTATTAATAGGACACTAAAGAACTTACTGGGCAAGATAACGGAAGATCATCCTGATGATTGGGACAGGGTCCTACCTGCAGCTCTCTTTGCCTATAGAGAGGTTCCCAACGAGCATACAGGGTTTTCTCCTTTCGAACTTGTCTTTGGCGCGCAACCGCGCGGTCCGATGTCCTTGTTATACGATTTGATAACTTCCGATAATATTGACGATGATACACAATCGTCATATGAATATGTCATTGCTCTTAGGGAGAAAATTATCGAATCGTGCAGATTAGCAACTTCATCTTCCGAATTTGCAAAAGAAAAGGCTAGGCAATTTGCTAACAAGAAAAGACGCCTACGTCAACTTTGTCCTGGAGACAAAGCGTTTGTCTTACTTCCCTCAAGAGAGAACAGACTTCTCATTTCATGGAAAGGTCCATACACTATAGTCTCGAAAATTTCAGATGTCGACTATATCGTCGATGTGGATGGAAAGCATAAAACCTTTCATATAAATATGCTTACAGAGTTTATTGAACGTCCAGACTATTTGCAGCCTATTTTCCAGGCGACGGACGACCCTCCAGTCCAACATGGTCACATCTCATCCCTGTCCGTTATACAGGATGAGGAAACTATTTTTTCTGACGTTAACTTACCTCTTCCTGCGATTCCACTTAATTCTACGGAATCATGGAAAAACGTTACCGTTTCTTCGAATTTGTCTTTTGATGAGCAACGTCAAGTATCCTCTACGCTACAATCGTATCAGGATGTCCTTACCGACATTCCTGGACACACAGATGTCATAGAACATGACATCATACTTACTGATCGTAATCCGATCAGAGTAAGACCATACCCAATATCTATTCATTTTCAAGCACAGGTCGAGAAAGAATTTGATGAAATGATTCAACTGCAAATAATTGAACCATCCACTTCAGCTTATTCTTCGTCGATAGTTATTGTTCGAAAGAAAGACAATAACATACGTCTTTGCGTTGACTATCGCAAATTAAATCAAGTTACGAAGTTCGATGCTGAACCTATGCCTTTATTAGATGATCTACTTATTAGACTTTCTAAAGCTAAATTCTTTACTAAACTAGACTTGTCGAAAGGTTATTGGCAAGTCCCACTGACGGAACACGCCAAACCTCTCACTGCTTTTTCGACACCTAGGGGTCTGTTTCAATGGAATTTTATGCCTTTCGGGCTTATGAACGCCCCAGCGACTTTCGTGCGCATGATGCGACGAATTCTACCAGATCGTGCAGATGTCATCGCATATTTAGACGACATCTGTCTTTTCAGCGATACTTGGGAAGAACACTATTTGGGTCTAAAGGAATTGCTATCTACTTTACGTGAGCATAGTTTGACTGCAAAACCCTCTAAAGCTTTTGTTGGGTTTAGTGAAATTTCTTTCCTAGGTCATCGGGTTGGTCATGGTCTGTTGAAGACAGAGGACCAAAACATTTCGAAGATATTAAATATCTCGGTTCCGAAGACAAAAAAGCAAGTGCGTAGTCTCTTGGGATTAATACAATTCTATGGAAGATTCATTGAGAATCTGTCCTCCATTATGGCACCACTTTCAACGTTATTGAAAAAAGGTTCTCCTAATATGGTGCGTTGGTCCTAAGAATGCCAATCTTCATTGGATCAGGTTAAGAATTTGTTCTCATCTCATCCTATCTTAAGACTACCAACGATTGATAAGACTTTTGTTCTTCGTAGTGATGCCTCTTCCACTGGGATTGGAGCGGCACTAATGCAGGAGTATTCAGGAACTCTGCATCCTGTAATGTATATCTCTAGGAAGCTGAATGCGGCAGAAAGGAATTACTCGGTTTTAGACCGTGAATTGTTGGCTATGGTTTGGTCCATTCTTAAGCTACAAAGGTTCCTTCTGGGCGCGCATTTCTTTATGGAAACCGACCAAAAAGCTCTTACGGCTATGCAAAGTAAGGATTTGAAGAGCTCGAGATCTACACGTTATGCTATTACTCTTCAGCCTTTCCATTTCACGGTGCGAGCTATCCGTGGTTCGGATAATGTGATGGCGGACATATTGTCTAGATGCCCACATGATTCCAATTAAATCTTGTGTCCTAGTTTTTCCTGATACACTTTCAGACTTAGGTCTGTCCTTATCCTAAGATATTGTAATACAAATGTATTTGGATAATGTATAAAGAATTTAATAAATTTGATTTTGTCCATCCATCAGTGATATGTTGCTAATATAACATTGTAATTCATGATATTTGTATATTGCTATAATTATAGTATTTGATAATGTTTGACATATGATTGGTATTGCCAGCAACTTAGGTTTCTTTAAGGGTACCCCCTGAGTATGTTTGGCTTAGAGGAAATATTTTCTCTTATGATGGGGGATGATTTTTACTCTCTCCAGACGCTTTATTTATGCGTCTATTGTACCTGATATTAGGTTCATTCTTTCATGAGCACATAATTGATGCTTGTGCTATCTTGCTCATGGACATATTTTTTAAAAAAATGTATCATTTTTTTTTACAGGGGGGTTGTAGTAATATGTTGCTGTCATTTTCGACGGAGTCATCTGTCAAGTTATTTGCTTATGTTTTATCATAAGAATAATTGTGTCTTTACCTTACGATGTCAGGTTGATTAGGGGTTGTCTTCCCTTGTTTGTTCATTCATTGTGTTTGACCTTTAGGGTCAAAGGTAGACAGTTCGGGCGTGGGCCCATGCGCAGGTTTTTTAAGCGCCAAGTTGAGTTACTTCCGTCAGGCCGGGATGTAAGCTGGCTTCGGAGGGACGAACGTCCATTGTGTTTTCGGGGAAAATCTTCGAAGTGACTGTGTTGGCAGTTCTCCCCAGTGATTCTCTGTACGTCGGAATGACGACAGAGTTCGTTATTATGTTCTGTGGATTCTGTGCAAGGTAACACCGACCTTTTCTACATTATTATGCATTCGGTGGCAGAACATGTTTAAGGTTACCAAGACTGTGAACTACAGCTCACCGATCCTACATTACAGAACTTATACATTATACTCAAGATAGCTATGTAAGACTATTTGTCTTTAAACGAACCGAAGCCCAGCGACAAAGCTATATTGTGGGAACCGCAGATTGGCGGTATATTTCTATCTACATAAGCATTACTGCACGGTTGATGTTAACCTGCTTAAAAGAAGTACACAGATGACGTCATAACGAGGCCTGTGTTAAGGCTAATATATTACAGCCTGATAATGTGCAATTGGCGGGGAATGCCAAGTTGTACCTGTATGTCAAAGTGATTAAGGTATCTGACGCGTTTAGTCAGAGATACCAGGGCGGCGCTACGAACTGTCATTATTGAAGAACCTTGTATTGACCATGCACGAATATTCAAATGTTTACCAGCCTTTAGAATGCCTGATGTATACCTAACGATTTCCGGTCAGCATGACCTTGTTTACACTGACTGTTCCTGTTGATGCTATGTGTGTTGTCGTCAATAAATGTTTTGAAATGTGCCAGCAGTGTCCAAGCATCTTTGACTACTGCATGTGAGTGCATGGGTTGCATGATACAACAGATACGAGTCTAAACACATTCGCGCCTTCATTCACACCCACACTCAGTTCATCATACGCCAGCACTACACACCTAACAACCTGTATACTGTCTTGGGCCAGTGATCACCTCAACCAGAGAAAAAGACAGTTACACCCACCCAACAAGCATGTTTGAAATGATTGGAGCCCTGAGGAGCTGCATAACAAACAGATGCGGGGGTAGGACAGACATATAACCTGACACGTTTCAGGGTTATTTCACTGTGAGAATCGATTGCCAAAGACACCAGACTTGTCAGTAGTTAGAACCAGGATTCCATCTTATCAGACCGGACACCTTTTATTTGGGGTATTCATAAGGACTTAAAAAACAGCACAGGAAACTCTATCAATTTAATAAATAAAGCCACTGTTTGGGGAAACTGAACACACGGAGTCAGTGAGGAATTTATCTTATAAAAGTAACCACCCCCCAAGAACACGTGTAAGAGGCCTAATCAAGTGCCTTAACTTCATTCATCTTAGCAAAATGTCTGTGAGCCAGGAATATTGTAAGTTGTCATTTTACATTCTATATTTTTCATTACTAACATGTGAACTAATTTGTATATATTACCATGTGAACATTAATATGTGAAAATTGCATTTGAGGCTGGCAACCTCAGCGTATAAAATGATGATTTCATGACCCACCACTGCAAGGGCTGGTGACTGCTTTATCGCTAGTTTCTTAAAGAGAACTAAAAGCCTAAGGTAGTCCCAAGTTCCACATGAAGCAGGGAGGGAAAGATGAAACAAATGATGTACATTCTAAGTATAATAGTTACATTTTCAAACGAGTGTAAATGTGTGTATAAACACATTCACTTTAAAATTAATGAAAGTTTCAAGCTTTTCAATCCGTGTAAATGTAAATGAAAACATATTCAATTTATATGGTGAACACTTTTCAATCAGTGGAAATGTAAATGTAAACATATTCTATCTGTAAATTAACCTCTCATTTAAATGTAAAGTAAATATAAAGCTGTTCAATTTAAATGAAAAGAAAGTTTTCTCTCGAGGGATTACGTTTAATTTTCATCGAGGATAAATTCTGAGTTAAATGGGATGGTGGAATAGGAAGATGGGGGACACATAGGTATGTGTCAGAAAACGCAATACTCAGGAGAGCGTTTCGTTTCTATTCTTTTACCACAGTTGTTGTTGGTACAAGGAGAGTACTAATCTCTGGAACAAAAGTGGAGATAAAATGGACTGTTGTAGAAACGCCAACGGCAGCAAGGACAACAGCTAGACAGGTTACAACTTCCCGTGACATTTTTTGAGAACTTGCTGCGCCTATAATCTTGACCCTGAGGGAAACCTGAGACAACGCGAGAACCTCTCAGAGACCAATCAATCTGCACATAACCAACAAACCCCATTAGCGCGGGTAGCAGCACAAACCATAAGGAAAGCTTAAGAAAGCAAAGAAGGCACTATGAATAACCAAGATGAGACCTCACTCGTTTTAAAAAAAAAAAAATAAAAACTAACCTTCCGGGATTACCTAACGTAAGCGAATTTTGGGTTCCGTTAAAAAAAAAAGAAAAAAGCAAACATGGCTTCCGGGCGGGCGCTAAGAAAAAAGAACAAACTTTAGAGCGTTCGGAGGTTGATCCCATCAAACGACGCGAGAGGATGGCAGAGAAGGTGTGAGTTTGACTATGGTTTGCCCTGTCGATTAATGGGCGTAACGTCAGATAAGGGATCATGGAGAGGAAGAAGTGGAGAGAGTTGGTGGAGAGATTGCCTTCAATAATAGTTTCATTCTCTAATATTTCTAAAGACACCAATTGGTTAAAACTTGCTCAAATATTTTAGCTAATAGTCTGTTACGGCCCGAATAATCATTTAAGCTTTAACAACAAGTTTCTTAGAAAGCAATTTGAGATAAGAGTGACTTATGCGAGCAAGTCATGCACACACGTATTATTCATCACCGGGTCTGTGATCGAGGAAACTTAGTTTTAACTGACATAGTCAGCGTGTCCCGTATGCATCAATAGTCTAGCCTATACATTGAACTGTACCTATGCAAGTACTGTTTTCTCTCCTCCCCGAGCCAAGGGTGGTTATGTGGCAGATGAGTTCCTGCGATAGGAGCAGTCCCGACACACACATCATCACACATGTCTAGACTATCTATCTCAACTTCTACACACATGGAGGAGGAGGTGGGTCGGGTGATACATATCTCAAGCCTGTCTCAGTCTATGCGGTTGCTAGCGAGAGACAGAGGGATAGCCAGACAGTGGATTAAGCCTTAACCACCACTTGACCTACTTCAAATATAGAATACTCGCCGATAGCTGAGCCAAACAACGAACTGCTGGTATGATAGAATCAATCTAGAACGCGAAAGGTAAACGCTCCCTGAGTATTGCGTTTCTGACCACATACCTATGTGTCCCCCATCTTCCTAATTCCACCAGCTAGCTTTACCTTATTAATCATCACAGCGTCCGGCGTAGAACAGATCCCTATCTCTCACATGAACAATAAACCGATCAAGTCCTTCGTTAGAGCCAAGAGTATTCTATCTGATCATTTAAATTGCGGGAGCGTGGGGCGAGGCGAGGTTATATTGTAGCTAGAAAGTTAACACATTGAAATGAGAGAGACTCTATGATTATACTAAGCGTATAGACAGTGCGTTGTTTACATTAGACATTTACCACTCATTAAGAATTTAAAACTTCGATTCAAAGTGTTCACATCATTACATAATAGTACTTGACATATGTTTTGCATTTACTCATTTCACAACGTTATACTGAAAACGACTTCTGCATAAATCTAGTTCGACTATACTATGATTAAAGTAGAATGAATGAATTTAGTACCAACGACATGTTACTACACTACGTAGTTGAGGAATAGGTGTAGCACTTTCATTTCTTAATTTACATCAGTTTGTACTTCTATCGCTTCGACCTCTAATAATAATTCACTTGCCTAATATCTATCGTGATGATTGGTGGATGCGAGTGGTGTTCTAAAGGTGGATTGGATTATAAAAAAAATCTTGTCGAGTAAAAGCAAGCAAATAATAGAACTATACGACGATGAACAAGCAAGCACCTAATACATGCATTAGTTTCCAGTTCCGCTATTTGCAGTGTGGGAATATCCTGTAGTAAAATACGACCATCGTGGTATATATAGACGATCATCGAGGTTATCTGCCAGCACTCAAATGCTATTTTCCCATATTTTGTTCACATGCTGTACTATATACTACACATCTCTGCCAAAGTACTGAGTTAGACACATGCTATGTAATCGAAGGCTAGAACATTTCATACGAACTGCCAACTGACTACAGCATACATCTGAGTTTATCTCAGAGAGATCCTCACTGCGTTGGCACAGCCAACATTACATGGCTAAAGCATAGACATGCAAGAGATTAGCCGCGCCTGTGATTAAGCCATGAGCAATCTACACGTGACTCATCAAGGTGGCAGATGCGTTACTTGAGTATAAAAGAACACAGGCGACAAATTCACTATCCTGAGACTCCGTGACTAAGTCTAGTCATGGCTTCGCACTTTGGAATAATTCAAGTATCATGAGCTTCATATTACTATAAACCTGAACGTAGACTTTCCCCTGTGTCTGTTGTTCTTAACTCCTACTAATGAATACACATAACATTCATAATACACATATAGTTCTACAATATGCTGATGTCCGAGGACTCTGAAAACAAGATCGAACTCCTATGAGAGTCTATGAACTACCGGTGAGTCTAGAAGTCTGAGTGTCCATTTCTGACAATCTCAGAACTATCTACTCACCTAAGTAGAGCGGCAAGATAACTACCTTGTAACGCTATCACTCACTGATTTCATAGACGCTGTCAGTGGCTATCATATGATCTGTCTTCCTACCACCACGCCATCGATTCTTTATCTGACATGTCCTCTCTCAGGGCTCTACAATCATTTACGTAACATGCTTGTATGGGTAGACGGTGCGTGAAGCCCGCAGATCTTTTGGTCTAGACGTCAATGGCATGCAAGTCGTGATCACGGGCACTGAACTGTGTCGATGAACACGACATATCTCAAAGTGTTCCATAGCTCGTGCGTGAGGATGCTTAACGTGAGTGTGGGTGTGAATGAAGGCGTCGAATGTGTCTTAGTACTCTTATCTGTTTTGTAGATCATGCATCTCATCCACCAGACACGCATCCATGCATGCCTAGTGACTACATAACAGTATGCTAATGGTACTGTACTGCTTGAGCCACATTTCACAAACATCACAATCTCTCATCTTATGATGCCACTACAGTCAGATATCATTCTCATTGACAACTTATCATCGCACTCAGTCTTACTTCATTACCAGGATAACTCCACCATCTTTTGCTGTAATAACATAGTTCATGCTTGCACGATATATTCGGCCAGCAATCGATAGGTATTTATGACCTCAGGAGATCATGTTCGTAAAGCAGACTGGTAAAGGCATTATGTACATGGCAGTGTCGTGCATGTGCGTCAAGTGACAACCGATCCCAAAATTAAGCTGTATTTCCGTAAATAAACAAATAAAATCATCAGTCCACAGCGATGTGGTACCCTACAATAATTAAATTGCAACTCGTTTTAAAAGTATCCATAACCTTTAAACCTTATTTTGCAAATAGTTGGTATGTACTTTATATTAATTAATGTAATTAAAGACAGTCTATTTTGTCTGCTCATTCAATACTAGTCAAGTTACAGTCTAGCGAGCCGCCGCCCTGTATCTTCATGACTAAAACGCGTCCAGATACCTTAATCCCTTGACATACAGGTACAACTATGGGATTCCGCGCGACCAATTGCACATTATCAGAGCAGTAATAGATTAGCCTTAAACAGCGAGGCTCAAGCACGCTCTATTGACGATAAGCATCTGATAGTACTTGCTTTGGGGCATGGTTCTCCACGATCTTCTGATACTCGTGCTTCGTTACCCAGACATATTGCTTATCGTAGCATAGCAAATGTTGGATCATGCGTGGCCGCCTGCGAATGGCGTAGCGTATTCCATCGACACATAGTCAACGAGAACTTGTAGCATGCCGATCAGTGGCAATGGTATCCGGTTCACCGTTTACTAGACTAACATCAGCTTTCTTCATAGCTATCTTCTGATATATAATAAGTAATAGCTTCGGTACGTAGACTCAGTCGACAATCTGCATGTAGAGTACAATCTCAAGTTCTTGGTACAATGCATAAACCTCTGTACCATATATGAACATGCTTCTGCCAATGGCCAGCATGACAATATAATAGAGTAGATACCAGACTCTTCACATAAGGTCGCGGTTCGGTCCACCCGAGAACTTAGTCGACTCTTGCGACAGAGCAATCCTACAGTACCTCTAATGAACTTCGTACGAGGCTGTCTGGGGGTGGCGCGAGGATCCGACGTAGCAAAGAGAATCACTGGTGAGAACGCCAACACAGATCACAATTCGAAGACATTCCCGCGATATAAACGCTCATATAGACGTTACGCGCATACGCGCTCCTGAAGACCAGCAGTTACAGTTCACCTGCCTCTCGGTCAGCGTCCACTACAACTCTTTCGCGCTATAGCAATTAGAATTACACTCCCTGATTGTGGTTATCCCATCATATGCTCCAGAGTGAGACTGTCAGTCTAACAAGCACATAAAGCCACGCCTGACCAATGGTCTATGTACACAATGCGTTGAGACAGAAAACAAAGAGGAGAAGAACACACCACTAACACAATACGCACAGTAGACAATACAAGTCAAGATGCTAAAGACATCAATTATCTCTTATGATAAACGGTCGCATAGCATAAGGCACAGGAGCTCAACCTCACAGACTCAGGAGGATACGTTCCGTCGAAAATGACAGTCTAACCGACTATACACAACAAACAACCGCTATTCAGTAGGAAGAAGAAATTGATACATTTTTTAAACAATAGTGTGGCACCAGAGGCTAATGCATTGACAACAGAGCTATGCTAAGTTATAGTCGACATCATAGAACATGATATCATCAGCCTAACTATTCCTGATACATCTCAGTACGTACTGCATATTCATAGAGCTAGCAGCTCTGACGAGAGAGTAGGATACAACTCGATCCACCCATGACATAAATCACGAAAAAAGGAAACAAAAAAAAGATCATCATATCAACATGATCGCTAAGAAGACTACATTTACAATACTCAAGTAATGGGATATCGTCAATTATATTATGATCTAACATAAGTTGCGCGGCAATACTAATTCAACATTGAGATCTTCATCATTTCTGTCAAACATTATCATAATACTAATGAATTAACGTCAGTAAGTACAAATAATATCAAATAATTAAAACAAGTTGGATAGAAGAGAGGATAAGGATTCGGTTAGTCTAGTTTCGATGGTGCATAGGCCGATCTAGTATAGGTGTGCGGGTTGGGCTGCGAGATGAGTGAGACGGCATCTATGTGGTTTCGGTGAGTGTAGTGGTTGGTCTAGAGGCTTGTGGCGTAGAGGTTCTCTGATGCCTTCAGGAGGCGTCTTTGTGCGATCTAGCGAGGTTCTGACCGTGTCTGGGGGGGGCGGATGAGGTGGGCGGGAGTTGTTTTCGCGCGCGAGGCGTTATTCAGGCCTGATTTGAGCTAGTTCTTTTGTGTCCATCGGATTGCGACCATTGTTAACAGTGATGTCGGCCTGCAGGGGTCTGAGGGCCGAAGAGCAGAGTTGTTAGGTAGGCTCTGGGCTATGGAGGGGGAGCGACGCAGGGTGGACAGCAGGTTTGTGAGGTCCTTGGGCCCGGGGGGTCATTCGAACAAATTGTGGATGTTGGACAGGGGGGGGTTTGGGAGGTTTTTGGTAATCTTGCTATCTCGCCTCGAGTTGGTTGAATACGTTTGGTGTATTTTATACAAGTTGGTTGGATGTTCCATCGAGAGCACAACGTGAGTACGAGACACTGATTCGGTTTCCAGTGATGTGGTGTATGGTTCACTATCATGTCACCGATAATTCGAGTTTAATTCGCTGTATTGTCACTGCTTGTAGCGAGGTATAGTTTATGGTCTTTCGCGGGGGGGGGGGTCCTCATGTGGCGAGGGCCGCAGTAGGCGAGTATTGAGGGTTTGGCGCCGCGGGGGACGGATGTCACCTGATGATCAGGGTTTATGGGATTAGAGTCGGGCTGTGCACTTGCGAGGGGTGGAGGCGTGTGTTAAAGAGCGAGGGGTCGGAGGGGGGCGGTTGGGGTGCGTTGGTAGGCCCGTCAGTCTTGCGTCTCAGAGGCGTTTTGATGAGCTGGCTTCATGGGTAGGGCGGAGGTGGTGTGGTTTTGGGTCGGGCATTGGCATCGAGGACGTGCGTTGAGGAGGTTGGGGGGGGCGTCAGTGGGGTGGTTTTGATGATGTGGGGCGGGCTGTGTGGGGTTTCTTGTGGTGGACGTGGTTATGAGACTGGATGTCTTGCCGCGCGTCGAGTGTATGGTGCCTTGGTGGGCGCCAGGTTGTGGAGGTGTCGGTCTTGAAGTAGCGGGCCGGTAGGGCACTGGCGTGCTTGGTGAGTGGTGCTTGAACGGGGGTTTGGGGATGGGGAGCGGTGGGGGTGGTTTGTTCTGGCCTTTCAGGGGTTCGATGCGCGGATGGCCGTGCTTACTGGAGTAATTTGTGGAGCCGGGGTGTGGGGTGGGTAGGGGGTTTTCTTCCCGCGTTTGGATGAGTTGAGTGTGTGTGGAGGGAGTTTTTCGCGTTTTTTTGGAGCGGGGGTCATGTGTTTGGATGAGACTTATGTTAGTATTCAGCTGCGTTTAATTCCGTGGCGAGGGGTGCCTTTAGTTGCTCGTGTAGTCAATTCATTGTTTGCTTTGGATATGGGTAGGTTTTGGCAGTGGTAGGCGGAGATCCACTATCCGTCGCGACCTATCATTATGAATGTATAGTGTGGGGGGGTCGTTGTTTTGTTGGCAGGCCTCGGATGGCGTGAATTGTTTATCCGTGGGTAGTCTATAAGTGTCGGATAATTGGGCAAGTGCTATTTCATACAATTTGGCGGTATGGACGGGGCGGGCGGGGATAGGCAGGTTTAGTTTTGCGGGGTAGAAGTGTAGTGCACGTGTGTTAGGGAGTCAGAGTGGTGTTTCCAATAGCGAATAAGGAGCACGGGTCTGGGACACGTGGAGCGGGAGATCTAGAGCGTAGTGGTTGAGCATGGATCAGTTGGGCGCCAGTTCGTACGGAAGGTGCGGCGGGGGGATGAGTAGGGGGCGGAGGGGTGGGGGGGCTGACAGGGGGGGCGAGTGGAGGTTGGATGGGGGCTGCCTGGCGTCATGGGCTGGGCACTGTGTC